>CM040243.1:3198344-3598344 GCA_022545495.1 Chrysanthemum lavandulifolium | reverse complement strand
GATGACCCAAGTTGTTTTTTTTTTTTTTTTTTTTTTTTTTTTCAAACATTTTAACATTAAATTTAAATTCATTAAAATTAAAAAAAAAAACATTACAATACGAAATAAAAAAAAATTACAATACGAATTTAAAAAAAAAACATTACAATACGAAATTAAAATAAACACTACAATACTTAAACTAATAATCTAAATTGTAGCGTGCTTTGATTGTTGCCTTGACTTTCATCAATTATTCTAGTTGTCGGCCGGTTAATTTTGGGTCGATTGGGGTGTTGTAGAAGATTATGTCGGACTCTTGTTTTGATAGCATCATGAGCTCAAGTTTCTCTTTTTTCATCTCGAGCTCTTTTTCCCTCAACCGTAACCAAGTATCTTCTAAACCCTCCTTATTCTTACCTTTCTCCCCTTTTGACGGCTTCTTGGTCTTGAAGAAAGTTTTGGCCAACGATTGTACAAATGAGTCTGATGGAACATCATCATCATGAGAGGAGGAGGATGGTTTCTTCCTTGCTTTGTCACGACCAACCGGTCGTGATTCTCTAGTCCCTTCCTCATCAGAATCATCAACATCTTGGACATCGAAAGGATCACGAGCTTGGGTTGAACCAGAGGTAGTGGTAGAACCCTTGTTTTCTTCCGACTATTCGTTTCAAAAGCCGGCATCTCAATGTTCTTCCAAGCAGCATGACCCTTTAAAACCTTCCAACACTCCTCCAAAGTGAAATCATGACCGTACGTCATACATTATTCTCTAAGAGCTTTGGAAGTGTCGTCTATATCATTCTCATCGCTTCCATGGGTATTCTTGATATTCTCCATGATAGCACAATAATTACCAACCCTATTACGAATCCTACTCTTCCATTTGGTAGTGATGGAGTCATAGGTTCGGTCTGAGCCAGTTTCTTTTTTAAAGTAGTCCATCACTAACTCCCAAAACTTGAAGCGGTTATGGGCGTTTCCTCTCCCAAAACTTCAAGGGGATTGGAATCATGGAACGAACCGTGGTGTGAACCGTGACCCGAACCTTGGCCCATCGAAGCATATTGACTTTGGTAGTTTTGTGTATTATACTCCGGCAAATAATCTTCCAAATTCATGTCAAGATTAGTACTTCGAATCGGGGAATAAGGTTGATACGGTTGAGAAGGATAAATGAAGTCCATGTTTGGATGGTACGACGACCCACTAGGTTCTTGCCGTAATCGGGTGAGGACGCTATGTGGGACAAAAGGATGCTAACATAAAACGGGTTTTGGTTTTGATTTGGTTGGGCTAGTTGTGATTGATAATCAAAACTTTGTGGACGAAAGCGGATAGGCGGTTTTGTTGTGGTGATATGCTTGTTAACTCAAGTTGTTTTCCCAGAAATTCATATTCGGGGCATTTTGGGGTATTTTCTTTGACATTTTGAAGTTGGATGAGAATTAGATTCAAATGAATATAGATGAGAAATGGTGAGTGGTGAATTGTGTTTGAGGTGAAGTTGGTATTTATAGAGTGGTAAAATTGTTATAATTTTTTATTTTTTATTTTTTAAATAACCAAACGTTCAAATTTTTAAAAATCTTTTGAATTTAGCCCAAACGGGCAAATTTGGTTTCAAATTGATGTCATTAACATCGGTCGAAAGGTAGCTCGATGTCAAGTAATTGGCCACGATGCCCGATGTGGCAACCGAGCACCACAACCCACACAACCGAGGGTCGTATATAACCAATCCCATCATTACTTGACTCCTCTGTGTTAGATGATAGCAAGTTAGTTAGAATGACATTTCATCTTACATTGTTCCTACTAATTATATTATTCATGTGATCCTGACACATAAAATAATTAACGATTTAGATGAAGAGAGATAATGAGTGAAATATATATGTTTAATTTTTAAATGGGTAAAATGATAAGTAGAATTATCATGTATGAGTATATAGATATTGGTCTTGTAAGAACTTTGTAGAAATGATATCTCTGAGTTTTTAGCAACACTTTCAAAATAATTTTTGTGAAGAATAGTATATTCATCTACCAATGTCGACTCTTGGATTTGTTTTCTTAAACAAAATACACCGATACATCCAATTTGGGAGAACTCTTTGGGCAAAGTTTCTTCAAAAAGAGAGAATGTTTATGTAGAGAGATTCTCGGAGGAGCAAGCGGACTTTGTCTCCTTGGAAGAAGAATAGCCCCAATGAAAAATCGATTTTAATCATTTAAAGGAAAAAAGAAAAGCTCGAATAGACAACAACACTATTGCTAGTAAGATAGTGATCCAGGCAAGCGCCAATTATTGAGATGTTAAAACTTTTTCCTTCTTTTAGATTGTTAACTGAAGTTAGAGTTCATGTCTATTTTGGACTTATTGGATCACCGATCCTCTTTCTACATGTAATTCAATATCGTAAATGTCAGTAGTCTATCTTAACTTGCAAAAGCTCTTTTATCAACAAAGTTGCCGTTGAACATGCATGTTTTACCAAAGGCATCTTCGTATAATCTGTATAGCGATTTTTTCTTTGTGTCACTAAATGTATCTTATACATATCACCTCCAAATTTCTATTAATCATTTTCTTAATTACTTTTAGCAAAGGCGTAGATTTGTTTAAAGTCACAAGGACAAAAACATTTAATTTTTTTTTTGACAGGTAACTTTCTAACTTAGGTTTTACCACCCCTCAAATCAAGGGGCCCTAACCACCACATCGACCAGACTATGTTGTCTTAACCGGGTCCACGATGGCACGATGTATGGCTCTTGGTGTCGCGAGGAAACCGTACCGCCTCCACACAAGTTTTCCTTGCTGGAGTAACGTCCGGATGAAAACCCCGACCTTGTTGATTCGAACCCCCAAGCTTAGTCTAAGGGGCTCAACTCATTGCAAATATCAACAGAGATATGGACCACAAGTGAGGACTTCCCGTAGGTCACCCACCCTGACTACTTCTCACTTGTGGCTCGCTTAACAACCCAAGCTTTGACCACTATGCCACATGCCCGTTGATACAAAAACATTTAATTGACCCCCCTAAAATATGATGCTTTACAATTTTTTTTTATTAAAAGGTATTTCACCTGGTAATATATATTACTTCAAAAAAAATATTTAGTACAATAGAATGTGGCCGAGATACCACATTAACCGCAAGCAATCGCTGATATTTCTTTCATGAAAATGAAGTCTTCCGACCCCAACCCACGCTATTGATGGCGTGGTTCGGGTCGAGAAACCCTCCTTTCTACGAGCAAGCTTTTCAACTCGTAGGCAGTGAACCTAATCGTTGTAGTTTAGTATGGGCAAGCCTCGGGGATTGATTTCGTTCTCTAAGAGAATATAAATGCTAGAAAGAGATATATGACGAGAATGTGTGGTTGAGGATGATTGTTTTTAGTCTTTTTATGATTTTTTTATAAAGTAAAGGTAAAATCTCGGGGTATATGATTGGGGGGGGGGGTGGTACTTCTACCGATTTCATTACTTTAACTAATTATCTAATTTTAACTAGATAAATCTTGAGAAGCAACAGCTTCAAGCATAATTGTTGGGTATTTTTTATCACCCCTAGCAAAATGCCCATGCCAAGCCACTTGACAATTTTTCCATTCTCAGTGCATACAGTCAATGCTACCAAGTATTTCCGGAAAACCATGTTTTTCTTCATGATGTTGATAAATTTTTTGAATGTCGGCCCATGTTGGTTTTCTTAAATACTTCGGCATAAACAAATCAAGAATGCATTTGTTAAAATTATCAAGACATACTTTTGAAGTACTCGCACCCATTTGCAAGTATTCATCAAATGCATCGGGTGAGGTGCCGTACGCCGATTGACGTATGGCAGACGTACACTTCATTAGAGCAATTATACTCATTCGACCCGCATAATCGGGTGTTTGCCTAAAGTAAATAAAATGATCTCGGAATATTATCGAAGTATAAGATTCAATACCTTCAACTATTTGCGTGAATAGTTTCCGCTCATACTGAAATCTTTTACGAAAATTCCGGTTTGAATACTTACAACCTTCTACGAAATAATCGTTGCAGACGTTCTTCCGCAAGCTCACGCTCACGATATATATGGCTACGAACGACTAGGATGTTGAGATTCAATACCTTCTTCTTGTTCCAACCAAGGTGATACTCGACGCTTAACGCCATAAATTGGAAGTCCTCTTCGTCATCAACGTCTGACCAAGACAGAGGAATATCACCAAATTCATTTGGATCCATTGTGAACGAACTTGATTTTTGAATTATGAAAGTGTGAGAGGATGTATATAAATTATAAAGAGTGAGAGGAAGTGTGAGAAAAATAGAGTTTTAGTTGGGTATTTATAGTGGTAAAAAAATGTTTTTGAATTTAAAAAAAAAAAGAAAAAAACTAGCCATTAGGGGGTTTTATGTAACTTTTTTTGAAAATGTAACGGCTACTAGCCGTTGAGAGCTAGTTTTGTAACTTTTAAAATGTTTTTTTTTTTTTTTTTCTCCTTGCCCTTAACGAGCGTTAAACACCCAACGCAGCCCCATATGCTCTAAAGTGATCATATTATTGGAGATGTTAAACGGCACATCCAACATTATCTTTTAATTATATACTAGTATTATTTGTATAAGAAATTTGGCAACCATATGCAAATCTTAAAAGAAAATCAAATGATTTGGGGTGACCCTTCCTTTACCACATTGGTCAATGCTTCCCGTTTGATTGAGACAATGGACAATGGTTTCATTATTCTCTATTAATTAACCTCTAATGCTTTAGTCTACTTTGTTGCATCCGCTTTTTCTCCTCTTATCATATATGAAATTGTTTGTAAAGCAATTTTAGAATGTACAATTTTTCCTGGTTAGAAGAAGTGCTAAAGGGATTTGTGAGGCTAAAAGGGAGCGGATGGTGAGCAACTCATCATAATTTCAGCGTCATTTTAACTATTTTTTTCTTCTCACTTTTCATCACTCACTTTCATCAAACATCTGTTTTGGTCACAATTCCTAACCTTTCATACCTTTTTTTTTATTAATTAAATACTTTATATTTATAAACTAAAAATGTAAATGTGAACGTAAATGTTTCGGAATTAAAAATGTAAACAAACGAAATTAAAAACGTAAACGTATGAAATTAAAAACATTTCTTCAAAAATTTAAAGCATTAAGTAAATTAAACACACAAATGTACGGAATTAAAAACAATACATAGATAAATAAAAAACGTAAACTAAAACATTATGAGACAAGTGTTCGACCAAATCACACGGAGGTTTTTATGCGCTTGTGACGATCTAATGTACCTCATAACTTCTCGCACTTGTTCATCGGATCGTGTGAGGTCGTCCGGTTGAGGTGCTTCTTCCGGGAACCATTTGCGAGTTATCGCTTTTTTCTTATCTTTTCGAACCACATTATTTAATATGACACATGTATACATCATATTCATTATTCTGTCTTTTTTTATCCGTAGTGCGAGATTCTCTAGTACAGCTCATTTCTTTTTAAGAACACAAACGCTCATTACACATATTTCCTTGCCGATTCCTGCATTCTCTTATACCTTATTCGCTTATGGTCATCATCAGATGGCTCTGCAATCGTCTTAATGAGTGTCGCCGATTCCGAATATATCACGTCAACAAGATAGTATGCCCATAGGTATGTTACGCCGTTAACTACAAACGGAATCTTTGATGTTCTTCCATATTTCGGATCATTAAGTAAAGGGGATTGTTGTAGAATGTTTATGTCGTTGTTGGACCCAAAAAGTACCAAAGAAAGCATGTCATATCCATAAATCTTGTGACGCAACAACTTTAAATAAAATGAATGGATTCAAACCATGATCACGTCTAACCTATGCCCCTTTAAATGCGTCCAGACTACCAAACCACTCCCAGTCTGTACAGTGCAAGGCTTGTTAATATCCTCGAAAACCCTCGTCGTATATTCCTAATAAACGCCACCGTTTTTCCTATAAAATTAACGTTCCGACTTTGGATTTCTTGTTCTTCTTTTGAGTCGGTCAACATAAACGTTTAGGAATTCATTTGGATAATGAGAAATAAAAAATAAAGTAAAATACACCGTTCGTCCCTAATCTTTTACCTGCGCATCACGTTGAACCAAAAGTTGCCTTTTTCATCACTGGTAGTCCAAAACATGGAGTTTATATGCTAAACTCGTTCCTTGACCATTAACGCCGAGGTAACGTCTGGTTTAAGTTAGTTAGTCGAGGGTATTATAGTCCATACACATTTATACCACACCTTAGTTAATTCTAACCCAAGATAATTCCACTAACACATAAAGGGGTGATTGTTTGACCGAAGTATACCATTACACCTGACATGTTAAGTATGACTTTATAAAAGTCAACTGCTAAACAATGTATGATCTCACAGAATTTAACCCATATGACAAACAAACAAATTTATACATAACCGACTATTTAGCAAGTTGACTTATAAACAGTCAACTATATGTTCAATGTTTGATGCAACTGGAAAATAACTGATACTACGGAGTCATTGTCTGATACATGGTTCTACTGACATTTCACAAAATATAAAAGATGATGTAGTTTCCACTTCAAAACGTTCAACTGTTGAACCTTCAAATGATCTACACATCTCTGATCGATATCCATAAACTGATGAACCCACAAAACATGAACCTTAACGTGATGATGCTACTACTACCTTGTCTGCAATAACAAGCATGCAAACGACAAACATATAAGTTAGGTATTGTACTATTACAGCTTAAAAGAATTAAACACATGACATGATATTCATCATTGAAACATCACCTAGGATGGCCTTTGGGCGAAAAGTGCAAGGACGCAGTTTGTAACACCGCTATAAACATCAGCTGCAACACCACCAACCCTTTTAGCCTTCCCCTTCCCATCAAAACCAGGCAAGTTTTCAACATCAAAACCTGCAAACTCAACCATTTTAGCCTTCCCCTTCCCCTTCCCATCTAAACCTCGCTTAAATTGTTGAACAACTTCTTCCCTCTTTTTTGTGCAAAACATCCTCTTCCTCAACCAGCTTTTCTTTTCCTTTAATTTTCTCTCTTTTTTGTTTTATCTACAACCCCTTCTTCCTCTTTGATTACAACACCGCCTTTCACTGTTGGTGTTTTGGTTCCACTCCCCTGCATTTTTTTCCTATCTATCCCCTACCATTTACGTCTAGTCCTAAAAGGTGTTGGACTAGACTAACCATTCGAAAGTTAGCATCTTGCTCTACCTAACCCACAACTTCAAAACTTGTGTTTTTTAAGTAAAATTGTGCTAACTTTTGGGGATTGTGTGCAACAAAGATATCAACTGACTCATGTGTTTTAGCCAGTGCAAACAAAGTATCAACATCATTGAATCAAATGCAAACCATTTTCTAGGGATTCTTTAGGATCACAGAAAAACAACGCCCATTTTTGTTCATTAATCTCTGATAATACATTATCAAGGCTTGAACTAAATATATCCCTATCACTGGTAAAGGCACACAGATTAATTAATGAACCTCCATCATACCTGAGTAGGCTATAATCAAAAAACCCATTACAGTGGATTCTGAACAAGACCTCACCTTCTTCTTCTTCCTGAACATCCTTAAAAGTTGAGACGAATATGCTCCTGTCTTTCATTGTTTTACTTTGTGTTTTTACGAATGGGTATGAATTGATGTGTGTTTCAGTACGTGAGTGTGGATGTATGTTATTTTTGGTTTGGATTGGGTTTTCTTAATTGGGTCGGGTTATTATGATAGTGTTTATGGTTTCGGATCTTGTTAGTTGGGTTTATTTGGTGTTTGGCAACCCATTAATTGTGTATAAGCGTATCAAGGAAGGCAAAGGTCAAGTTGCAGGGTAATAAGTTTCATATGTCACACTTGGTCCCTGAATTTGGTCAGTTAGCCGTTTTTTGAACTTAAAATCCCTGCGTATTTTTACTCACACAAACTTGACTATTTGTCTATTTACTTACTTCACAATTAGTCCCTGAATTTGGAAGGTCACGCTGTTTTTGCTATTTATGCGTTAATAACTTATACCATTTGCATACCAACAATCCAAAAAAAAAAACATATTCTCATAAAATCTCAACAACCTCCTAATGGCTGACTTCCCACTTCTTCAAGAACTCGCCAAAGCTTCGAAGTCTGACTACATGTTTGACTCGATTTCTCTCTTTTATCAGAGAGAAAACGATAAGGACATCCAAATTACTAATGGCCTTTAACATACTTTGACTGACTTGATTCTTGGTATGAAGGAAACCCAATAATACATCTCTGAGCTCAAAGGCTTTCGAACTACGGTGATGAACTACAAGTTTCTTGAGGATCTTCACAAGAAGCAAAAGGTTAATGTCTTGAAGGCCTTGGAGATAAGGAGGATGATCTGTCAAACACACTCTCAGGTGTTATATTATCAATTTACACTAACACACCAATAACTAAAATAACTCTTTGAAGCTACCAAAGGTTAATGACTACAAAATCTCTAGGATTTATAAGTTTAACACTAAGGTATTCTTTGGATGTTTAGCCTACAATAACTCTAGGTGATTATAAACTAAGGTTCAACAAAGATTAATCAAGCATTAATAGCACAACGAATGACCTATCGCAATACTAGGTCAATCACAATTAAGATAAGAGACAACCAATCAATATTCAATAACTAGGTTTCATATTACCTAAGAAAACACACAAATAAATTAGCCGGACATGGAGAACATGCAAGCATACACACAATCAATTGAAGACATAATTGAATTAATGAAGTAAAACACTTATCTTGATGTAAGATAGGGTATGGAACCCTAAAATACTGTACAAGATGACCTTGGTTCGGTTTAGGTTTTACTCCACAAAACTACACACCGAAAACCGAAAAATTCGGATTCTATATATAGTATTACAAACTGCGACGGCGCCACTCTTTAATTGTGATGCCATCGGTCGCCGTCATTAGGGTTTCATCTTGGCCACGTTAGCATTGTGACGACATCACCTTATGACCGTGACGCCGCCTCCTCGGCCTCGGCGCCGTCTGGATCAAATCTAGGCCGTCGAGTTGCGATGCCCTACTCTTTTAAAACTTGATGCCGTCACTTGTAAATAAGCAATTTGGCTCTCGAGTCGTCACAAAACTTGTTTCGACGCGTCAAAAATAGAACCCGACGCCGTCCCCTTTCAATTCAGCGACTTGAGTGTCTCGATTCTTGACTTTGGCTATTTTCTTCAGATATCCGCGCCTTTTCGTCCGAATAAGTGTCATTCCAAGAATTTGCCTTCAAGAGACCTAAAAGTGAAAAGGAACGAAATTAAGTAGTAACGGATACAAAGTGATCAAATAAGGGCTTAAACGACCCTTTAAAATGGTACGCTCTAAAACCTTATCAAATATCCCTACACTTGGTATTTGCTTGTCCTCAGCAAATGTGCTTTAACAATTAATTTATAAGTTAAGGGTCATGAAGCATTGGTTTAGAACAATCCACAACACATATAAGCCCCTCAAAAGTCATAACAAGCACGGAAATTACATACTAGCACCTCACATGGGGTGTTTGGATACTCACATCTCTCGGGTGTATATGAAATATAACAAGTTGGAAATGGAAGATAAACACTCATTAACCAGTCCTAGTACATAGATTACCATAGGCTTGAGACTAGATCAAACCTCCATCGCTTTGGCGTAAGCACCTAGGAAAGACTATCCAAGAGGTCTTTTAAAGGGTTGTAATGTTAGGCTTACGGTAGGGAAACAAAGGGTTTGGTGGGGTAGGCGATTTAGTGGTGGCAAGTCAAAAAATTTTATGTTACAATCATGTGAAGAATGGCGTTGCTAAGCCAAGACTCGACACTCTAAACTCTAGATAACTAAAACAAACAAACATAAATTTAAAGATAGATGTAGGATGGTAGCCCGTGTTTTTTTTTCCAACACTCTATTTTTTCTTTTTCTCTTTTTTTTCTAACTTTTTTTTTCGATTTTTTTTTATTTTTTATTTTTCATACACTTTTACTCTACCATCCTCTACGATAACATCAAAATAATATGGATTTATAGGTACATCCCTACACTTGAGTTTTTATTACTCTAACACTAATTTGACCCGAATTGATAAGATCAAAACACTTGGAGTACATTATTATGCAAATAAAGAGATTTTGAATTTAACGTTCCCTTCCCGTCATTTCATAAAATTTAACTTTTCCCATGAGTCCCAATCATCCCAAAACTGTGTACAAAGGATATGACTCGACTTCGCAACTTATGCAAGCAACTAGATAATTGAACTAAGGGTTTACTGTGATAACAATAATGCACTAAAAGTGAGTGCATACAAGGTAGGATAAGGCGATTTTGGTGTACATTTGGGGTGGATTGTAAACAATGTTTTCATTGATATTCGGAAAACCGAAACATCACGAGAACCGCGAAAAGTATAGGCTCGAGGGGTTAACTAGGGTATCGTGTACTAAAGATGAGTACAACGAAGGTGTGGGGAATTACTCAACCGATGTGGAAGAAGTAATTATATTACAGGTATCAAACAAGGGTAATCCTAATGCCTCTTATCATTTAGTTATTCTTAAAATACTAGCGATCTCGGAATGCATCACAAAACAAGTTTTAGAATCTATTATACTACCGATTCACACTCTAAGCATTAAAGGTGACTGCTTTAATTCCTACAAATCTAGGGCGATCCTCACATTTTGGGTGGAATTTAAGTGGTAAAGGGTTTTGTGCTAGTCATATAATTTCCTATCCATGAGACGCTTTATTAAGACTAATGGCCCACTCCTATATGTCATGAAAAATTTTAAATTTTGTGCCAAAATTACCCTAACCGATATCTCTCATGGTTTATTACACAAATGAAATTGGACAAAGCAAATAGTTAAGGATAAGCATAATTTCAAAGTTCCCGTTTTATTTTCCCTCCATACACTTAAACTGAACATTGTCCCCAATGATTCCCGAAAGTATCAAAGTTATGATAATGGAAGGTAAAAAACGAAAGAAACTAGTAGTCCCCTGATTAGCTCGGTAGGATCCGTGTGAAATTTCTTCAAGAAGAATGTTTGCGTGAAAAGCTCCTTCTCATCGTATGTATCTTCTTCTTAATAAATTAAACCTACACACTTGAAGAAAAAAAACGAAACATTCGCGTAAAATCGGCGGTATCAATATATATATGACTCTACTAAACTAGGATATAATGCTTGTGGAATGGATGTTTACTGATTTTCGAAAACTAAGACCGAAAATTCCAAAATTTATAAGTAGTCGAAAACGAGAAAAGTAATAAGTCGTCGCTCCTCCCGACGCCGTCAGTTGCGATCCGACGTCAAAGTTATCCCGACGAACCGGTTTGCGATTTTCGGAAAAAATTCGGAACATTTTTATCTTTAAAATGGAAAAATTTCACCGCAAAACATTCATTATGACTCGATACAAGCATTTGACTCGAACAAACACACATGTATATCTTTTAATTAATTGTAATTCTCATGTTTACGTTTTTTTTGAAAACGTGTGTAATCCTCCCTACACTTATCCCTTATGTAAAATACCTTTATATGTAATTAAGACGAGGTTAAAGACAAAATACAACATTTTTACAAATTTAAACATGAGAATTAACAATCAATAAAAGATACATGACACAAACAAGCAAACAATTAAGCATGGGTTGCCTCCCACGAAGCGCTTTTCTTTATTTATGAGTCTTGTAGCTAGACTCGAAGTCGTGCCCCTACGTTGCCCTAATCTTAGAGGCCCATTCGATCTTCTTAACCCTTCTCTCATCACGAATATACTCAAGGCCTAACTCAAGACAAGGAGTGTAGTAAACCTTGTTCTTCCAATCTACTTCAAATGCCGGAATGTTGTCCACATCTAAATCATCAATACCCTCAAACTTCTTATTTTTGTAGGGCATTATGTATTTAACACTCTCGGCTCCGTTTGAGAACTTGACTATTCCTTCATCTTGATCATAAACCATCTTAGATTCCTCTATAAATGGTCTCCCAAGTATCACATCCCCTAAAAACCCATCAATGATGCCCTTAACATTTTCCAAGATCATGAAATCACACCTATATGTGAAGTTACCAACGAAGACATGCAATCCTTTAACCCTCCCAACATAGTTACTCTCTTTCTTAGTGGCGAAGTGGGTCCCTCATAGGTCCTAGCTTTTTCTCATGATCCAATTGTAGTAGAGCCTAGACATTATATTCATGGGTGCCTTATAGTCAATGTAAGTGTGATCCCTATATAAGTATCAAATCATGCACGGTATCTTGATGTTTTTAGGGTTACCCCTTCTTATGCGAGGTTCGAAAGGTGGTCTCGGGAAGTTAACCACGTTATAGTGATAAGCGGCTTCCTTCCATTTAGGGTATGGATTGAAATACTCCCTAAGTTCCTCCTCCTCCTCCATAATTTCTAACACCTTATAAGCTCCATCTTCTAAGTCATCATTCGAATCACTTAAGGTCGAATCTAGAGTGCTAGTAGATTCTTTAAGGGCTTCCTCAAGTGTATTTTCAATAATCCTATTCAGTTTTCTAAGCTCTCCAATTTCACTAACAATACGAGCTCGAAGTTGGTTGGCAAAGGCTGGATCAAGCGGTGGGTATTGGTTTGGTGGTAAAGTGTTGTTTGGTGGGTTATCACCTTCTATAACAAAAAGTTATGGGGTTACTAACAAAGGTCACGAAGAAGGGGGATAGACTACGAGGAAGCTAAAAATTGAGGAAAAAGCTTACTTGATAGGAATCAAGCAAGGAAACCTAAACAAGGTGGACTCTAACTAGCTATTCTATTCCCCGGCAATGCGCCAAAACTTGATACGCTTACAGCGTCGGGGTCAAAGGAACTTCCTTTCGTCGAGCAAGTTTTTCAACACCCTATGCGTTGAACCTAATCGCTATAGTGTAGTATTAGGGTAAGCCACGGCATTGATATCGTTCTCTAGGGAATAGGAATGCTAATAAGAAGTTACTACGCTAAGGTTGGGGTCGAGGAAGATTATTTTTATCTTTTTTATATTTTTTTAGGAAATGGAAATGTACGAATCTCGGGGTTTGGATTTGGGGGTTTGGTATTTCTACCGATTACTCTACTATTATCTATTCTAATTAACTAAGCTAGGGGTAGTCTATATCTATTGTTGTGTGCTCGTATGATGATTAAGAATGTGTTTACTTAGGTTTTATTACTCCCTAGTTATCTCCTATTGATGGTTGAATTGCCACGTCCTTATTCTTAACGCGTTGTGTTTCTAAGGTCGTATGGTATGCGTTTATCCCTAACTCTTTGAAGCTACCAAAGGTTAATGACTACGAAATCTCTAGGATTCATAAACTTAACACTAAGGTATTCTTTGGATGTTTAGCCTACAATTCCACTAGTAACTATATGCTAAGGTTCAACAAAAATTAATTAAGCATTAATAGTACAATGAATGACCTATCGCAATACTAGGTCAATCACAATTAAGATAAGAGACAATCAATCAATATTCAATAACTAGGTTTCATATTACCTAAGCAAACACACAAATAAATTAGCCGGACATGGAGAACATGCAAGCATACACACAATCAATGGAAGACATAATTGAATTAATGAAGTAAAACACTTATCTTGATGTAAGATAGGGTATGGAACCCTAAAATAATGTACAAGACAACCTTGGTTCGGTTTAGGTTTTTACTCCACAAAACTAAACACCGAAACCGAAAAATTGATTCTATATATAGTGTTACAAACCGCGACGGCGCACTCTTTAATTGTGATGCCGCCGGTCGCCATCATTAGGGTTTCGTCTTGGCCACGTTAGCATCGTGACGGCGCCACCTTATGATCGTGCGACGTCTCTCTTCGATCTCGACGTCGCTCGGATCAAATCTAGGCCGTTTGAGTGCGCCGCTCGATGCGTGCGAAACCGTCAAGTTCTCTCACGAAGCGTAAGAAAACTTAAAGCACTTAAGCACGGAATCAATGAAGATCTGAGGAGTATAGAGTCTCCCGGTCGTTATGTCCCAATGAAGCTATGCAATGGATCAATCAACGATAGTGATCGAGGAGTTTGAACGATAAAGGGAATTTGAGATTATGATTATAACTACAGAGATATCAAACAGATACAAAGGCTAAAATGCAAATGAGAGGAAATTAAAAGATAAAATCTATTAAATAAACGCTATCACTATAATTAAAATGATGTTTTTGTTTTTGTTTTTACTGAAACCGAAATTAAAATCTACGCGACGTACAAAATAAAAAGTGAAACTAAACCAATATTAACCCTAAAAATATGAAAATGATGTTTTTACAATCCTAATGATAAAAGAAAATTTATGGAAAAATAAAATTAATTTTATAACTAATTATCTAATTTAAAACTATTTTTAACTATTAATTAATTACCTAAAATACAAGAAAATAGGAAATTAGGCTAGAAAAATAAGATTAAGACTTGGAAAAGTCTAAAATATCAAAATAGAATTTTCAAAACTATTTTTGTAATTTTCTGATTATTTATCTATTTTCTAGGAATTTTAAACTATTAAAAACTAATTAAATCACTAAAATTACCAAATGAACTATGAAAATATGGAAAATTACTTTTTTCACTTTTTATATTTATCTAAGCCTAAGAAAAATGAAAACTTATTTTTTTGAACCTTTTCTGAATTTTTTGTATTAAATGCTATTTAAAAAGTGCTAAAAACTAATTAAAATTAGGAAAAATAGCAAAACAGCTTATAAAAATCTGAAAATTTCAGGAAAACTCTAAAATAATATTGAGAAGCTATGAAAATTGGAAAAACAGGATGTTATGTGGAAGAAAATGGAACTGATCAATCAAGTGCTTATTAAAATAAGCACTTGATAAGCAAATGAGCAAATAAGCTACCACACTGATCACAGAAGATATGGAGTACTAAAAGTAACCAAATGAGACTTAAATCAACACACTACAACCATCGACAGCACGGTTCCACATTTGATGTTTATGAAATTAGGCTAAAAACAAGAATGGTATCAACTTGCGGTCAAATTTAAGCACCCAAATAAGCTACAAACTACAAACCAATTATTGATACCTAAACTAGACCTAAGTAACTCATCGTTAACTAAAAGACCAGCCTTTAACAAAGCTAGGATAAGCACGTGCAAGCTTGTCCAAAAGCGAGAAACCCACTCAGTATTAACTGAGTTGGTGCAGGGCACCAGAGGCTGACTTTGAGCTTTTGTACAAGCTTATCCAGAAGGCTTGAGCTTAAAACAGATACTAGGTATTAAAGATCACCTATTAAACTATTTGTAAACCAAAAATCAGGCTCTAAAAACCTTTAATGAATCCTGTGCATCAGCTGCAATATCTGCACAGATCCAAGTTTTAACATGTTTTGACTTTTTGAAAGTGGTTGTCAGTTTGACTTTGGTGAAGTTTAGATCCAATTTAATGACTGAATATGAAGTAATATGGTGTAATGAATATAAGGCAAGCTATGGTTAACACTTTTAAACACAAATCCAAAGATTTCAAATCCAAATCCACAACAGTCCTCACAGTAAGACAGATTTCAAGAGAAATTGACTTTTAAGGTTGCAGACTCAGTTTTTATGATTCATATGAACTCAAATGAACTTAACAAGTATGAACTAACAGACTCTGACTTAAGCATACACCTCTGAGACACTTATATCAGCAATGCCAAACACTCTATTATAAACTGCTATGAAATTTTAAATGGAACAAACACTGAGCCAACTTTTTAATAATCCAACTAAGTTTAATTAGCCTAAATATTGCTTAATGAATGTAATTCAACTACTTAAAACCACAATTGCCAAATACGGTGAACTTAAAATTACTTACAATATGTCCTTTGCCACAATGGCTTGCCAATTATGAACCAAGAACCTCAGTAACCACTATCCTATTTAAACCACCCAATTGCTTCCATTTCACCCATTTCCCTTTCTGAATTAAACCATATCATCCCTGCATCATTTGTGCTCCAAAATTGACTTTTGTTGACTAAGTTCCAAAGTTGCATGAAATGTAAGTGTAAGCTTATACTAAGCTTTAACAAGCTTAGTGGAGCTTGTTTGAGCTTAAAACTGAGCTGCTGACAGATTTGACAATGAGTTTGATATTGAGAAAATGCAACAGTAAGCAAAAAAAAATGGAAACTGAACTTGACTGAGATTGATACTTAATTATAATTGAAATACACTGGAATGCCTTTTCTGAGTACAAATAAACTTTAAAACATAACTGAAAACTACTTAAGATGCTACAAGCTTAAAAACGACATATAATTTTTAGAAACTAAAACTAACTCTCCTCTATCCTTTCTTCTTGGCTTCTTATACACCAAAGTCTCTCTTTTCTCTCTCTGGACACTTCCCAGCAACAATCTGAGCCCTAGGATGAGTTGGGATCAATCTTGGCCTTTGGATGGATTTGGCGCCAATTTTCTGTTTTGATATGAGAGACAGGGAAAGAAGTGCATTTAATGCATTGGTGTGGGTAGGTGAGGTGGGGGGAGACAAAGGGTTGTGTAGAGTGGCTATGGGTGGTGGCTGGAGGAGGGGGAGACAGACATAATGGTCGGGAATGGCAGGTTTTGGGGGCGGGGTTGTATTATTTAAATCATGGGTTATTGGGTTGGTCGGGTTAGGGTGTTGGACTGGGTAAACATATTTGGGCCAAGGGGGTTTGTGATTGGGCTTGGATAACAATTAGGGTCCGGATGGTTTGTAGAGTATTAATACAAGGGACCAAACATGTAATTCTTCCAAACTGAGGGACCAAACATGTAACTTATGAAAAGTAGTCAAAGGATTTGTTTTGCCAACTTTAATAGTCCAAGGGTTAGTTTTTGACATTTTTGAAATTCCAAGGACTAGTTTTGAACATTTTGGATTTTCAGGGACTAAATTGTAATTTTCTCAAAACTTTTAGATTTCTCACCAAAGGACTAAATATGACAATTTGTGATTTTAAAAGACCTTTGGTGACTTTTCTTTTGAAATTTTGGCTCGGGGACTATTTTTGACAATTTTATAAACTTGGGGACTAAAGCGCAATTTTGCAAATTTGATATGTTTTCATCCGATTTTGATATTTTGCATTTAAAACACATAAAACACTCGATTTGTGATATTTTGATCATTTTGATGTGTTTCAGTGTTTTCGGATGATTTTGCGTTTATTTTGTACAAAATGATGAGTATTTACACACTCATCACCGCCTACTCTTTTAAAACTGATGCGTTACTTGTAAATAAGCAATTTGGCTCTTGAGTCGTCACAAAACTTGTTCCGATGGCGTCACAAATAGAACTCGACGTCGTCCCCTTTCAATTCAAAGACTTGAGTGTCTCGATTCTTAACTTTGGCCATTTTCTTCAGATATTCGCCTTTTCGTCCGAATAAGTGTCATTCCAAGCAATTTGCCTTCAAGAGACCTAAAACTAAAAGGAACGAAATTAAGTAGTAGCAGATTCAAAAGTGATCAATTAAGTGCTTAAATGACCCCTAAAAAATGTACCTTTTAAATCCTTATCAATACTTCTCCAAAAACCCGCATTTTGACGAAAGAACAATCTGTCGGCGGTTCCGAATGAGCCGAGAACTATTCACACAAATTGTTCAAGAGGTAACCGATTATTCTCCTTATTTTCAACAAACTCTTGATGCTAGGGGCATACCTGGTATTAGCCCATTGGTCAAATGTAATGCGGTCATTCGTCAATTGGGACATGTGGCCGTTCCTGATTCTCTTGACGTGAATCTGGCATTGGCTGCAACAACATCCCGTGAATGTCTCCGTAAGTTTTGCACGGTTATCATGGAGTTATATGGTGCTGAGTTTTTCCGAAATCCCACGTATTCTGACCTTGAAAAATTATATGCTCATCACGAGCATAAGCATTGATTTCCTGGGATGATGGGAAACATTGACTGTACAAGTTGGGAGTGGGAGAATTGCCCATATAGTTTGAGAGGTCAATATGCTAGGGGTGATTACGGGCCACATCCATTCATTTTATTAGAAGCGGTCGCTTCCCAAGATTTATAGATTTGGCATGCGTTCTTTGGTGTCTCTGGAATGAATAACGACGTAAACGTTTTACATCGTTCCCCTGTTTTCAATGATATCAATTCTGGGAGAGCACCAGACCTTGAATTCGAGGCTAACGATGTACCTTATAAAAGGGGTTATTATCTTACGGACGGGATATATCCACAATAGTCTGTTCTTATTAAATCCATTTCAAATCCTTCCATTGGTGATGAAAAAGAATATTGTACAAGAGGAAGCACGAAGCAGCAATGAAAGATATGGAACGGGATTTTGGTGTGTTGAAAAAGAAGTGTAAAATGCTTAAAGTTCATACTTGAGGGTTGTATAAACGGGATCTCCAAGATATTATATATACGTGTATCATATTACATAATATGATCATTCGAGACAAGCAGCGGGCGATATTTTCTACATTGTTCGAAGATGAAGGCCATCGTGATCACGAACCCTTAAGATCGCATGAAGAATCGTTAGTAGTTACTCAGGAGCTAATGGACTCATCAACTCATATACACTTAAAATCTGATTTGATCGAACACATTTGGAGAATTCGTAGAAATCAAGTCAATCAAGAGAATGAAGACGGTAGTGACAATGACGATGAGGAAGACGGTGAAGAATTTTTGTAATGTTTTTAATGTTATTTGAATAATTTACGTAATGTTTTTAATGTTTATTTGAATTTAGTATTGTAATGTTTTTATTTTTAATGAATTTTGAATTTGTTGTTTAAAATGTTTGAATTAAAAAAAAAGAAAAAAAAAAGGACCTCAATCATCGACTATAATAACTTTATCATGTTTGGTCTCCAGAGAAAAAAAAGTTGATGTGATAATCGGTGGCCCAGATCACGACTATTGGTTGCCTTACAAGTAAATGTTGAGTGTGGTGCATTCATGACTACTACCTAGTATTAATTATATATATTAACTAAAAGGAGGGGAATCGTTCTCCACACGCCAAGTGTCACCAAACAGTGTGAACACATTTAATGCCAACTTTCGCAAGTTGGCAAAAATAGTCCCTGAGGTTTAGGTGTCGTTGCAAAGTAAGTCCAAGTTAGCAAAATAGTCCCTAATGTTTCGAATGTCATTTGCAAAGTAAGTCCTTTATAGCAATTTGGCAAAATAGTCCCTATCCAAATTCACGCTACAAAATCAATCCATTGCAACGCTGCGGTTTCCACACTCGTTACTACCAATCCTACATGCTTTTAGGTAGAGAGAGTGAGAGACAAATGACAATACAATACAACCGTGAAAGAAGAGAGAATAATAAGCGATAAATGAATGGACAAATAGCTACCAAGCGGCGAGTGTGACTCACTAAACGAAAGATATAAAAACAAAACATGCAAAAACAAATTACTTCAAAGGGTGCAACTTACTACCTTTGTTTTTCTTTCCGTTTTATTGACGGGATAAAATATTTATTATTATTATTATTATTATTATTTATTTATTTATTTTTATTATTATTATTATTTTAAATCACACTTTTATTAAAACTCATAGGATTACAAAAGATTAGTGGGGAGCCTTGAAACTAACTGAGCCCCCACACCTCTAGCAATGGTAAAATCAATCCTATTAAAGATATGAACTGTTGCACGAGCTCCAATGTCCAGGGTCATAGAGAATCGCCGAATACGCTTAAGTAAGGTGACTGCATCTTTCTCAAGTTCTCCAAAGAAAGAAAAAAGAAGGGAGAAACCCATATCCAATATCCGCACATTTAGCATCGTACTTGACCGTTTGTCTTTGGCAAAGATCACCGATCGCCGCTCGGTATAACATCAATCAACCCGGATTGCGTCAAAGGCGACGAACCCGTAAGATCAACACATCGTCGCGTCCACTATCCCAAGAGTAGAGTAATATGTCACCGGTCGCAAAGATCCATCTCCATCTCCAAAAGCCCAATATCCACCTCCTCGCGGCGGAAATCACGACCGAGCATATATCCACAAGAACATCGCGCACAAGGTTGTGACGATGTTTAATGCCAACAATACCCGCACACGAAAAAGCGTGATCCCGTAAATATCTCCGGAAAACCTTAGAGCGTGCGGTGTAACACGGTGACACGAGCGGTGAAAAGAGGAACACCCAAACGATAACACAAGACACAACGATAAGCCCCGGCATTCATAGTTTGTCCCAATCCGTACTCGAGCCACCCTAAGCCAATCCGAGGTGTGATCCTCCTTTAAAGAACTCCATAACGCCATCCGTCGAGGGAAAGATGGAAAGTAGATTCAACAGTTTGGGAAACCCGACCGAAATATATATCCGCCAATTTCTTCATAAGTTTGGGGCGCGACTTCGCTAGGGTTACTCAAAAGGTCAATATCCATATTCACATTGAAAGTAAATAGAGTATCATCAAAAGAGGGACCAAAGAGTTACAATACCCGAACCATGAAGAAGCTTAGTTCAGAAGCCACCGATTGAAGTCTAGAAGAAAGGAAAGCATAGTTCAAGACATCACTGCGAATATAAACCAAGTCCCCAAAAGCAAAAGGTAAGGTGGCGAGTCTCCACCGTCACCACCAAAACCAGTCGTATAGCGGTGACAATACGCCCAAGGAAGAACGAGTGTCGCATCAAAAGAAACCCGAGCACACTAAAGACCCGAGGAGAACATGCGCATAGAAAAATAGAGCTTAGAAATACCAAAGACATGTACGGAGTAACAACAACTCGCATTGAGGGTCATTAAGTTTGGCAACCGCCTCCATAAATTCAATAGTTTTAGCAACCCTTTTCGTGACCAACTTACTACCAAACTCAAAATCCACACTAACAGTCCACCCAATAATTTAACACCATGTGAGGGGCGAGAAATATTGGGGAAAACACCATCATACGCTTACGGGGTCCTCTTGTGGCAAAAAACTTGGTTTATCAACATTGAGGTGTAAGCCACGACAAGGTCCGTCTCGCCATAATCATCTCTAAAACCTTACCCACAACCAAGGTATCACCAATAATAGTGCCATCATCCAAATACCAAGCTTGAAAAGAAAGGTAAAAGAATCTCTAATCTTACATGCTAAGGGATGTAAACTAAAGCAAAAAGAAGAGGCCCAAGCGGATCACCTTGTTGCACACCTTGATGGGACCAAAGAGTATGCTCACCATAATATAATCTAGCGGGACTAGAGTAGCGAACTCCACCCATTGTGAAATAGCCGGAAATGCAACCGAACCTCACGTAACATATCACCCGGCCCACCATGTTGAAAGCGTTTTAAAATCAACCAACAACATGGATAGACCAACACCACACCCACGATCCTCAACCAAACGGTTCACAAGATGAAGAATAGCTTCCCACCCTAGACACCCCAACACCAAGTTGTAAATCATCGAAATAAGCGTCGGAAGAGTGGTTAAGCATGGAAGCACAAACCTTGGAAACTAAACGCCTCAAATAGTCCCAACAAGAATAGGACGGATACCCCTCCTGGTTTGACTAAGGGTGTGAGACGAGCACTAGCAATATACTCCCCAAATACCGGACAGCTTACAAGAAGAAAGAGGTTCACCACTTGGGTAATAGAAGCGATCAACTCATCGAAATAGCCACACCGCACCACTCAAACAATCCAAAAGGTGTTGGGCACGCAACCCATCTCGCCCACAAGAAGTACCACGAGGAAACTCTTGATCATGTCAAGAACGATAGACGGGATGCGGTTAGGTGATGATGGTCAATAGGTACATCGAGCAAGAGAGAGCGACCGAAAAGGGTGTTTAGCTCTTAAGTCTTCAAAGTAGAAACATCATAAGGTGCAACACCGAAGAGGCTAAAGAACTCGACCGCAAAGAAGATAATGACCATCACAAATCTTCCTCTTACATTTCTTGACATTACGATCACCCAAATCCAAACTATCATCATCAATAGTAGACCATGATGGAAAGGGCTCACTAAAACCTCACGCACAACCCGCAAACTACCACCGGAGAGCCCCAGTATGAATAGCATTAACAATATACTCTTCATGACGTTGACGCTTGAGTGACCGACCTACTCTTGACTACTCCTCGGCAAAAGGTTTTAAGTAGACAAAGCGGCGGGACAAATAAACTAACCCAAACAGAGATGTCATCAGCGTGCAGATCACCTTATCAAGAGCTCTTTTCAAAGTGCGAGAGAACTCCAACCGACATTTGGGAGGATAGATTTGACGGTCCGCAACCCCTAGCAAACAAAGTATCAAGAAGGGCCAGTCAAAACCACCAAGCACGCCCAAAACCGAATCCTCAACAAGGGCTACATGGGAAGGAACACGTGGCTTAGGGAGATCATATAGCACAAACCGAACAACACCATCACCACAATCGGGAGGAGACACAAAATCAGAACCCGCACCATGACGACACTTAGAGCGGAAAGTATGCGTTTTGAAACAACCACCACACAACCACAAACCCATACGCTTAAAAGTAACCTCAGCCCTTTCAAAAATAGTCAGATCCGTCAAAATAGATTGCCTAATAGTAGCTTGAGCTTCAACACAAAAATGCCGATCACGAAGATGTGTGATCAAAGAGGTTTTAGCCAAACCATTACCACCACTATCACGACATCCATTAAGATCAACAAAGGGGCAATGAAATCTAACGGCAGGCATATGAACAAAACAAACGTAGCAACCAAGCAAGTGAGGGCACGAAAAGCAACCCACCTAAAACAACCAAACCTTGAGCAAGCAAACCGTTCGTACCAAAACAGCCCGTACCAAAACGACCAGGACACTCGTACCAAGACCGCGTGATAACTGCCCAAAAACTACCCAAACAACCTGGCGTAGAGAAGCAGGCGCAATACCAAAACGTTTGCAAAACCTTGTGATAAAACGCGTACAAAACAACCCCAACCAGTACGCAGCCCAAAAACAGCAACAATCAATCTCAGCAATGGTTTAGGAAGAATGGGAAGGAAACCAAACGAACCACCCAATTGCAAGAAACCACGGTACAGGAAACAGGTTTAAAAAAGAAACCCTAACTAAAAAACAAAAGAGGGAGAAACCCTAGAAAATATGTACAAAACCTACCACAGAAGACGTGATAAGATCATAGGCTGAAAAACACGAACAAATTAACAAAGTATGTTGAAAGATCAGGAAGATCAAAAGGATCTGTGGAGGAGGTCTCCAAGATCGCCCGACCATGGTGTATTATTATTATTATTATTATTATTATTATTATTATTATTATTATTATTATTATTATTATTATTATTATTATTATTATTATTATTATTATTATTATTAATTTTGTATATGTCTTTTATTACCTTTAATTTGTCAATAACAACAAACCCAATCCCGTCATGGCAAGATATGAAAGAAGTAGAATATAGATATATCTTACCCCTACCTTAGGATAAACCCGAGAGTGAAGAGACTGCTTTCAACGAGACATCTGACAAATGCAGGTGTATGAATGAAAGAGAATAGAAAAGGGAGCAAAAGAGTCGACCGCCCAATTACCTTTAATTTGTCAAGTTTATTTTTTATGTTTCATATATTTTTTCGAAAGTCTTATCTATTTTATTAACTTGACAAAAAAGTTTTTTTTATGGTTTTCAGTATACTAAATTTGACTTGTCAAACTTTATATCTTATATTTTGTATTTGGTGTTTCGAAGTTTTATAATAAAAACCAAATTCTAAAAATTAATGAAATTGAAAAAGGAAAAAGAAAAAAAGTTATTACAATCATTTAAAAGCATGAAGTGTGGTAAAATCAGAACGACGCCACTAACACTTGGATAAGCCAACACGCCGTAATTCCATTTCATCACCCTTCCCTCGACGCCATTCACAACGTGTAAATCAAGCGCAACATCATTCACAACCACTTTTTCCATATATATATATATATATATATATATATATATATATATATATATATATATATATATATATATATATATATATATATATATATATATATATATATATATATATATATATATATATATATATATATATATATATATATATATATATATATATATATATATATATATATATATATATATATATATATATATATATATATATATATATATATATATATATATATATATACACACTAAAACGCCGATCATTTTTTTTCACATTATATAAATCCATATACATGCAACCATTTTTACACATAATTACTTCCATTTTCAATTTAATTTATTATACACAAACAAACATTTACTTCCATTTTCACTTTCAAAATAATGTCTCAACAATCTAGCGCTATGTCTTTC
This sequence comes from Chrysanthemum lavandulifolium, assembly GCA_022545495.1. Lineage (NCBI taxonomy): Eukaryota > Viridiplantae > Streptophyta > Magnoliopsida > Asterales > Asteraceae > Chrysanthemum > Chrysanthemum lavandulifolium. Next base: position 3,573,915 of record CM040243.1, on the reverse strand, counting down.
AACAATCTTCTCGGTATATTGCAACAATCATCCTCGTCAAACCCTCCTACACCTTTGTCATGACACCAAATATCTTCCTCACAACATCCCAATTTCCCCTCGTTTGGTAGCCAATACTCTATGCCGTCATACACCACTGAACAGTTATTTCATCAACAACAACAACTACTTAACCAACAATTTCAAAATCTTCAACAAAATCCACCACAAATCCAACCATCATAACAAACACAATCGATGTCACCACCGTAAGAACCCACGTCCCGCAAAGAAAGGACATGAAGAAAAGGAAAAAGACCCGCCAAATGTATCACAATCGACATACCCGACACAACCGTATAAACCAACACGACCTCATAGTCGTTGGACACCGGAGGAGGAAACGTTATTAGCCTAGTGTATGTTGACGTTTTCGAGAATAACAAACTCGGAAATGACCAAAAGGTCGAATCATTTTGGTACAAGGTTTTTCACGAGTTCAACAAAACTTCCCCCACAAACGTATCAAGGATATGTTGACGAAAAAGTGGGAAACATTGAACGCTAATTGCCTGAAGTTCAATGTTACCTTCAAACATTTAAAACGGTTGATTAGAAGTGGGGAAAATAATGTTGATCTTATGACCCGTATTTGGCAAGCATATCGTGAGGAGTCAAAAACAGAAAAAGCATTTTCTCAAGACGGGGCATGGGCAATACTGAGACGACGCGTCAAGTGAGATTCGACCGACCTTGTTGATTCCAGTGATCTCACCGGACATCTCGAACTATTTGGCGATATTGTGAGACCACGTCCCCCATCAAACTATGTCACTTGAAAAAACAAATCAGAAACTACGTCAAGCACCACGGGAGGTAAGCCGCCGAATTTTGATGCTTTACAAAATGAGGCTATAATCAAACGGGAAGCCGATGGTGTAAAAGAAAGAATGAACAATAATGCGGTTGGAAAAAATGATATTTTTTCGGCACTAGCACAAATGATATGTCGGAGGAGGATGCCTACATGATCAACATGCAAAAAGAAGAAATCCGTCGAAAATATAGGATGAACCGCAATTAGTCTTCTTCGTTTATTCTTTTTTGTATTTTTTTATTTCGTATTAAAAAAAATATATATGTTTTTAAAAATAATTTATGTTATTTATTTACTATTTTTTTCGTAATGTAATTTGTATTTCTATTTGAATGAATTAAAAATTAGTCGATCTGTGTTATTAGTCAAGAGAGCAAGGTGCGATGTGTTATTTGTGTGTTATTGGTATGTTTGTGTATCAATGGCTCACCAATAACATGTCATGATGCACCCTTTTTGCATGTTACTCATCACTACCACTCTAATGAGTTAACGCCGGTTTTTTTATTTTTCTTTATTCTATTTTTGTGGGTGAGTGAGACATTTTTGGTGGGGTATTTGTTGGACCTACATTCACCAATAAGTGTTATTGTTTTTTTTTGTGTGGTTATGATGATGTTTTAGTTATTGGTATATTATTGGAGAGGTGATGAGGTGGCGATGAGGTGACACACTAATAGATGTTATTCGTCCCACATTGCATCTAGTTCTCTAAGGAATTTGAGTGTGTAAATGTAAAAAATGAAATGCTGAGTTGACGATGAATGACGAAATGGCTCAAGCCACAACACCCTTCCTCTAAGAGCAACTGCAATGCAAGGTTTTTAAATACTTTTCACTATTTGAATAAGTTATTTGAATGACTTGACTCATTGTGGCAAAAGCTTTGCAAATGACTTTTAGCAAAATAGCTTGGTAGAGATCAAGCGTTTGATAACAAATAATACAAGTTATTGTCATTAAATGAAGACTTATTGAGGAGGAATGAAAAGCATTTATTCCTTTTCGTCCATTTTTCTTATGTTTTTATCCGTTTTTATATGTTTCGTCTGTTTTCATACGTTCTTATCCGTTTTCATCCGTTTTATATGTATTCATTTGTTTTTATATGTTTTCGTCCGTTTTTCTTACGTTTTTATTCGCTTTCATCCTTTTCCATCCGTATTTATACGTTTTTATCTGTTTTCGCCCGTTTTCTTACATTTTTATACGTTTTCTTAGGTTTTCATACATTTTTATCCGTTTTCGTTCGTTTTTCTTACGTTTTTATTAGTTTTCGTTCTTTTTTATATTTTTGTCCGTTTTCATACTTTTTTTATCCGTTTTTATGCAATTTTATCTATTTTTGTACGTATAAAAATGGGCAAAAATGCATAAAAACGGATAAAACGTATGAAAACGTAAGAAAACGGACAAAAACATATGAAAATGTAAGAAAACGAGCAAAACGTATAAAACATATGAAAACGGATAAAAACGTAAGAAAACAGACGAAAACGTATTAAAACATATGACCACTTAAGAAAAACGGACGAAAACGTATAAATACGTATGAAAACGGAGGAAAAACATACAAAAACGGATAAAACATATAAAAATGGACGAAAACATATAAAAACGGAAGAAAACGGATAAGAACATAAGAAGAACGGACGAAATAGAATAAAAACGTACAAAAACGTATGAAAAAGTAAGAACGGTCGAAAGCGTATAGAGACGTATAAAAACGTAAGAAAAATGGACGAAAACGTAAAAAAGCAGACGAAAGCATATAAAATGGACGAACGTATAAAAACATAATAAAACGGATAAAAACGTAAGAAAAACGGATAAAAACGTATGAAAATACAAGAAATCAAGCGAAAACGTATAAAAACGGATAAAACATATAAAAACGGATGAAAACGGATAAAAAGTAAGAAAAAATAACGAAAACGTATAAAAAACAGACGAAGACGTGTAAGAACGGACAAAAACTTATAAAACAGACGAAAACGTATAAAAACGTATGAAAACTTTAAGTTATAAACAACTGTTACTATTAAGGATAGACGATGCAACAATCTTTGGCCAAATGGGCTAACGTGTAAATGATAACGAAACTAACTTAATACCAGTTAAACTAAAGGGTCGGGTGTGTTATTTGTTTCCATATTAGGGTCTACCAATGCAACTTCAAATGTCGAGAGACGAAAGTTGTTACTTTTGACATACCACATAGACCATCCATGTAATTTACTTTTTTTTTTTTTATTAATAGTATATGTTGATCAAAATATGTTACTTTTGAATAATAAAAGAAAAAGAAAAAAAACTTTTCTAATAACTCTTAAAAGGGTTTTTCTAATAACTCTTAAATAAATACATAATGCTGGGACCTACAGCAAAGTGTATTTGTTTGGTGATATCTTTTGGGTCACATGTCTTTTCGTGTCTTAACTGCTGCGCTTAAGACAAGTTAGTTAAAACCCCTTAAAAAATAATAATATATTTTTTTTGGTTATTTTATAAAATCTAGTTATATTTATCACGAGGTCCAAAATTAATACAGAAAAAGTATGTATTTCTTCACAGAAATAAAGTAAGATGATAAACATGATATTCTTTGTTTGTATGAAGTGAAATTTGGCAGTTTTGGCAGAAGTGTAGGCTCAGTCGCAGTGCAAGAAAAGTGGGGGGGAGAGAGTTTTGTCATTGGGAAGATGAAAATCATTTCCTTTCACTCAACATATAATTCCATGTTACTCCTACATTATTTTTCAGGAATAATGAAATTATCTATACTACATAAAATGGAAAAACAGTCAAAGTGGAAAAGTAAAAAAGTTTAATGGTCAAATGAGAGAGAAATATATCTGTGTAATTAATACTCTTATTAAAACACCCCATTACTTAAAAGTACAATAATTTATTCACATTGTACAACCAATTAAAAGCATACCTACCAAATTAAAAACAACCAATTAAAACACCCCTTATTAAAAAGTACAATGAAATTTTCACAATGTTCAATTTAAACAAGTTACAACATAATTCTAAATATAAAATAATTAAACAAACTAATTAATGTTATTTTTAAAACACCCTAAAATGAAAAGTACATGTTATTATACACATTATACAAATTAATAAAACACACAAAGCTTCATACAAGCTAACAAGTTGATAGTACATATAGTTTTAAAAATCGGACCAGACCAACGGGTTCAACCGGAAACCGGTGTCGCGATCGGTTCGGCTAACCAATAACAACCATCCGGAAACGAACTAGAGAGGCCCCGTTAAAACCGATACAAACTGGTGAATCAGGTCTCATCGAGATCTATTTCTCCGGTTATCAATACTACATAAAATGGAAAAACAGTCAAAGTGGAAAAGTGGAAAAGTGAAAAAGTTTAATGGTCAAATGAGAGAGAAATATATTTGTGTAATTAATACTCTTATTAAAACACCCATTACTTAAAAGTACAATAATTTATTCACATTGTACAACCAATTAAAAGCATATCTACCAAATTAAAACAACCAATTAAAACACCCTTATTAAAAAGTACAATGAAATTTTCACAATGTTCAATTTAAACAAGTTACAACATAATTTTAAATATAAAATAATTAAACAAACTAATTAATGTTATTTTTAAAACACCCTAAAATGAAAAGTACATGTTATTATACACATTATACAAATTAATAAAACACACAAAGCTTCATACAAGCTAACAAGTTGATAGTACATATAGTTTTAAAAATCGGACCGGACCAACGGGTTCAACCGGAAACCGGTGTCGCGATCGGTTCGGCTAACCAATAACAGCCATCCGGAAACGAACTAGAGAGGCCCCGTTAAAACCGATACAAACTGGTGAATCAGGTCTCATCGAGATCTATTTCTCCGGTTAATAGTCACAGGGTACTCGCCGCCGCAACGCGCGGGTACCCTGCTATATTATATATGAGAAATGATAGGCATGACTAATGATATGCCTAAAACTACGTGGCAAAAGTTTATTGGTTTGTGAAGAAGTGGGTGCCTCGCTACAACCAATAAACTCTTGCCACACACTTTAAGCATATCATTAAAGCATATTTTAGCATGCATATCATTTCTCATTATATATAAAGGAAAACCAAAAGTAAAAGTAAAAATCAAACTATTAACTCATTGAAAACCGGGTTGACACAAGACGCTTCAAATCCGGTGGGTTGACCTGTTTAATTTGACCGTTTGACCCAACATGTCATATTGACTCGGTTTAAATCGACCCGTTTTTCGACGGGAACGGTTCAACGGTTGAACCACCCGGTCGAACCGGCTTCAAAAGCGTTATGTTTAATCCCCAAATCATCAAACTTTTTTATTTTCGTTTAGAACCCATAAACTTTTTAACACAAAACGATCGTCGCTATATAAATATATTATCTATAAGTTTTCTTCAAAACAATTATAATGTTTTACAATTATGAGAAAATATGTTCCGTTAGTGCACATTTAACTTTGCAATATGCTAAATACGCTCATTTAAAAAAAAAAAGATGAGGCTAAATGTGCCCAAATCTTTTACAAAATAGCCAAAATTAGCCAATTTTTATTTTATTTTGGGCTAATCATATTCACGCTAATTTTAGTCACCATTAATCCCATCCTTGTTAATTTTTACGCAACAAGTAACGTGTGTTGTTAGTTTTTATCCTATAACTGATGTAATGTTTACTTTCATTTTCATTAAATGATTTTATATGTTGTTAGATAGATGTTAAGAATTTTATCAGACTTTAATTATCGTATAGTACAACCGTTGTAATTGCATTTTCATCGGTTCACGTTCTATTTTAAACGCTACACAAAACACTCACCACAATATCACAAATCATTAATTATCCGACGCTAGAAACATTGCCGCATTGCTGCGAACTTCGTCTAGTCTTTTTAAATGTTTAGAAATTTAATACGTGACTAGTTTAGAAACATCAACCGGTTGTCATAACTTTACGAGGGATGATTTTCACACTCTAATAAATGGTTGAGATACTTAAATTTTAATTGTTTGGACATTTATATTATTTGAGTGTCTTAATCGTTTATGGGAGTGTGCAAATCACCTCCCTAACTTTATGACTTGAAAAAATTGAGATACTCCGTATTATGGCTATGTTTGGTACGAAGCTTTTTAGAGTTTTTTTGAAGCGAAGAGCAGTGAGCAATGAGTTTTTTTATTTTTATTTTTTGTTTCTTAATGAAGCGGTGAGCTTTGCTATTTTTTAAGAATACTTATTTTTCTAATACTTTTTAAAGAAGCTGTGAGCGGTTAAATGTTGCTATTCTCTCACTTCTACTTTTACCAAACACACCCTATATACGGAGTAGACTTAACTTGAATATAGACCTCAAAATTTTTAAAGATACAATTAATATATCACAATTATTTATTTATTTTATCAAAATTTAAAAGTTGTTTTTATTTTCTAAATAAAATATTTTGCAAATGTTATTTCGTTAAAGGTTTTTACCATCTGTTTTATTTTATTTGTTTTCTTAAATCGATAATCTATTTATTGTCGCTTAACTATTTTATGTTTATATATTTTATTTTATATTTAATATGTTTTTTTAAATAAAATATTTTGAAAACTGTAAGTTCATGATACATTATTTTATTTAACTTCAAATTTTGATTGTGTTTAAAAAAATGTCAATTTAATGACATTTGTTTGTGTCACCACAGTTTCTTAGTAGTGATTCTCGTCATTTTGTTACATCAAAATTTTTAGGGTGTGCTTAGTTCAAACTAAGTAATGAGAAAGGGAAAGAGAAAGGGAATATTAATGAAAAAAAAAAAGTAAAGAAACAATTCCTCTTAATTTATTGAGTAATGACCCATTACCCACTATTAAGTAATAAATCATTGCATTAAAGTCTAACAAATACCATTAATCACTATCTTTGTTATTAATTATCCTTCAATACCCTCAACCAAGTACACCCTTATTCATTTCTTACACTACACCAACCGAAACCACAAGCCAATAAAAACTAAAGAGTTAAAACGCGACACACTATACGTAGTTAGTATGCTAGTGTTTAGTTACCTGGATCGTTTGATATTTAGAAAAGCATTTGTTGAAATTTAGATGTCTACTTATCAAATTAACTAGCGAGTATCTCTAGTCTTGAGGTACACTCGGTCTTATTGTTGATGTTTTAGATGTGTCGAGAGATATGAAATGGTTTGTGTGTATTTATATAGTGGATGCGGTTATATATTTTTAATAATCATTATTGATAATAATGATTTTTTAGCGGCTACACATTTTTTTATAATAGGCTATAAATGATATGAAAACTGTATTTAATTTAGTGGAAACGTCTGTATTTAATTTTGAATAATTGGATGTATTGAATTTTAAGCTTTCCTCTTATAGTAAGTATGTGGGTTTATTTTTTTAAGATTTTCTTTTTAAAAGTGGCCTAAATACATTATAATATAGTTAAAATAATGAAAGACTAGATATAGAAAAAATTAAAGGATTTGACTCATTACTTCGAAATAAATGGTGCATTTAAAAAACCTAAAGGAACTAAATTCGATGATCTTTCGAAGGATATCACACCCAGGCCAAGAGTTATTCAATTTCAATTGGGAGCTTTCATTTTTGACTAGGGCCGAAAACGAACCAGATGTATGGGAACAAAGTTTTGTTCATATTCTTTCATTTAGTTATATCCAGACAAAAAAAATGATACAAACGCTTAAACGGATGTATTTTTTTGTTTATGTTCGTTAAGAATTGCGATTGTTCATGTTCGTTTATATTTGTTCATTGAGAGATTAAATGAACATAAATGAACGAAATAATTAACGTATGAAAACAAACAAAAGAATATACAATATATTATGTTTTATGTGTGTTCATGTGTTTGAGTGTACCAATTTTTAAGAATGTCATAAAAAAATATATGATATACGGCCATCAACAAATAAATGAACAGTAACAAACGTATAATCATACGTTCACGAACATAAATGAACGGACGAGACTTTTATTCATGTTCGTTCAATTTACTAAACGAATATAAAATCTTTTCATGTACATTTATTTAATTAAAAAACGCACATAAACGAATATTTTATCGCATGGTTTATGAAATGTTCACTGAACGTTCGGTTTATTTACAGCCTTAATTATGAGTGTTAGCTTGTTGTTTTCTAGTTTAGCTTCCCATGCTTACCTTTTGTTTGCGAATTGGGTGAAGTTGTGAATAAACTCAAGACTTATTTTTTCAAGAACCTTCCCTTTTCATGGCTAAACAAAAACATTTGTTATAGAGAAATAAACGCCCGAAGGTTGATCCAAAGTTGTTGCGTGTGACAGCAAGGTTATAAATAGCGCGAGGCGTGACGTGGCGGCATGATCAAGCCTCACGCCTTTGCGGTCAAGGCGAAGTTTTTGCGTTTATAAGTCGTGGCATAAGGCGGCTCAAAGTATGAAAATATTTATATATTCATATCATAATTCATATATATCGAGTTTACAAAAACATGTGGCATAAGGCGGTGAGACGGCATGGCGTGGCGGCATGACCAAGTCTCACGTATTTGCGAGGCCTTTGCGGAGCCTTTTAGAACGGTGCGTGTGAGGTTTGGACTTGAGAAGTCCACTAGAGAATCCCAAGCACACATCACTTGGCCACACCTTTTGGGGGTTAACTTTAGCAAGCATTTATGTCATGTTTTGTTTTGCTTTCTTATTCAGATTCGTTTTGTTAGGAATTTATTTTATCGCAACTACTAAGAACTTTCATTCATCGTCGTTTGTTTTCTCTGATCTAGTTTCATGTGCTGATGTGCTTCGTAGATTTCTTATACATTTTAAGGGTTGCATGTAGCTCTTTTCGTGGCTGTTTATGTCGAACATGCCATTTTACTCTTCTAAGATGTTGAGTTCCATGTTCGAATCGTTTAACAAAAATTAGTCTACTAAAAGCGATTAGTTATTCATATATGCCTAATTCAAATGATTATTTACCTCCTATGATTTTGGTGTTTTTTAGTTTTCTTTTATCTTTTTTCTTTTTGTTTCTTATTTGCTTTTGTTTTTTTTTATTAAATATATACATACTTATTTTGTTGTCACTATTCTTTAATAAAATATAATTTATGTTACTATTTTCGGATGTACGAATAATTAATTCTTTTATATTATGAGCAAGGTAACGAATATAAACACCCTTGTTATAGTTTGTTTAGGCTTGGAATAATGTTTAGACTATAAGGCACGATAATACTTTCACTTTACATATTTGTGCAAGTGAAGAAGCGCGTATTTTGTGTGACTATTGATCATCCAATTGCCACATGAATTTTACGCCGCTAAAAGTGTTAATAAGTGTGACTATATGGTGTTTAAAGTGAAGAAACTTTTACTATTCTCTTATTTCTTCTCACTTTTTTTTCTTCACATTTTTGTAGACATGATCACCTTACCATCATCTTAATATGCATTTTTTTTATTTAAATACTTACGAAATTATAAATTCGTAAAACGAACAATCAAAATTTTCATGTGTGAAATTAAAACTTTAATTCATAAATTAAAACATTACATAGACTTGAATATAAAAATATTAGATTTATAATTTTCTAGACGAAATTAAATATTACGAGACAAGTGTTTGACCAAATCGGCACGAAGATCTTGATGCGCTTGTGACCGTACCTCATAACGTGTCGTGCTTGTTAATCGGATCGTATGATATCCTCCGGTTGATGTGCTTGGACGGTACCTATCGGGAGATATCACATTTCGTTTGTCTTTCGAACCATATTATTATAATATGATGCATGTATGCATCATACTCATTATTCTTTCTTTTACATCGTTAAATGCGGGATTGGCTAGTATCGCCCATTTCTTCTTCAAAACACCAAACACTCTTTCCACATATTTCCTTGTTGATTCCTGCATTTGCTTGTACCTTATTCGTTTGTGGTCATCATCTGATGGTTCTGAAATCGTCTTAACGAGTGTCGCCAATTTCGGATATATCCCGTCAACAAGATAGTATCCCCAAGGGTAAGTTACGCCGTTAGTAACAAACGGAATCTCTGGTGCTTTTCCCTCTTTGAGATCGTTAAATAAAGGGGTTTGTTGTAAAACGTTGATATCGTTGTTCGACCCAGAAACACCAAAGAAAGCATGACAAATCCATAAGTATTGTGACGCAACGTTCAACAAAATGAATGAATTCAGACCATGATCACGTCTAACATATACCCCTGTGTGCGTTCGGACAACCAAACCACTCCCAATATGTAACAATCAAGGCTTTCTAACATCCCTGAAAACCCGTGCGTTTCTTCGTGATGCTGCTAAAGCTTCACAACATCAGTTATAGTGGGTTTTCTCAAATATTCTAGACCAAAAAATTTCATAATAGAGTTGCAAAAATTATCAAGAGATTGACGAAAAGTTTTTCACTCATTTGTAGATATTAGTCTAAAGCATCAGGAACCGTGTCGTATGCCAATTGACGAATTATGGAGGTGCACTTCATTAACGCGTAAATGCTTTTATTTTCTTCCGGTACAGTTAATATTATTACGAAAGAATGGAGAATGAATAGTTACCTCTCGAACTATCCATTTGAAAAGCGACGACTCATTCAGAACCTTTTCCATAAGGTATATTCATCGTGCATAGGGTTTTCACTAAAATAAGGGTCGATTAAACAGTCATGAGCACCATAACGATCTCGCTCTATGCGGTTTCTCATCTGTCAATTTGCTTGTCGTCTATCCCTAATAAACGATATCGCTCTTCCAAAAAAATTCAAGTTCCGACTTACAATTTCTTGTCCTTCTTCTGAGTCGGTGAACAAAAACGTATCGAAATTTCATTTGAATAATGAGGAATGAAATATATGTTGTTTGAATGAAATATGAGAATTAGTGTATAAAAATGGTGAATTTATTAGGTATTTATAGTTAAAAATAAGGTAGGGTAATTTATTATTATTATTAATGGCTAGAAATACGAAAATGGGTCCCACATATAGTGAATACAACTAAGGGCCCGTTTGGTTGGTGGGATTTTGATAGGTTTAGGATAAAAAGTTACAAATCCTTTGTTTGGTTGCATTTTTAATTCTTGGGTTTAGACTCATAACTCAAATATTAGGGGATGTGTAAAAGGAGGGGGTGGTGAAGGGTTTATGATAAAGTGGGTCCGGAGTTATTCTCATCCACTTCTTTTTTCTTTTTATACTTTAATATTAATATAAATAATTTTAATTTATATTTTAATATATAATATATTTTTAAATATTATTTCCTCTCTCATACCTCAAATCTAAATCCAAATCCTAAACCAAATTCAAATCCAAATCCAAATCCTAATCATAAACCCATCTACAAACCAAACGGGCCCTAAGTGATCATCTCATCACAAATGTGAAATTCTTTCCTTTACTCGCGCGTTTCGGCCTTGGACATCGGGGCTGTGCGTGATCAAGCAATCACTAAGTTGTTTATAACGCCCATGGGCATTTGCTTTAGGCTATGTTTGGCATCGGGCTTTTAGAGTCTTATTGAGGCTTGAGATTTTAAAATAAATCGGCTTATAAAATAAGTCTCGTTTGTCACACAGACTTGTTATAAGCCTCCATATGCCCAAGCTCATAAAAAAAGGCTTATAGGGGCGGGCCAAAAAAAAAAGCTTTATAGGGGCGGGCGTATGGATAGTTAAACTACTTAAATACTCTTCAAAATATAATGGATTATCACGCAAAAGCCGAAAATATATCTAAACTTAATTTGATGTATTTTTATGTGATTTTACATTAATTAGCTTTAGCTCTAACTAATTTGACAAACAACTTTATAAAAATATAAACTCCATCTTTCGGCTAATAATATAAGTCCTAGCCCCCAGCCCCAACCCATTCCGCCAAACATGCCTTTGGTTTAGTCATTTATTTGAAAGAGAGAAGTTTTTGAAAGGGAGATGATTTGCACATTCCTTTAATTGATTGACACATTTTAAATTAGAGTGTTTTGACATTTATACTCTCACAGGGTGAACATGTGTAAAAGTAATATGAGGTATAAATTTCAAAACACTCTAATTTAAAGTGTGCCAATTAATTTGAAGAGTATGCAGGTCAACTCCTTTTTTGAAAACCTCTTTAATTAAAATGGTTTGCATCTACTATCAAAAAACTTTTGGTCCAACAATATTTGAGTTGCCCATTAATCTAGAGATTATGGGTTCAAGTTTCGTTGAAAACATGTGAAATAGAATTTATGAGAAAAGTCTTGTAGGTTGTAATAAATGTGCCATTAAAAAAAAAGAAAAAAGGGTTACACAAGTTATAAATAGCGTGAGACGTGGCATGGCGGCATGACCAAGCCTCACGCTTTTGCGGCTAAGGCGAATCTTTTGCGTTTATAAGGCGTCAAAAAGTATGAAAATATTTATATATTTATATTATAACTCATAAAGATCGAGTTTACAAAAACATGTGTCATAAGGCGACGTAGCGGCATGACCAAGCCTCACGCTTTTACGAAGCCTTTGCGGAGCCTTTACGAGCCTTTTAAAACATCGGTTACACCCACCTACTAGCAAGGATGAGAATAGCATTAGGCTAGACATATCAAATCAATGTATTTATTATGACCATCTTTTATACGAGTATTTAACTTTTGGACATTGAGAAAAAAAGGGCTAAACTTCCCTTTTGTAAGCTTAAAACTCGGGAGAAACAAACTCTCTCTCATGTAAAAGCTACTACATACACACAAACAAAAATACACGTACTTGTTCATATACCCACTGTGATACATAACATCTTTATTTACAAACAGTAAGTTAAGCTCAAAACAAACCAACAGCAAAAAGTTGCAGATAGAGATAGAGTTAGAGAGAGAAAGACATGGAGGGTGGTGATGGAGGTACTTCATCTTCATGTTTGATGAGTTTTGGAGACAACAACCACAACATTAATAACAACACTAACAACAACAACAACAACATTGGATCACTATGTCTTGTTCCTATTTCATACAACAACAACAATAACCTAATTTTCTCCAATAATAATAATAACTGTGGGACTTCCTCTTCTGCTTCTGGTATGATGCTTCAAGACAATAACATTAAAGCCAAGATCATGTCTCATCCTCATTACCCTCGTCTTTTATCAGCTTATCTCAACTGTCAAAAGGTCACCCTACATATATCTCTCTCAAGTATATATAGATCTACTTGTCTCACATGAAAAAAAGGGTTTGATAATCACTATTGCTTCATTTAGTAGAGTTTAGTAGAAGAAACACAAAACTGTGTGTTTCTTGATTTGTGTCTTTTTTTTTCTGTGTATGTGACATCATTTATTATAGTCATTTCTTCATTTAGTATATAAATACAAGTCTCTTAAATAACTGATAACTATGCAAGAAGTATACAGTATAAGATATTTCATATTTATTGCTTTTATATTTGATGCATTTAATACAGATAGGAGCACCACCTGAAGTTGTGGAAAGGCTAGAGGAAGCTTGCAGGGCTTCAGTGGTAGCTGCCATGTCAAGCCGTGAAAGTGGTGGTGGTAGTAGCAGTGATGGTGGTATGATGATGATTGGACAAGATCCAGCACTTGATCAGTTCATGGAAGCTTACTGTGAGATGCTCATAAAATATGAACAAGAACTTTCAAAACCCTTTAAAGAAGCCATGCTTTTTCTTTCAAGAGTTGAATCACAGTTCAAAGCCATCTCTATTTCTACTTCTGATTCTGGTATTTTCTTTGTTTTTTAGGGGTGTGTTTGTGATATTTAGCCTTTTTGAAAGAGATTATGGTCTTTAAGATAATCATTAAAGGCATGTTTAATCACTACTTTTTAAAAAATACTTTTATAATCTCTACATCTAATTTATTAATACAATCACCATAAAGAAGCTAGCTTAGCACTATTTGGTGAGTAAAAGATCTTAAAACTTTTGTTACAAATTTTGTCAAAACACAATTTCCAAGAATTGACAAATAGTTTACCTACAGTTTCATATCACAATTCTTGTGAAAGTTTCTTTTTTTTTTGAAAAGTTTATCATCTTCCTGTATATAACCATGTAAGCATTTGATATATAAGGCTTATCTATGATCTATTTATGACCCTATGAGGCTATGTTTGATCTATATGCATGTATAATGTAAAGACATGTCCCAAATAATCTATTTTTATGAATCTTTCACTCCATCTTTGAAGGTTTTTGCACTGTTTTACTAGTGAAATAACCAGTACAAATATCTTGTTTTTCACCCCCCTGAAATGTAGATACATACAAAGTACACACTTATATGTCTCTTCTCTTGGCAATATCAGGTTGAATTACATTGTTTTTTTTACCCTCTTAAGGCTTTTTTTTGGTACAATTAACATAAGGTTAGATGTTGGCACCGTTAAAAAATAAAAAGAAACGTTTTTTATTTTATTTTTTTGGCATGGAGCCCATGGAGGGTAGTGAGTCGTCTACTATTTTCTTCAACAATATATTGTCAAGGGCTTGTTGAAGAGTTAACATTAAATGAAACTTGATTTCAGATTTTGTGATGACTAGGATTTTATGACTGTGTACTTGATTAGGTAGTATGTGTAGCCTTCTAACCCTTTTTCTGGGGAGTAAAATTGCATCTAAATTGTGATGAGATGCACACATTTTTGGAGTTGGCTCTTGAAAGGTCCAAAACAGGTGAAACGTCTGGTGACTTTCGTATTTTGTTAGCTTGCTACCAAGAAAAAAAAAAAGGTTCTATATGTAAATATTGTACGCACGTACTCCATGACTATATATGAATCTGTAAATACTATGATTTTTACCCTTATTAGCTCTACAATTTTTGGAAGACTATTGTTTTCGGCTTCTCTGTCTAGACCATTCATTGTTTGATTCCAATGTGGCTTAGTAATTAATAGGTTCATTGTGAATCTTGCTTCAGTTCCGTTTTAGAGTAGACATCCTATCATGACTTTATATGTTATAGATGTGTGGCATATTGTTGTTTCTAAAGAAAAGGAATCCTCATGCAATGAAGAAAGAATTGTAATTGCTTATGTGCTTATATAAATGGTTTCATAATTGTGTATCCGTTTCTGATTATTTCCATGATATTTGATGTAAAAATCAGCTGGTGGTGACGGAGGTTTGGACAGAAATGGATCATCTGAAGAAGAGGTGGATGTAAGTAACAATCTCGTAGATCCTCAAGCTGAAGATCGGGAACTAAAGGGTCAGCTATTGCGCAAGTATAGCGGGTATTTAGGAGTCTCAAGCAAGAGTTCATGAAAAGAGAAAGAAAGGAAAGTTGCCCAAAGAAGCTCGCCAACAGTTGCTTGACTGGTGGACTAGGCATTACAAATGGCCATACCCTTCAGTAAATCATATTTTCACTGATCATATGTTATGTTCTTGATGAATTGAATCTTACGTTTGTTTTGACAAACTGATCATGTTATTTATGCACAGGAGGCTCAGAAACTGGCACTGGCCGAATCAACAGGACTAGACCAGAAGCAGATAAACAACTGGTTCATTAACCAAAGGAAACGACACTGGAAGCCATCTGAAGACATGCAATTTGTGGTGATGGATGCTGCTCATCCTCACTATTTTATGGAAAGCATGCTCGGGAACCCTTATCCCATGGACGTGTCGCTTCTCTAGGGTTATGTATTTATCCAGCGTGATGTGAAATCTCACGAAGAATAATTATGTCTACAAGAACATGATTGGAAGATAAGGGTTTTGCAAGTTTGTGTTGAGTGTTAAAGATGTTATTCAGCTCGTTAGTGTTCTCCCGTTGCCATTTTGGCCTGTCGATCATGAAACTTTGAATGATTCTAGACATTGATATGTTAGCCATGTACTTAAGCACTGCTAGTAGTATTATAATCTATGTTTTGTTGTCTTATTTTGACATTAAGAATCAAATAATTGGTAAACTAGATATTTAGTACGTGTGTCTTCGTTAGACATGTAAGCATTGGCTACGCCGTGCCCACAAGCCAAAAGATGATCTCTCGTGTTATGTACTAGGATATGCACATAGACGATTTCATGCGTTTTTTAGATGCAACTCGATCAAAAGCTATGTAAGTTACATGTTAAAATTTGAAGTTTACTATTCATATGTAAGAGCCATGCAAGCTTTGAGTTTTTTTTTTTAAGGGATCATCTAGTAAAATATATTACGTCAAAAAACGTTTAAATACAACGAATGAGTTTGTGGTTATATATTGTGAGATAGTTAGTTGACGTTCTAAATTGATACGTTGTAGCTCAAGATTATCATTGATGTCATTTTTGTTATGGTTTTTTAATTCAAGGACGTATAACTTTTGTTTAGGAAATATTGTTTAGAAAAATAAGACATGAAAGGTCAAACAGCATAATAGGTACCAAAACGTCAAGTCTATAAGTCTTGGTGATATATAGTTAGCCATCAATAACAATTCACGAAAAGACTAGTACAATGATGAACAATTTAATTTTACTTGCAAAATTCATGAAAAATGTGAAAGCTTAAAACATATTTCTTGAACTTACGTCGAGAAAATATATTCGCTGACCATTAGATAATCGTCATTACAAAAAAATAATAAGCTAAATAATTATTGCAAGTGTATTTACGATTATTAAATACTTATAGCATGGTGGAAATATTGTTCAATTATGTAATTTTGACATTATGACATGTTTGACAACAATAATTGCAGATGTTGAGCCGAAGCTTCAACTTTTATATATGTTTGTTCAAGTATAGTTAAAACTGAAGCTGAAGCTTGAATGTGAAATGAAACGAAATGATATTCGGTCAAAATATATACAATCATAAGATCATGAGGTATGGCAATGAGCTTGGCTCGCTGGTCCGAGGTGGCACCTCTGCCGAAACTCGCCGAAGCTCGCCACCACACCACAAAGCTTCGCCACTTTGAGCTTCGTTGCTCCCACGATTTGAAAACGACAAAAAAAAGTTTTAGATAAGTGGGTGTTTTTAAAGAAATAAAATGGGGGTGGGTGGGGCCCAAATGAAGAGGTTTGGGTTAGTTGTGAATGAGAGGTATTTTTAATTGAGTGTGTTGAAGTGATGTGACACATATGAGGCCCAAGTGAAGATAAGTGGCTAAGCAACGATACCTCATACTCTAAGTGTATTAGTGTAATATATTACTGTACAAAATTTCACGCTTTTCAAAAGATTTTACTAGAGCATTGCTATATTCTTCTACCTTTTCTCCCTACTTATATTTTTACATACTTTAAAACATGACAAGTGAATTCCACTTATTTTCTCATATCATTTCATCCGATCATCTTTTTAAATGTCATAATTTCATGGGTAGGCATACAAATAAGAAGATTTTATAAGAACATTCATCATTTTCCATTTCACAAACTCTTATAGATTTTGTTATCAAAAGAAAACTTGCACTGGAAGTTAGTTAATTTTAAAAACTCAAATTTTGAAAAGCTTTCCGCTAAACATAACATTAGCATTGCTCAATTACTACTACCTCCGTCCATTAATAATTGTCCGGTTTGAATTTTTTTAGTCTTTTTTGTTTAACTTTGACCTTAAATACTTTTATGTATGTTATATAATACTTGATGCAAATTATATGAATGAATTAGGTTTTAAATGTATTTTTCATTGATATAATTTTCATCAAATATTATATAACACAAATAAAAATATGTATAGTCAAAGTTGAATAAAAAACTCAAAAAAATCAAACTGAACAATTATTATGAGACGGAGAGAGTATTAAATTATTGTATATTGGTTCATAATCTATTACTCGTAATAAACACTTAACACCATTTTTATGAAGAGCAATGCTACACTGACAAGTGACTTGTACCAATATAATTATATTAATTAGACGAATATCCGTGCATAGCAACGAAATTTTATAGCGACAGATCATTTAGTGATAAAAAAAGTTTATGAGTTATAAACTAAAAATAATAAAAGTTTGAAGATTTGGGGATTAAACATAATGTTTTGAAACCCGGTTCGACCTGGGTGGTTCAACTGGTTGAACCGTTCTGGTCGAAAAACGTGTCGATTTAAACTGGGTCAACCCGACGGGTTGGGTCGAGCACGGGTCAAATTAAACCGGGTCAACCCGCCGGGTTTGAAGCGTCCTGGGTCAACCCGGTTTTCGATGTGTATTAATAGTTTTCTTTTAAAAAATATGTTTTCAACATTTCTATTTTTAGTTTCAACTTTTTACTTTTTATTTTTCCTTTATATATAGTATACGCGGGTACCCTGTGACGATTAACCGGAGAAATAGATCTCAATTAGGCCTGATTTACCACTTTGTATCGGTTTTAACGGGTCCTCTCTGGTTCGTTTTCGGATGGCTTTTATTGGTTTTCCAAACCGGTGGCGACACTGGTTCCCGGTTGAACCCGTTGGTCCGGTCCGGTCCGGTTTTCAAAACTATATGTACGATCAACTTGTTCGCTTGTATGAAACTTTGTGTGTTTCATTAATTTGTATAATGTGTATAATAACATGTACTTTTCATTTTAGGGTGTTTTAAAAATAACATTCATTAGTGTGTTTAATTATTTTATATTTTGGATTATGTTGTAGCTTGTTTAAATTGTATATTGTGAAAATTTTATTATACTTTTTAGTAAGAGGTGTTTTAATTGTTTGTATTTAATTTGGTAGATATGATTTTAGTTGGTCGTACAATATAAATAAATCACCGTACTTTTTTTAAGTAATGTGGTGTTTTAATAAGAGTATTAATTACACAATACATTTCTTTCACATTTGACTAATTTTCAAGATTCAACAATTCAACTTTCACCATACACTCCTTATATGTAGTATAGATTAAAATTTATTTTCTTGTTCCACTCTTTATGATGAAGTGATAAATATGTGCGTGAATTTGTTTTTGTAAAAATTGTGTGAGCGTATTACGGTAAAACCTCTATAAATTAATAGTGTTGGGACTGTGATATTTTATTAATTTAGCGAGGTATTATTATATCGATAAATTAATAATTTATTAACTTAAAGAGGTTTTATGTATAATTTTTAAATTTCCAAGTCCAATATACTTGCTATAATTTATAATAGTTAGAGATGAAAATAAATTAGAAAAACATGTTCTAATTAACATTTTATGAATTCACATTCGCAAGTTAATTGAATTTGTCCAGTTCATTGTTTTTGAATAAGTAAAAAGTTAGTTTCGTTAGAACAAGTTCCAATTACGTATGACCTTAATTGAATTATTTGAATTTGTACAAGTTCCAATTATGTATGACATTTACATATATATGATTTTTTTTAGTAATTATTAATTTATAGTTTCGTAGGGACCAATATATATACAATAGGGTTTCAAAAATTTATTATCGTATTATTTTATCGATTTTGGTCCAAATTTGTATTGATCCCAAGTTAAGACTTGATAAAATATTAATTTTATCGAGTTATTAATTTATAGAGGTTTTACTTTTTATTCCATGAAAAGGTCATTTACTCCATGTTGTTTATCTGCGTTGTAGTAGTGTAAATTATGATTTAGTTAGCATATCTTCATATTTAAATAAATAAAATTTAAATGTACTAAGTTAAATCTCACATTTAATTATGATAAAATTACAAAATTCAACTAGTTTCTTATTAAATTTATCTTTGATACAAAAGGAAATTTTGTGTCTCAACTACTCATAAATTCTAACAAATGTACGTCCGGTAGCACACATTATCAAATTCCATATATTTCCTTTGTGTTAAATTATATCATCAATAAAAACTCAAACTTCAATGAAATAAATGTGATATAAATCTTACACAGATACACAATTATATACTATAGAGTTGTAAATACCTAAAATATTTATTTAATGTTAAATCATTAATAGTAACTCAAACTTGCATGAAAAAATGTGATAAAAATCATACATAAATACACAATTATATTACAGTATATTATTGTAAAGATAGTGTATAGCTGTAAATACCTAACTTTAAAGATACATTCACAAGGAAAATGAGCATACATAACACGTTTTTAATCATCATAACAAAATAAAAACCACCAAAAAGCAAATTGCTATACAATAAAGACAGCTGATTAGCAAGCTTTTTTCACATTAAGAATGTGGTTAATGGTTAAATTCTTCATTATAATCACCCTCAAACAAATCCAACATTCTCATTGTGTTAGCAATGGCTATTTCTCCACCATTTCGACGTGTTTTTTTATTCTTGTTGTGCACCATTTGTTTCGCAGAAAAACGAGATATATACTTGGTTTTGGTGGAAGGTGATCAACCGGTGGCGTTTTTTCAAGATAGCTCGGTTTCGTATAAGTCCAACAAAAAGCTTGATACTAATAGGCGAGTGATCATATATCAACTTTGTAATAATCTTAAACAGTATTCGTTTGTCTGTTCTTTCATATGACAGTTGTAATTTTGTTGTGAATCTTTCTTTATGCAATGTGTGGCCCTCTTCAATGGATTCGTCCTGTAAGCTTTACATCTTGTATATGATTCTTTTTGAACAAACATCTTGTGTAACTATACTATCTAGCATATGCAAATAACTGTCATGCACAAATATTTTAATCATTCTAAACTATATATATGCTCCTTTATATACAAATTTTGGTATTGTGCTATATTTACGACCACTTTTTTGTTATATTTAGTGAAATATTGAAAGCTCATGCGAAGCACTTGGAAGAGTCTCATGATCAACTTCTACAAAGCACTTTAGAAGAAGGAGCTTATAACAAGCTTTATAGCTTCAACCACATTGTCAATGGCTTTTCTGTCCATACTACCCCTTCTCAGGTTCTCTTCCTGCCTCTATGCCTGGTTTTCGTCTTTCGCTGACCCCTCAACTCTCACATTGCTAATCGTCAATACCCTTTTGTGTCTTTTCACATACAGGCCAAGAAGCTAAAGAATACACCTGGAGTTAAGCTCATTGAGAAAGATAATGGAGTTAAAATGATGACAACTTATACGCCTAAGTTTCTAGAGTTGCCAAGAGGAGTTTGGCCTACAGTTGGAGGTAGGAGGCATGCAGGTGAAGGTATTGTGATCGGTTTTGTTGATACGGGTATTAATCCATCACACCCGAGTTTTGCATATCATCCAAGGAGAGGTTACCAAAAGAACCTGACTAGGTTCAATGGAGTTTGTGATGAGGGACCATTGTTTCCAAAGAGTTCATGCAATGGGAAGATAGTTACGGCTCGGTACTTTTCAGCTGGAGTAAAAGCAAGTGGCCTTCTTAATGCTTCGGTTGATATCCTGTCTCCCTATGACGCAGTTGGCCATGGCAGGTATATGTGGTAGTAATGGTTTGGACTTGAAAGTAATATACTTTATAAGATGGCTGAAATTGTTAGTAGTTTTTTTTCAGTCATGTAGCATCAACTGCTGCTGGAAATTATGGAGTTCCAGTTGTTGTAAATGGCTTCTACTACGGGCGAGCCAGTGGGATGGCGCCACGTGCACGGTAAATACTTAAATGTCTACCTTGTGCGCTTCTTATTGTGCATTTGACTGACTTATGTGATCATTTTTGACTCAGAATTGCTGTTTATAAAGCTATATATCCAAGTGTAGGAACCAAAACGGATGTTCTTGCAGCAATTGAACAAGTAAGAACCTCATTCACACCCTGAACCACATGCCAACATATACACCTAATGCTCATCGATTGTAAATGGTGCAGGCTATAAAAGACAGAGTTGATATCTTATCGCTCTCAATAGGGCCAGCTACACCACCAAAGAATACACTCACTATGTTAAGCATGTTTGACATTTTTATGTTGTTTGCACGTAAGGCAGGCGTTTTAGTAATCCAAGCCGCTGGTAACCGTGGTCCAGGCCCATATACGACTGCTTCATACAGCCCGTGGGCTGTAGGTGTAGCTTCCTGTGACACAGACAGAACATATCCTGGTTCTCTGGTTCTCGGAAATGGTAAAAGAATCAGTGGCATTGGATTATCAGGACCCACCTTCGGGAACACGCTACTACGATATAAGTTGGTTCTTGCGAAAGATGCTATCTTGGCAAATGGAAATTTTCCGAGGACCCCAGAATATATAGAAGAGTGTCAACATCCGGAAGCTTTCGACCCAGTAATTGTACAACAAAGCGTGGTTATATGCACGTTTTCATCCGGGTTTCTAAACGGAACTTCAAATCCAACAGCCATTTCCAACACTGCAAGAACCTTAAGATTCATGGGTTTTGTATTTATTGCCAATCCGATGTATGGTGATTTCTTAACAGAACCTTTACCATTCTCTATTCCTGGAATAATGATTCCGAAAACTAGTGATTCAAAGATTATATTAGACTACTACGAGA
This sequence comes from Chrysanthemum lavandulifolium, assembly GCA_022545495.1. Taxonomy (NCBI): domain Eukaryota; kingdom Viridiplantae; phylum Streptophyta; class Magnoliopsida; order Asterales; family Asteraceae; genus Chrysanthemum; species Chrysanthemum lavandulifolium. Next base: position 3,551,625 of record CM040243.1, on the reverse strand, counting down.
AACAAACCGAAAGAGACAGTAACGGAGTTGTAACTGCATTCCGAGGGCGAGCAGCGATAGGAGAAGGCCGGTTCGGTAATTATAATGTAAAAGCTCCGATCGTCAGTAGATTTTCGTCCAGGGGACCAAACTTCATGGACATTAAACGAAACCCAACGGATTTGCTCAAGCCGGATATTTTAGCTCCTGGGCGCCAGATCTGGGCAGCATGGAGCCCAATGAGCGCGAAACTTCCTATCCTATCAGGTAAGGTTGCATTGCATATTTGTATGGATATATGATTGTACCTTACGATGCTAATTATAATTTCGGTCTTTTCAGGTCAAAGCTTTGGATTGATGTCCGGTACAAGTATGGCAGCCCCACACGTTGCAGGAGTAGCTGCATTGATCAAGCAACGGAATCCTTCATGGTCGCCATCAATGGTTGCTTCTGCAATGGCAACCACCGCATTTACATATGATAACCGTGGTGAACCAATTATGGCCCACAGCCAAGATATCTACAGCTTGAACCGTTCAACACCTTTTGATCATGGCGCGGGTCTTGTTAACCCCACCAGTGCCATTGATCCCGGGCTCGTTTTTATATCAGGATTCGAAGATTACATGAGTTTCTTGTGCTCATTACCAAACGCTGATCCAGAAATCATCAAATCAGCAATTGGCGAACAATGTGCACACTCGTTCCATGTACCATCGGATCTAAACATCCCTTCACTGACAATCTCAGCACTTAACGGAAAACAGTTAATAAGGAGGACTGTAAAGAACGTTGCTGATACAGTGGAGACGTATGTGTGTGCGGTGGTCCCGCCTAACGGTGTGGCAGTTGAATTAAATCCACCATGGTTTACCATAGCACCAGAAGGCACCCAAGATTTGGAGGTGATACTTAAAGTTACACAAGTACAAGATTCATTTAGCTATGGTGAGATTGTATTAACGGGAAATATGAAGCATATTGTGAGGATACCGCTCTCTGTATTACCTGCATCGATGCCCGAAATATGACAGTAAACAACTAAAGGAATCAACTTTTCAATACCCCGCTACTATAATGGATGTGCTATTTTTTTGTCTAAATATTATCGCAAGATGACTTTTACATTCGCTGTATCTTAATCTATCTGATTATATAACATACAAATGGTGAACGATTAATGTAATAAATGAATGAGAGAATGAACTGAAAGATTAGTCGCACATACTTTCATTGCAATGAGGGTATCCATATACACTGATCCCAACAGGTCGTGAAAAGACCCGTTTGTTTTGTCTCACTGCTTTTCTTATTCGGGGTTTCGAAAACCTTCCATTCGATTATATTGCAGACCTGTTAAACCAAGGGTGAGGTTGAATACCATATGAATTTAAGAAGCGGAACTTTGTTCTTGCAAATACTTGCAACGAAAAACGGATATTAGAGTACCAGTATTTGCCACACTAGCAAGACACACATCCAAACTTAACTATAATATAAAGGTTGTCTTACCTTACTATCAGCAGCCATTGTTAATCATATATACAACCTCCATAAACATGATAGATACTACAAGTTACTCCTCAAAGTGAAAGCATTTTCTCTTCTGATCAAACCGTACTCACCAACCCAACAACCAAAACATTGGTTACAAATTAAGTGCTTATTCGCTAGAAAAGTTTGAGAAAGCCTGTGTGGAGTCTATGATAAAGATGAGCAGCATAATGGTGTTGGAATTTAATTAGGGTTTATAGGATTATAAGAATTGCCCTTTACCGTTTTTGCAATTCAATCCAAGATACTTACAATAGTGTGTTAGTACAACGTTCTTGTACACACGTACTATAACGAATTAAAGTAAATGACAGTTTTTGAAACACAAAACTTTTGTTTAAGGAAAAACCGAGTGATTGATTCCTTAGGGTATAAGGACGATCCGTTATAGACTAAAAGAAAAAAACACAAGCTTAGGTTTTAGGGTTATGTGTATAAGAGTAAAGAATGAAGCCCATAAGCCTTGTATTTATACCCAAAGAAACTTAGTGTCCAAGTTAGGTTAGAATTGGGTTATGGAAACCCTTGGCCGATCGGATGGAGTAATCCCAAGGGATTCTAGAACCTATTTGACATCTAATTTCATATTTAGTCATTCCTTTAACATTTAACGACCGTTAGTCCATTACATTTAATTAGTTAACGTTCGTTATACATTTCGTGTAAATAATAACTAAATATAACATTTTATATTTAATTATTAAACTTTAATTCTCATACGTAAAGTGTGCAATCCGTGGTCTCGAGTTCGATCCTAACTCACGACTACTAATTTATGTCCATAAAACCAACAACTCCCACTTGGACATATTTTAATAGTGTGATCAAATCGGTAGCCTCTAGCAACACTTCGATGCCTCTAGCACGACTCGAGTAAATCTCCTGGAAAACCTTTTAATGATTTCTCATTATTATTATCTTTTTGTTTCTAATACCATGTTAAATAAAGATATGAATTTAAGTCATTCTTTATTAACCTTTCTGTTTCTCGTTGTAAGTGATTGAGCAGAATTACCAAATCTTCTAAACATAGGGGAGATCTTGGTGTGGCCGCACAAACATCTTATCAACCCTACGAGGGCCCCAACAATATTAAACCCCGAAATAAATTTGAAGGAACAAATTCTATCTTGACTACAAGAATAACTCACAAACTTTGCAACACTTCTGGAAACAACCCTTATGACTACCCGTTACTTTTAGCGTTAAGTTGTTCCACATAAATGCATTACATTCATGACACTTATCTGGTATCTCAAGTCTGAGGATAACTATTCATGATTTACTTAATAACAGTATTCATAAAGTAAAATCATGTAGTTGGGATAAAAATTATATTCAATTCATTGAATATCATCTAAATTGGCATGCAACACATCAATATACTTTCAAGTATATTCTACCAAATCACTCCGATTTGTCTTAGTTTAATTTAATGATACTCCCATATCATTAACTGACAACGGACAATTTAGAATAACTAAGTTATTCACGGATTATACATGCAAATATAGGACAACAATATTATGAATGAACATAAACATAACCAATACTTTATTTCATCAGAAAATAATAAATGTTTACAATAACCTTTATCCAAATACTAATCAGAGTTATGCATGAATTTATTAGCCAAACGAAGTCCAATGCCATTGGCAAGTTCAGTAAGCTTTTCTCTAGGTAAAGCCTTAGTGAGAGGATCAACTAAGTTGTCATCTGTGTGACCTTTCAGTAGATTTATTTTACCTTCGCGGACTTGTTCCTGAACAAAGTGATACTTCCGTAGAAAATGTCTGGTGCCCTTCATGACTCCAGGTTCATTGGAAAATATGATTGCGGCAGAATTGTCGCAACACATATCAATAGGCAATTCAGTTGAAGGCATAACACCAAGCTCTGAAATGAATTTCCTAATCCAAACAACCTTCATTGCAGCTTCTGAAGCAGCTATATATTCGAATTTTGTTGCGGACATCGCTATTGTACTCTGCTTCTTGCTCTTCCAGTCTACTGCTCCTCCATTAATGACAAAGACACAACCCGTCTGAGACTTCGTATCATCTTTATCACTTTTCCAAGACGCATCACAGAAACCTGTAACACCAAGCTCTGTATATGGATTTCCACCATACACTAGAAACATATCTTTCGTATTCCTATGATACTTTAGAATACGTTTAACAGCAGTCCAGTGAAGTTCACCTGGATTATGTTGATATCGACTGGTCATATTTTGAGTGAACGCCAGATCTGGCCTTGTGCATCTCACAACATACATGATAGATCCTATTGCCGAAGCATAAGGAACTTTCTTCATGCGTGCCGCCTCTGCAGGTGTTAAAGCACCCATATCGCTACATAAGCCTTGCTTTACATCCATCGGCAAATATCCTTTCTTGAAATTTTGCATATTGAATCTCTTCAATATTTTATCAATGTAAGCGCTTTGACTTAAACCAATTAACCATTTTGATCTATCTCTGTAGATCTTGATTCCCATAACATATGCAGCTTCCCCTAAATCCTTCATGGAAAAACACTATCCAAGATATGCCTTAACACTTTGCAAACTTGGAATGTCTTTTCCCATAATTAATATTTCATCGACATATAGGATAAGGAAAATTACATCACTCCCACTAACTTTGTGATATACACATGACTCATCAAGATTTTGAATAAATTCATACTTTTTGATTTCTTCATCAAATCTCTTATTCCATTGCCTTGATGCTTGATTCAATCCATAAATGGATCTTTGAAGTTTGTATACACGGTTTGGAAATTGTGGATTCACGAACCCCTCAAGTTGCTTCATATAGATGTCTTCATCTAAGCAACCATTTAAGAAGGCGGTTTTGACATTCATCTGCCATATCTCATAGTCATAGTACGTTGCTATAGCTATGAGAATTATAATAGCTCTAATTTCTGCTACAGGAGAAAAGGTCTCCTCGTAATCTACCCCATAGGTTTGAGTAAAACCCTGAGCTACCAGATGAGCTTTATAGATGTGTACATTGCCATCCATGTCAGTTATTTTCTTATAGAGCCACTTACTTCCAACTACCTTAGCATTTGGAGGTAAGTCAACCTTTTCCCATACTTCATTTTCTTTCATGGATTGCATTTCCTCATTCATTGCAGCTTTTCATTTGTCATTTTCAGGATCAGCCATGGCAACTCTATAATTAGCAGACTCTCCATGATCCCCTAATATAGTTTTCTCAACTTCTACGTTAAGATATAGACGTTCAGGTGCACGCGTAGTCGTTACAGATCTACGAATGGGAACCACTTCAACTTCTGGTGGAGGACGCAGACTATCAGGTTCTACTAGAAGTACGTTAGTATTTTCAAAAGGCAATGCATCTTCATGATAATCCTCCAGATCATAAACTCTCTCACTGAATTCTTGAGATACGAGATCCTTTTCAAGAAAATATCCATACCTAGCAACAATTACTTTATTTTCAGTTGGATAGTAAAAATAGTAACCAATAGTTTCCTTAAAGTATCCTACAAAGATACACTTTACAGATCTCTGTTGGAGTTTATCTGCCGAGTCACTTCTAACATACGCCTCGCAACCCCAGACCTTTAAATAAGACAAGTTAGGAGCTTTACCATGCCATATTTCATATGGTATCTTATCAACCTTCTTGGTAGGAACCATATTCAGAATACGAACTGCAGATTCTAAAGCATAATCCCAAAAAGATAAGGTTAGAGTAGCAAGATTAAACATTGATCGCACCATGTCTAACAATGTGCGATTCCTTCTCTCAGATACACCATTTTGTTTTGGAGTATATGGAGATGTGAGATTCTGGACAATTCCATTCTTAGCTAAGTAATCTTTAAACTCTTGGCTTAAATATTCACCGCCTCTATCGGATCGAAGAGCTTTAATCTTTTTTCCTAATTGCAGCTCTACTTCTGCTTTGAAAACCTTAAATATTTCAAACACCTCATGTTTATGTTTAAGTAAATAAACATAACCATAAAGGCTGAAATTATCACTAAAGGTTAAGAAGTAGCTAACACCTCTCTTTGACAGATGTTTAAGTGGTCCACACACATCAGTATGAATTAGACCAAGTAGATCAGACGACCTATCCATATTACTATGAAAAGGTTTCTTCGTCATCTTCCCAGATATACATGACTCACATTTATCAAATGATTCATCATTGATATTTTTTAAAAGCCCTTCACGTTGTAACATTTGCATGCGAGTCTTGCCTATATGAGCAAGTCTACAATGCCAAATGTAAGAAGAATTCAAGTCTAACTTCATTCTCTTATTGATGCTAAACATCGAATTATTATTATTGGATACATTCCCAATCATATCAATTTCAAACACACCATTCACAGTAATAGCATTAAAATAGAATACACCATTTAAAGAAATTGAAATTCCATTACTTGTGATAGTATGAGTAAAACCAAGATCCAACAAAACAGAAAAAGAAACAACACCTCTAATAATAGAAGGTGCATAATAACAATTATTTAATGACATTCCTAAGCCCGAAGGCAATACTAAACTAAACACTTATATGGCTTCAACAAATGCAGGTGCTCCATTGCCCACATGCAAATATTGCTCCCCATAAGACAACTTCCTTTCCACTCTAAACCCCTGCAGTGTATTACAAATGTGAATACCACATCCAATATCATATACCCAGGAATTAATTTTATGATTTAGAGTAAATAATTCAATCATAAATAAGTTACCTGAAGAACTAGCGCCCAAGGACCCAAAATTCTTCATCTTATTTTTCCGCAAATCATCGAGATAGAGAGCACAATTTCTCTTCCAGTGACCCTCTACTCTACAGTAGCAGCAATGATGCGAAGTGTTCGGGGTCGAGAAAACCTCCTTTTCTACGAGCAAGTTTTTCAACCCTCTAGGCAGTGAACCTAATAGTTGTAGTTTAGTATGGGGTAAGCCTCGGGGATTGATTTCGTTCTCTAGGGGAATAGGAATGCTAGAAAGAGATATATGACGAGAAGGTGGGGTTGAGGAAGATTCCTTTTAGTTTTTTTATGTTTTTTATTAGAAAGCAAAGGTAAATATCTCGGGGTATAAGATTGGGGGTGGTACTTCTACCGATTTTACTACTTTTACTAATTATCTAATTAACCTAAGGATAGATTATGCTAATTGTAGATGTGCCCGTATGATGACTAAAGATGTGTTCACTTAGATGCTATTACTCCCTAGTTATCTCTTATTGGTCGGTTGAATTGTCACTTCCTTTATCTTGATTGGTGCGTTGTATTCCGTTTGGTCGTAGGGTGGTGCCTAATTCCCTAGTTCTATGAATTGTAACTCTCCTCTAGAATACCCGGGATCGGCAAGTGCAATAGCATCTCCCCTGAATACACTACTATCCTAAAGGTACAATTCATGCAATAAACACAACGAATGACCTAATGTGCACTCAAAGGCTTTTTGCTATTTAGGACGTTCAAGCTCGCAACAATGAAAGAAGAAGCCAATTTTCCTTAATCTAGCGTCTACCAATTAAGACAAGAGACAATCTAACAACAATTAATAACTAGGTTTCATAGATCTAAGCAAACACAAGAATAATTTAGCTAGACATGTTAAACAAGCAAGCATACACACATACAATTGAACATGGGGTAGACATAATGATAAATTGGATAAAAAAACTTATATTGTGATTTAAAATAGGGTATGGGACCCTAGAATACTGTCCAAGTCGGACTACAACTGAGTTAGGGTTTGCTCTCCAAAGTTCTACCTCTCAAAATACAGAAAAATCGAATTCTATATATAGATTTACAATCGCGACGGCGTGACCTTTTGCTAGTGACGCCGTCAGGTCGCCGTCATTAGGGTTTCGTTTGGGCCAAGTCATCGTTGGGACGGCGTCAGTTGAGATGTGTGACGCCGTCAGTCTTCATGTAGGACGTCGTCTAAATCTTGGATCTTGGGCGTCTTGTGTAAAATTTGTGAGTGACGCCTTTCGGAGTTTAGGCGTGACGCCGTCAGGCTTTAGGACAAGAAATTCCGTTGAGCCGTCGCGTGCACTTTTTATCAAGTATTCTATAGAGGGACGGCGTCGCCCTTTAGTTGGGACGGCGTCAAGTGTGCTGGAGTGCCTTTGATCTTGGCTTTGCCATTCTCTTTATGTTTTCGCTCCTTTTCGTCCAAATGTGCTTCATTCTAGCATTTTGCTTCCAAAATACTTAAAATGTGAAAAGGAACGATTTTGAGTAGTAACGGATATACAATGTGTCGATTTAGGGCTTAAATGACCTCTAAAACGTATATTTTAAATCGTTATCAGGCAAACATGATCCTTTTGGGATTCTCTTTCTTCTGAGGAGGGTATTTCTTTGGTTCAGGTTGATAGTCCATAACTTGTTTACCCTTATAAGCTTTTCCCTTTCCTTTACCCTTCTTGTTCGTACGCGGTTTTGGCTTGTTGATCCTACCACCCTGAATAGCAAGTACCGGGGGAGTAGGTCCTTTTAAGGCAACCCTTTCTCGTAATCAATAAGCAATGCATGTAACCCAATTACTGTCTTCCCTACGCAATGCATATTGAAATTACGAACAAAACCATAAAAGTCCTTATTAAGGGACCTATTGATTAAGTTCACCACAATATCTTGTTCATAGATCTTGACAAGTGCTTGCAGTTGGTCCATGTAACCCTTCATTTCTAACACATGTGCACTTACGGGTTTACCTTCTCTTTGCTTACAGCTGTGAAGTGCATCAATCAAATCATAGATTTCAACAGCTTGTGGTTTCTCAAACATTCATCTGAGTTCGTTGAGCATGTCAAACGGGAAGTAATTTTTATACTGCTTTTGGAGAGCAGGTGTCATCATTCCCAACATCAAACAAGCCACTTCATTATGATGCTTTTGTTCAACTTTCCATGCCACTTTTTCCTCATTAGAGGCAGTAGCAGGTGGTTCAGCAGGGCATACTTTATACAAATAATCCAGTTTATCAGCCACTCTACAGACAATTCTCAAAGAGCGATACCAGTCATTGAAATTTTGTGAGCCAGTCAACTTTTCTCGCTTAAAGAAAGTTTTGAACGCAGAACCTAGTGTAGTGTTACCGTTTTGAGCCATTTCTACAGAAAAAAGTTCAAATATTAGTATTTTTGATAATACAACTTTTCAAGAAAATAAAATACCCAATGTAATATCCATATAACCATAAAATTTTCTCGAAAAACTAGGATCCAAATTAACATAGTTTCATTACATCAGTTGATCTTCTAGTAACGAAATCACATAATAAGGTAATCTGTCGAACAATAATTGGCAAACCTTTTCCAATTCCTAGATCATTATGGGATTTACATTACCAACAACATTGCAAATGTAAACAACTAAACATGTTTTATCCCTATCTGGTGCCTTGAGTCCAGGTCTCACTTACTACTCAATTTAACTTGTCTAATTTAAAGAACTGCAAATGTGTCAAGTTGAGGTCGGACTCAACATGAAGATTTACCTTTCCATCACAATCTCGCCAAGTTCTCACATGACATAAACTGCAACTTCAAGTGTTCCTTTAACTAGATGGCACTACCTTAATTTTAAAAGGTACAAGTTTTGATTATGCTGTCAAATAAAATATGCACAAAGATGTCATGCATTCATCTTTGTAGTATACTTTAGTAAAAACTTTTACCAATTTTTACCAAGCTAAATCAACAAAGTTTTAACCGATGCGTTGAGAAACTTACAACTTTGCATTAAGATGCTTCGTACATAGAATAGTTATACTTGGTAGCTCTAAATATGACGCGCAAAGTGGCGGAGAAGCGGGTTAGCGCATAGCTATTAAAAACCTTCTTCTTTCGAGTCGCAATTTAATGTCAGACCCTCCTTAAATCCCTCACACAGTTTGTCATAATAGTAGAGCCGTTCTAACCATTTAGTACAGTCGCATCAATCGACTAAAATTTGAGATTTTATGCTCAAAACAAATCATATTTCACCATTGTTTAGTCCATTTATTTTTCTATTCAAAAAATTACCCATTTGCTTAAAACTTGTCAAACAAAATAAACAAACAAGTAAATAAAAATAAACAACTAAAACAATTCGCACATAAACTAACAATTAATATGCGTAAACAGGTAGCCACATGTAACTTATTCGATAAAACCTATTAATAATCAATTCTCTAGGTTAAATAATGTATATATTAACTAGGGCTTTCACTTACTAAGGCAAGTGAGCCACATATATCGATAAATCGATTCGTAAGCCATAGTCGATATATATACCAAATTGCACATAATTAATATATATATTATATATATATATATATATATATATATATATATATATATATATATATATATATATATATATTGAGGTCTTCCTAATTTTAGAATTATCAAAAGCATACATGTGATAAATAACTTAACAATTAATAATTCAAGCGCTAATCCATGACGAACATGCATGTCTCATCATGGATACAACATAACACTTATTCAATTAGTCACAAGATCGCATACAATTACATGTCACATAACAATTATTCACGAATTAATTCACGTAACATATATACAATTCTAGGTTGAATTATCAATTAACAAAACAATTTTATAAAACCCTAAAAAAATTATGGATCGACTAAAATTTTTTTAGGGTCGACCTAAAAAATTTTATAGAAAAATTAGGGCAAAAGCCCTTACTCTAGAATTAGGCTTTTCAAACAATAACCAAAACCCTAGAATTAATCATATCAAACACAATACAATATCCGTTTTTTACGTGTTTAGTAATTAATTACTCATTAAAAAAAGCTCGTTATGCCACTGTTGGAATTTGATAACATAACTATCATATATAAAATACAATGAATGTCAAAGATACATGCGGAAGCGTATATGAACATATAATGAATAATTAATTAACATAAACATAAAAGTATGCGTACCTTTGATTCTAGCTAAACAAGAATCAATTCCCAAACTAGCAATTGAGATGAACCCTAATTAGGGTTTATAGGATTATAAGAATTGCCCCTTACTGTTTTTGCAATTCAATCCAATATACTTACAATAGTGTGTACGTACCACGTTCTTGTACATACGTACTATAACGAATTAAAATAAATGCTAGTTTTTAAAACACAAAACTTTTGTTTAGGGAAAAACCTATTGATCGGCTCCTTGGGGTATAAGGACGATCGGCTATGGGCTAAAAGAAAAACACACAAGCATAGGTTTTAGGGTTATGTGTACAAGAGTAAAGAATGGAGACCCTAAGCCTTGTATTTTTACCCAAAGAAACTTTGTGTCCAAGTTAGGTTAGAATTAGTTTATGGAAACCCCTTGGCCGATCGGATGGAGTAATCCCCAAGGGATTCTATAACCTACTCGACATCTAATTTCATATTTAGTCCTTCCTTTAACATTTAACAACCGTTAGTCCATTACATTTAATTACTTAACGTTCGTTATACGTTTCGTGTAAATAATAACTAGATATAACATTTTATATTTAATTATCAAACTTTAATTTTCATACGTAAAGTGTGCAATCCCGTGGTCTAGAGTTCGATCATAACTTACGACTACTAATTTAATTATGTCCATAAAACCAACAAATGGGTGGCCAAGAGGTTAGGTTGAATTGTAGATTCGTAAACTCATTGCATGGTCATGTGTATGAAAATCTGAGATTGGTGGTGATCTCGGTCATTTTTAATTCTATTTGATTTCCTTAGTGTTTTGGTTTTACTTTATGTGAGGATTTGAAACCAATTTTGGTTGTAAATGTGTTTTTTTACTTGATCATGTAACTGTACCATTGAGTTTCACGATAGGTTTTATGCTTAAGGTTTTGTCATTGTATAGTGCAGTGGTGGTTTACATAAATAAAAGGTCAACATATTAAAGTTTTTGTTTAAACTAGCTAAAGAGCTTAGAACTAAACTAACACTGAACTTAATATATTAGCCATTGTTTTATAAATCAAGTCTTATTATTCAACTAGCTTGCTATCGACTTTAGTCTTCCATATAAGCTTTTTACCAATCTTTTGGTTTGATTACAGCTCCAAGCCAAATATTCTTTTGGAGATGACATGCTATTACTTTGACCTGATTGATTGCGTAAATTTAACAAGTGTATCAATCAAGGCAACGTTAGAGTAATTTTTAACCATTCTATGTGGAGCATAAGTACATTATGACACTTGACTTCAGTTCCTTGAACTAACGGGAGTAAAAACTGTGAAGTCTTAAAAACAAAATCCTCTAACCATATTGTCATTATATCATGTCAAATTTCAAACAGATTTTCCGTATGCATGTACCGAATAAACACAGCTCCTTTAATTATTCTAGGCATTCCAATATTCAAGTAAGGATTTCTCATAGCATGAAACATGCATGAGGGTTATTCAATTTAGACTTCCAAATTAATGTAAAAGAAAAATTGATTTTATTGTCTCAAAACGCCTATTCAAATAAAGCAAATCATATGGGTAACAGTCATGGCTGGATTTAAGCATGTGCGAGGTGAACTATCGCAAATGGCCTTCATGTTTTAGGGGTGTTTGATTTTTGAAACTTTCTTATCGGTATAAACTCAATTGTGAAGGATAACAAATAATTTGGAAAAAAGAATGTAACTTCAGTATGACAAAAATCAAAATTTGAAGTTTTCAAACAAAAAAATAGCTTAAGTTTGTTCTTTAATAGTGGAAATTGAGTATATGACTTTTGTGGAGAAGAAAAACCCATAAACTTAAGAAAGTGTGTCGGGTTCATAAGTTCTGTTATTTTCTCTAACTATATTTCTTATAAAAGTTTCAATTTAATCTCTTAGTCTTTAATATTTATGATTTTTAACTTTGTCCTTATGTGAAGCATGGATTTTTGGTATGAAGATTTAAACAACAGTACGCATATGAAAATTATATTTTTAGCCAAAATATTGTTTAGAGAAAATAAATGTTGTAGATTGTTTTAGAAAAACAAACATTATTAGCTCATATATTTTATATTTTTTAAGAAATTCCTACATGACATCTTTTTTTATAAAAAGTATTTAGAACTTAATGGATCATTATAAAATGTTTTTAGAACTCAAAAATTATACTTAGAAGTATAGAAGATTTATTTAGACTTGAAGAAGATTTGATGTGTCATTTGGTCAATATAAAAACAAAAGCATAGTCTAAGTACGGTTCACTATTTTTAAACATACTTCAATTCCAATGTTAAAGAGTCCGTTTTAAAATTTTGGCACTGGGCCATCAAATATCACCGGAGGCCTCTTGTAACAGTCACTAGGAAATATCAAATTCATGTCTAAACCTCTACATGCATGAGCTTTATAACAAGTTAAAAATCATAAATAAGCAAAAAAAGGTTGCAACAAAATTCTCATAATTAACAATCGGAGCGCAAATTAATGTCTAAACATGCACGGGTCTTATAACTAGTTAAAATCATAAATATGCAAAACCAGATCGCAACAAATCTATTTATATATAATGGAAAAACCTACCTAATCTTGAAAGTGTAAAACTTAAATTAATGTTCTGCCTAATTACCCTTACTACTTAAACAATTCAAAATTTAATGCATGATTCTTATGCATGGCAAGTTTGAAAAACTTATATTTATTAGTTTCTAAATTAAACACAATTTTTTTTAACAAATTCATCACAATCCCGATTCATATTTCAATAACGTTACACGAAACACCTAATCACAATATCTCAATTATAATTATACCGCTATAAAATTTTGTCACGATGCACGGGTACACGTTTAGTCTTCATAAGTAACCTTGACTCCAAGCGACTTACATTTCCAAAGTGCAATCATTACACATAGTGTCCTCTTCGAAGCTACCTTTAACTAAAAAAAATAAATAAATAAAATAAATAAATAAAATAAAAAATGAGGGAGAAGGATAAATTTGGGGAGTAGGATCCTCACAAGTTCAGAAATGAACTTGATAGGTAAAGTTGTGATTTGTGTGAGTAAAAATAAAAATGGGTCATCATGACAAAACATTTATTTTATTGTAATTCAAATACACACTTACTAATTTTATAGGTTTAGTTTTTGTCAACTATATATATTTATTTATTTATTTATTAGCTTTCGAAGCCTGCCCAATGGACGGGCATGACTTGTGATTATTCTTTAAGTGTATTACTTTTCGAATAACAAGATATATGTGTACGAAGGTATTAGTTATCGATAAATAATATATAAGGAAATTATTGTGGAGCATTAATTAACATACAACCTTGACACATTTACAAGAAAGAATTTTCAATCCATTCCTGCTTTTCACTCTTGAAACCGCGACATAAAAAGTTAGCCATGAGAGAAAACTATCCGCGGAAGAAAAAATCCAACTTGCGACAATGTTTGGGCTTGTCTTTTAATGATATTTGTTCTAAAATATTTTGAGTCTGTCCGGGAGAATAGAAATGAATTTTAAAAAAAATGGAAATAATGATTCACACCTTTCTGATGAACATGTTATTTTCGGAACGCGAGCCAACACATGTAACAAATATCAACCCACCACGTGTAAATTTGAGTTTACTAATTATCATCATAATGGTATTCGAGGGTGTGAGGTTCAAACCCTTGTCACAAACTTTTACTTTAGTCAAGAGACCAGAAACCAAAAGGGCAAAAACTAAACCTATAAAATTAGTAAATGGATGAAGTATATGATTCGTAAGTTTGCTTCTATGAATCAGGTGGCCAGTGGAAGCACGCCAAAGAGAAAAAAGGAAAAAGTGGATGAGGAGTTAAAATGGATTGAAGAGATGTGCAAAGATCAAAATTTATGTCAAAAGGAACTTGGTATACGTAACAAAGGAAGAATTTTGGAATACGATGTAACAAAAGAAACCACTATAAAAAATAGTGGAGTGGCAACGGGGATGACGAGGGCAGTAAGTAGTATATGTGAGATGGTTATTCATTCATTGAGCAGCAATCCCAAAACGGGAGATACAAATACATGACAAACCCTACAAGAGCATGGGCCGAATACCAATACATAAACATATATGGGCCGAAATACATATACCAGACATATACTACTAACACACCCCGCAGCTTGAGCGGAGGACACCGAACACTCAAACGGTGCGAAATTCCTCAAATAACGCGAGGGCAATCCCTTGGTGAAGATGTCCGAACCGATAGCGAGAAGGTACATGAAGAACTCGGACCGACCAAGAGCCACTAAATCTCGAACAAAATGAATGTCAATCTCGATATGCTTGGTGTGACGATCTTTGAACCGGATTGGAGGACATGTAGACAAAGACCGATATTATCACAATATACAATTGTTGCAGAAGATACCGGAGTATGAAGCTCTCGAAGAAGATTCCGCAACCAACATGTTTCAGCAACTGCGTTGGCAACCCCACGATATTCTGCCTCAGCACTGGAACGAGACAGGGTCGGTTGACGCTTAGAGGACCATGAGAGCAAGTTGTTGCCAAGAAATACACAATATCCAGAGGTAGACCGCCGAGTAGTTGGGCAACCAGCCCAATCAGCATCAGAATATGCAACTAATGAGGTAGTAGAAGAAGAATATAACTGTAACCCGTAATCCAAAGTACCTCGAATGTAGCGCAAAATCCGTTTGAGTGCAGAGAAATGAGGCTCTCGCGGATCATGCATATGAAGACACACCGCCGAACAAAGATAAGATATATCGAGACGAGTGAATGTAAGATCTTCAAGTGACCTCGCAAGGCTCCGATATAATGTGGGATCGGATATCGATCGCCATCATCGCCCGGTTTAGACTCGGTGTCAACCGAGTCCGACGGAATTACAATCAACCATGTGAGCACGCTCAAGAATCTCGGTAGCGATTTTACCGAGACAAAACATACCGAAGTGTCACGTAATGAGATATGCCCAAAAATAATTCAATGAACCCAAATCATCATGGAGAACTCCTTATGAAGAGTGCAATAATATGTCAAGTAATCTATCTAAGAAGCATCAAGACAATATCATCAACATATAATAAAAGATAAGCAGTGTCAGTCCCGTGATGATAAATAAACAAGGAGGTGTCACAGCGACTATGTGTAAAGCCAATCCCAAGAGCATATGTAGCAAAACGCTGAAACCAAGCCCGAGGAGCTTGTTTCAACCCATAAAGAGATCTGCGTAACAAACATACATAATCCGGGTGCTCAGGATCACGAAAACCAGGTGGCTGGTGCATGTAAACAGTCTCAGATAAATCCCCATGCAGAAATGCATTCTTAACATCGAGCTGGTGAACCGGCCAATGTCTAGAAGCAGCCAAACTGAGAACAGTGCGGATAGTGCCAGGTTTAACAACCGGGCTAAAGGTCTCATCAACATCAACCCCCTCTATCTGAGTGCTACCATTCGCGACAAGGCGAGCCTTGTAGCGACTGAGAGTACCGTCAGCCAAGTACTTGTGGCGAAATAACCACATACAGCGAACAATATTGGTGGTCCGTGGGACGAGGTACAAGAATCCAAGTTTTGTTTTTAATAAGAGCATTAAATTCATCATACATAGCATTTAACCAATTAGGATCATGAAAAGCAGCGTTATAAGAACGGGTAAAGGGAAACGGAGACACATAACGGGATTGGGACGGTTAGTCCCGACACGAACGATGTAACCATGGGATGAACGATGTCGTAGTCGGGTGGTGGTAGTAATGATTGGGGTGCTTGGGAAACGGAAATGGAAACGGGGGCCGTTGGGTGTGTAGAAGAGATGGGTGGTGGTGAGGAGGGAGGTTCGTCTGGGGATGCCACAATGGGAGAAGGAGGAGGGTCGAGTACCGGTGAAATGGGAGGAGGAGGTGGGGTTGGGGGTGAAGGATCAGGTGAGGTTAGCGGAGTTGGTGGGGTTGGGGTGAGTTTTATAATGTTGGAAATGATGTTAGGTGAGTCATCTAGGAAGTCGTAGGAAGGTTTCACAGTGGGTGTGGTGGTGCCAAAGGGGAAAACGGTCTCATCAAAGGTGACATGACGAGATATAATGATTTTGTTTGTGTTGAGGTCTAAGCAACGGTAGCCACGGTGATTGGTGGCATGTCCCAAAAATATGGATGGTGTGGCTCGTGGTCCAAGTTTGTGGTTGGTATCTATATGAGGATAACAAAGACACCCAAAGACACGTAAAAGATGGTAGTGAGGTGAGGTGCCAAACATGCGTGTAAGGGGAATGTCATTATCAATGGCACGGGAGGGTAGGATATTTAAGAGGTAAACAGCCATGTTGAGGGTAGGATATTTAAAAAGTAAACCCACGATGAGTAATTCATCTCATCCATGTCAAGTTTAACGGTATTATGTTATTGAGGTTGGTTATAGCCATTAATTTATCGGAGAGAAGAATCGTTGGTGGTGGAGGGGGTCGTGACGATCATGGAGAAAAGTAGATGAATTAGTTAAATGAGATTTAGGGTTTTGGAGAGGTGTAGGAGCAGCGAGAAGGCGAAGGAGGGATTAGAGATGTGGGTTTTGGTGGAGGAGATTCAGATAGAGATGAAGAGGAGATGAGGAGGTAACGAGATAGAGGAAGGGATTAGAGGATTTAGGGTTTGGTGGAGTGTTTACGGTATTATCTCCGAAACCATGTGAGATGGTTATTCATTCATTGAGCAGCAATCCCAAAACGGGAGATACAAATACATGACAAACCCTACAAGAGCATGGGCCGAATACCAATACATAAACATATATGGGCCGAAATACATATACCAGACATATACTACTAACAGTATATGGGTATGGGCTATGGAAAATACTTGTTGGTTTATGTAACAAAGGAAACATATATAGGTTTGTAATTTTGTATTACAATTTTTAGTCATTATACTAGCAAGTAGTAGTGTCGAGTTATGTAATTGTGTGTTTGTTTACGTAACAAAGGAAAAGTCTTGGAATATTATATCATTGTAAAGATAATGTATAGCTGTAAATATATAACTTTAAAAATGCATTCACAAGAAAAATGAACATATAGAACATGTTTTTAATCATAATAACAAAAAAAGAAAAATGCTATACAATAAAGCCAGTTAATTAGCAAGCTTTTTTCACATTAAGAATGTGTTTAATGGTTAATATCTTCATTATAATCAGCATCAAACAAATCCAACATTCTCATTGTGTTAAAAATGGCTATTTCTCTACCATTTCAATGTGTCTTTCTTATTAGTAGATAATTAGGCCCAAGCCCGGTTTGTGGGTTTTGGGTATTAGGGTTTCACTATTATATATAGTGGTTATTAATAAAGTTATACCCAATAGTGGTTATTAATAAAGTTATACCCACGGGTTTCATTATCTAACATGGTTTCAGAGCGGGTCTGATCGTCAGACCTAGGTGGCTATGTTGAGCCGCCTACTCTAAGCCGCCCGTCAAACCTCCTATCTCCTATCTCAAAAAAAAAAAAAAAAAAAAAAGTCACCGCCTTTTGTTATGGACCTAGGCGTACAAAGTTAACAACAATGAAGAGAAACTCACTTTGGTGGCTGTGTTTCGTTCGAAGCAAGCGAGGCGTGAGAATAATATTTATATATTCGTGATATATTATTTTCTTGTGGACCAAGTGTTGGAAGCAATTCGATCTACTCGATTATGCTCTCTCGTTTATCATTTTCTTAAAAAAAAAAAAAAAAAAAAAAAAAAGAAAGAAAGAAAAAAAAAAAAAAATTGTTATTTAATTGTTTGTTTTGTTTTTATGTCGAATCCAGGGTATCAATTCCCGAGACGACTTTTGTTGTTGTCGAATCTAGGGTATCAATTCGAGACGACTTTTGTTGGTGTCGAATCTAGGGTATCAATTCCCGAGACGACCTTTTGTTTTATGTCGAATCCAGGGTATCAATTCCCAAGACGACTTTTGTTGGTGTCGAATCCAGGGTATCAATTCCCGAGACGACTGTTAAAATCTTTCCACGCTCTCCTTCTTCTCACACGATATGCCGCCTTCGATCCGCTCATCTTCATCGACACTTTCCTCACCTCCATTCTATATCTTCTAAAAAAAAAAAAAAAAAAAAAAAAAAAAAAAAAAAAGTGGATCTTTATGTTTTCTATGGAAAACACGCCTGCTTGTTTGGAAGGTTCTTTGGGGTTGAAGTTTTAGAACCAACTCGTTGTCTCATTTTGTTTAGTTGTATTGTTTATTAGCTTTAATCTCCGCTCGAGCTTTGCGATTACCGAATCATGGGGAGTATTAGTAGATAATTAGGCCCAAGCCCGGTTTGTGGGTTTTGGGTATTAGGGTTTCACTATTATATAGTGGTTATTAATAAAGTTATACCCAATAGTGGTTATTAATAAAGTTATACCCACGGGTTTCATTATCTAACATTTCTATTCTTGTTGTGCACCACTTCTTTCGTAGAAGACCAAGATATATACTTGGTCTTGGTGGAAGGTGATCAACCAGTTGCGTTTTTTCAAGATAGCTCAGTTTCATATAAGTCCAACAAGATAGCTCGGTTTCACCACTTATTTTTCTTTCAATTATGAGTACTATAACCAACATTAAGTCCAATCTTAACTAGAGGGCGTTTGAAACGTTCGTGATAAGTTTTATATTCCCCCCAAGGTTCATTCGAAATTTCCCCTCACCAGAACAAACTATGCATGAGCGTCCTGAGGGGAAAATTGGTCTGTATACTAGGTTTTTCGATTTTGCCAACTTCCGGTTGCCTTTGTCCATTTTTCTTGTTGATATCCATAGGTATTATCATATCAAAATATCCCAGCTTTTCGTTTTAGGAGCGGCCAAGGTTTCGCATTTTGAAATCTTGTGTCGCGTTCATAACGTCGTGCCAAAGGTTGGTCTGTTTCGGCGTTTTTATATAAAGTCCAAGAACAAGGGGTAGTTGTCATTTAGTAAGCGTTCGGACAGTGCCGGTGTTTGTTATACAAAACTCGTTGACTCCCTTAAAAGTTGAAAGACCACTTTTTCTTGGTTGATTCCTTTGCTTGTCCCGTTACCTTTTCGTGGCATACCACCAAAAGTGTTGTAAAATATCCTCTTCCTAAACCCAGCGAATTTAGCGCCCGATGATTATGCCACCCTTGTGGCCCATCATTCTCCATTCTAGAAGTTTCCGGAACCTTTTCTTTGTTGGGTTGGATTAACTCGTAACTATACTTTAGATGAGGAAACTTATCCCTCATTTCTTGATAGCGACGGACAGGGTGGGTACTTGTTGCTATATATGTATCCCTTATTTTGTTGCTTTTGAAATCTGCTTTTAACTTGCTCCTTCCTTTATGCAGTGATGGACTTGTTTGCTTTTATCAAGGTCGCGGATCCCACCAAGGTAAAAGTCATTGAAAGGGAGCAGTTCAAAGGGGAGCCGACAACTGTTGGATTCTACTGTAGGGCGGACTGGTCCGCTCCTTCCTGTTGCCCTTGCTCGTTCGGATGGTGAGTTGGAAGCAAGCGTTAATAGATAGTTTAGTGATGAAGACAGTGGTACACAATGATGATACCGCTACTGGTGGTGGTGGTGCGAACCGAGTGGTTCGCTGCTGCTGGTGGTAATGATCTTGAGATCGAGCCAGTTCTTGAGATTGTGGTTACGGTGGCTGGGATGCTACTGTTGCGAAATCTAAATAGAGGAAGATGAAAGGAGATTGATAACATCAAATAATCCTGAATATTAAGTGTCAATTTCCCCCGATAATGCTCGTAATTTATATCATTTATATGGATTTACGCTTGTTTTCCATTGTTTTCCTCTTTCAGGTTAATTACGAGCATTGGAGCTAAAGAGACGCGGAACTGGAGAAATATCAAAAGATTTATCACAGTATGCAACTTTGAAGAAGTTACGGCGTAACTCATCTCTCACATTACGCCGTAACTAAACGTGACTCAGAATACCAACTCATCAGAAGGTTACGGCGTAACTCTTCCCAAAGGCTACGACGTAACTATATTAGGTCGAATAACGTTCCACGCCGCTGATAACTACGCCGTAACTATTTCATCAACTATGACGCAACGAAGTTTATTGAAGACTACGGCGTAACCACTAATAAGGTTACGGCGTAACCACTAATAAGGTTACGCCGTAACCGTTACGGCGTAACTCTTTTATGGTTACGCCGTAACTCAGATCTGGCCTATAAATACCCCACGAATTCTAGCATTTCTAATCATCCCATTCCATACACAACAATCAGAGAACGTGGGAAAAAGCTCAAGGCAGGTCTAGAGGAGCATACGGAGCTGTCTCCATAGGAGAAATCACTCCCCTACGATAAGCATTAGCATTTTATATTTTCTTTACTTTCAATTCATGTATTTCGTACCTTTGAATATTGAATTGGTTTTTATGATTAATATGAGTGGCTAGGCACCTCTTGGTGCTGGCTTAGTTATGATTCCTTAATTGTTTTATTTGCATTTTCATTACTTCCGTACATTTATTTCTAAGTGTATGCTTGCATAGTTTATTGGTAGCCACCCTTGGTTCGGTAGTTTTGAATGGCGGTAGAGGCCAATTGCCTAGGAGATATGACCAACTGACCCTAGGTGAGCGGACTAAGACGAGAAGGGTAAGATATGACCAACTGACGACCCTTTCTACTTGTGCGATTTGACCAACCGATCACCTACCGCTTGGATGAACTTAAGAATTAGGGGTGAGTGTTTGTTGCTAACGCCCGGCACTCACTATTATAAATCTAGCATATAGCGGTACTTAATGACTGGCTTAGGGACCGGGAACAACAGACTTATGAGGGACACATGACTTCTCCCGTGTTGGCATCTTTCCGATAGGTTAGGGCGAATTGATCAAATGTTGTCCTCTCGACTTTGACCCCACCTGAAGTAATTGGAAGTAAGTAGACGTAGACATAACTAGCTAGGAGGAATAACTAGGTTAGCACCACTATCCTCTATTGATTTACCTTTACATTTTATTTGCCTTTATTTGCTTTATTCTGCCTTAGTAGTTTAATTAATTAATTCTCTATTGAAATCATTATTAATCTGTGACACCTAGACTTAGTAATAATCCAACACACATAGCTCTTGGGACTACCTCGGCTTTACCGATTACTACACTACACACGACCGAGTACACTGCCCGTTAGTGCACTAGGGTAGACCATAGGTATAACGAGACTTTATAAATATTAAAACCTGGTCAGTAAAACCTGCATCAGAGATGGTATTGGTGAGTCTAACCATCCCCCGAAGAAGTTAAGGGATGATCATGGAAGTTCTAGCAGACCTGCCATTTTCGGCAAATCTAAGTCTGTCATCCAGATTGCTGAGAGAGAGAGCGTGTTGAACGCGGAAGTTGGGGTTAAAGCTTTGCCTACTCAGCCAACACGTTGCATACATTACCTATGGATCCAAACTCTACGCAACTCATTCCATTTAGAATAGTTGCTTTTCCTATATGTTAATAAAACAACAAACATTATTAAAAACTTACTTATCTTGACATTGACTAAATGCAAGAGATGCGATGCACTAAAAAGTAGAAGAAATTAAAAAGTATAGAAAGACTATCATCTAGTGCCACGTATACCCCACCCAATTCCATTCTTTTTTTCTTATTAAATTCGGTTATGGGGCATTTTGGTTCTTTTAACCCTTTTTTATTCCACCTCAAAATTTTAAACGTATAACTTTCAAACCACAAACTTTTATGACAAACCGATTTCACCATAATTTTTAAATTTAATTCTCTTTAATTTGGTATGCATTATGATATATGAATCGCAATTGTTTTTTCAACTTTTAAGTGAGTATTGATTTTCTTGAAATTTTCGGCCTTTCAGCTTTAATTTTGTCTATAAAGGCCGAATTTTGCAAAACTTAAAACACAAAAGTTGTAGCTTTTTGGCCATTCTTTACCCAGAAATTTGAATCACTCAAATCCGATGTCATATGAGTAATATATCACACGTTAAAGATGTTGTTTTACTCATATTTGTTGCACACAAAGTGTTTGATGAAATGTCTAGCTTAGATTTTTAATGTTAAAATTGAGCTAAATGCACTAATTTTTGTCCCACAATGCATCATTAAGTGCTAAGAGATGGTATAGACGCATGGGCACCAAGCCAACAACTTGATTTCAGAAGTACAACAGTAAACTCTCCATCATGGGATGAATTCAATCTAATGCCTATGGATGTGTTACGGCGCCAGTTTATCATAATGTCACGAATGCATATGCTTGAGTATGTTAAGTCTGCTGCGACGACAACTTCGGTAAATTTTTCTGTTTGTTATATTTAAATTACATTACATTTTTCAGTTTATGAGTCGATCTTCCATTTATTTCAGGGGAATGGGATGTCTTTACCTCGAGAAAAATTGGATAAGCACTTTCGGGTTGAAGAAAAAGAGGGAGAAGTGTGGATATATGATAAAGATGAAGGAAATAAGAAACCTTTTATTCGTGGAAAGAGTCTATCACAATTCTCAATTTCCGGTCATTTCTCAAATTTACTGTTCATCTCGGGAATTTACAATTCATCGGTTACTATTCATCATTTTACTATTCATCGTTTTTGAAGTCGAATTGATATTCTGAGAACGTATTTCAAATTTTTACTATTCACGAAACACTATTCATTCCCGGAGAAAAATCACTATTCATGCTTCACTATTCATCATTTATCGTAAACTAGGTTTACGAGTACCAAATTCGCGTAACCGTAAGGGTTTAGCTGCGAATTCATGAAAAATCATTGATGACACTTCATATATACTATAATTAGTCCACATATCATTGGTAACATCATTGTCATATTAGTTCATGCATGGATTTGCATATTTCATTAAACGTATATTTTCTTATTAAATAAACGCTATCGCGTAATCATTTATTTTGAATATTTGATCAGACACTTCCAAAAATTGTCCTAATATATTTTTATACTCATTTTAAGACTATAAAAATTATATTATTAGTTTACTCAATGTTTCGAAATTACTTGTATATAAATTGTTATATAAATATATTTACGACGGTTTCCGTAAATTCAACTCGATAATTATTTATTCACTCAATTCTTTTGAGAAATGTATTTTTATAATTTTTATGACTTCGATGTATTTTATTTTGTTCCGTTAAAATCAAATTCTAGCTAACGTTACACTAAATACCTAATTATATTTACTTAATATACCTAGTAATTACACTTAAATGCAATTAATTCACAAAACACATTAAACTCTTCCATTTCCCCCCCCCCCTTGGCCGACCTCCCATATGTGTCATCATCTTTTTTTACAAATATCTTCAATTAGTGGGACACCTACACATTTAAGATGACTAGTCAATATTTGATACAAGATATTTGCAAACTAAACACATAGTTAACACATAACAAAGGTGTAAAGTGAATGAGAACTCTTCCATTTCTTCTCCAAAAATTCGGCCAACCCAAAAACAAGAAAGAAATCCAAAGATTTTCAAGATCAAGTGATAATATAAACTCTAGTATACTTTCTTTTAAGGGTTTTGCAATAAAAACCTAGAGTATTTAGGAAAACCTTGTTCCATAAACCTCATCATCATACTAGTAAGCATTTCATGATCATTAATCTTTCATATTCATGTGTATCTATACCACTTTTATTGTTTTTAGTACTTATAATTAGTATATATCATCCTATAATTAATCCTTTGAAACATATCATTTTTGATGATGTTTAGGAACCCATGATACCCTAAGAAGGTGTATGGTAGGTTTAGAATAGATTTGGTGTTGATTTGAAGTGATTGAAACAAGTATTACGCAAGAAAAACCATTTTCGATAACTTTAAAATGAGGTCTGATCATTTTTGTGAAATCTGGAAATTTCGACAGGTTATAAAATATTTTGGGCTTGATATTCAGAAAATATACTTTAAAACGAAACCATGGTCGCTTGAACGGGTTAAAACGAATTTATAACGAAGAAGTTATGCTATTTTCAAGTTTAACGACGAAAACTATATTTTCCGAAAAACTGCATGCTGTCCAGAATTTTTAAGGGTCAAAAACGAGTTTTAAACATTGTCTAAATGATTCGATTTGTCAAAAATATATTTGTATACATTAACATAAAACTAAGGATATATAAAACGTAGAAAACGGACTTATAACGACTAAGTTATACGCGTTTTAAATATGGATATCGTAACAATTTTTCACAAGTAATAACTCTTATATATTTTCTATTAGTCAAAATCGTTATTGCGAAGGACCATGTTTAGAGCCGTTTTTCATATCGATAGAGTACTTTTGAGAAAACGATGTCTTCTAGTAAAAGTGACTTCGCCTATCCTATTTTCCAAAATGTTCAACCGTTCGTCAAACGGAGTTGTATCGAATAAAATACGGTCACTCAAACTTTGCCGAAAACTAACCTTAAACAATATTTTTAGTCCGATCACCCTACTTCACCTATAGTTTTCTCAAGGATCGAGACCTCTATGATAAAAATTTAAAAGCTAAGACTTCGAGATAATGTTATAAGCTTTCCAAAACCGTTGAGTTTGTTTCCTAACACTCAATATTCACTATTTTACGACTAGTTTTTCGAGGCCATTTAGTCACTTTCATGAATTGTCAAATTATATTGTTTTAAGACGAAAAACTATAATTTCTTAATAAATCACTAAGCAACTATTGTAGGATGTCGTTTCAACGTAAGTACTTGTAAAGTATTTTATAACATGACGAGATGTCATAAACGTGTATTTCGACGATGAACTTCATTTTCAAAAATGTACAAGTGGTATGGATATCATATGAGTTTGCATGCACGACATTGTTTCATGACTTACATTAGGACATATCATTCATATTAGGTTGCAGATAGAGATTGCACCTCATTTCGGTGTACCCACTTTTGTCATCATAATCATTGCATCAGGTGAGTTCGTAGCCCCACTTTTACTCGTTTAATTGTTTTATAAACTCTTTGAGGGAGAAACATGCTCAACTACTTGCTTTTAGTTTACCTTTATATGAACTTAAATAACGGTTGTTTCACTACTTATGCTAATAAGTTGATTGTGCCCGAACTAAATTGATCACTATATTATGAACACTATTATTTGAACCACTTTCCTTGATTTTGAGCCCTTTGACATATATATTTGAACTCTTTTAACTTGATAGGAATATATTGGCATAGATTTGAACACTTTAACTTGATTTAATTATTTTGACATATAATTAATATCTTTTAACTTGATTTAATTCTTTTGACATATAATTAATCTCTTTTAACTTGATTTAATTCTTTTGACATTTAATTAATCTCTTTTAACTTGATTTAAAACATTTTGACATATAATTAATCTATTTTAACTTGATTGAAAACATTTTGACATATAATTAATCTCTTTTAACTTAATATTGAACCTTTTGACTATTTTGAACTTGTTTGACTTTATATTGAACCCTTTGACTATTTTGAACTTGTTTCACATAATATTGAACCCTTTGACTATTTTGAACCTTTTGATATGTTTTGAGCTCTTTGAATGTTTTGAACTTTTGAACTCGACTTAAACTCTTGAACTTAATTACGAACTTTTGAATGGAACACTTGAACTTAATTACGAACTTTTGAATGAACCCCTGAACTTAAATACGAACTTATGACTTGTTTGAACTTATTGAACCGTACGTGCTATGACCTTTACCTAAAGTCTCCCATGATCGAGCATCACTATAAAGTCTCCCATGATCGGAGCATCACTATAAAGTCTCCCATGTTCGAGCATCACTATAAAGTCTCCTATGTGAACGGAGCAATACTAAGTCTCCCTTGTACGGAGCAGTGCAATTTCTCCCATGTTCAGAGTGTTCTTAATTGTATAATAATAGTTGTATGATGTATCGTTCGTACATTCACATTGTTAGTCTCCTATTAGTAGGTAGTATGGATAGCGCTATTAGAGGTCGGCCAACCTCTCGTTCACTATGTTACGGGACGCATATTATTTATTCTAGGGGCTTTGCCTAGCATACATTATTATATACGTGGTGCTATACTATGAACTATTATGACAGCTTATACTTGACCACCAGACACACTATATTTTGTGCAATGGGTTGTGAACACACAGGTTGCAAGTTTTGTATGGGCGGAACTTGGAACTGAGTGGATTTACAATGCCTTTGCTTTGTGAACTATTATGATAACGTGTACTTGACTTCTAGACGTACAACTTTTGGCAGTGGGTTGTGAACACACAGGTTGCAAGTTTTGTATGGGCAAAACTTGGAACTGACTGGATTTACAATGCCTTTGCTTTGTGGACTATTCTAAATGACCAAAAACTTTGCCTTTGCTGCAAGAACGTTCTTTAAAATCTTTACATGTTAGACAAAATCTATGAACTCACTCAACCATTGTGTTGAGACTTTTAGCATGTTTTATCTCAGGTATCTAAGGCATTCACTACATGGCATGCATGTGGACTTATCATAGAGTCGCGGTGTCGACGCGTCTTACCTATATTTTATGCACTTAACTATCGTTTGATTGTAACAAACTCGTTTTGATATATTGGAAATCTTTTGGGACATGTGTTTTGTAAACTCTGATTATTTTACTTAATCAAACGATATTTTCAAAACGACACTTTAGGTCGCTCGATATAATCAGAACTTTGATGCTATGATGATCATCCCCGTGCATTCCATTCATTGCGCAAAACAGATAATTTGGGGTGTGATGAGTCGATCTTGGGAAGAGTCGAGATGAGTGTGTCGGCTATCCTTTGGAAGATCTTGGAGCTTTATGGTACTTTTTATCAAAACATATTGGCTACTAAACCACTTTCTAAACTTTTTTCCATATATATCTTCTTTAATGTCTTGTGTCGGCATATTTAGGCATGAAGTTCAAGAAGGAGATTGGATAATGTGTGTGACTCCTTCACAACAACAAGATTATGTTGAAAACTGCTTTGCTGTAAGTAAATTTTACTTAACCTGATAACATGTTCGAAAAAAGAAAGATGGAGAAATGTATACTAATTTTATTTTTCCAGGCTGCTGAACATGCAGGGTGGACAACTGATAGCTTATGGCCTATAGCAACTTATGTTGGATTTAAAACTTGTAGTACATCTATGGAAGACTGTCTATCTTTGTTATGCAAAGCTCAATATCCTTGTGAAGTAGGTATACCGGATATGGTTCATTTATTCTCTTTTTCTTAACCCATTAAAGATAAAACATGTCAATCCATTGCTATTGATTTAAAATGGCTACACTTCACATTTTTTATTTTATCAGGCGAGGCTGCTAAGGTGCTTGGGTATAGTGATGAAGCAGTTTTAGATTGTGTTTTAACGTAAGATTCTCAAGCTTTTATAATAATTTGACTAAAATACACCGTTGGTCCCTAAACTTGTATCGGAGGATCGCGATGGGACGAATCGCCATAATCATCGCCACGGGTCCAAACAAGAGCCATTAAATGCCGATTGGTCCTTGACCAAGTCAAAGTCGATTTTGTTTTGTAGTCAAGGGTATTTTAGTCCATACACATTTAAACTTTTATAACACATTTATGTTTTACCCCTTACCCTCTTCATCATCTCCCCAAATCATTCATCTCCCCAACATTCATCATTCATCTCCCCAGATTATTTAGTTATCTATTCATCATTCAACTCAGCTCATTTGCAGCCATAACTTAATTGGTTAAAGAAGATGATATTTGTATATTGAATGGTGTATAGGGAAAGTCTTAGAATGGTGTATTTATCATGCCTTTTAGACGATAAATATTGCAGCTGCTGCATCAATCTCGAATGGTGTATTGACTCTCCTTACTTTGTACGCAGGTGGGCTCCCAAGGTAAATAAACCAATGATAAATGTTACAAGATTTTAATTCTAGATTCTTGTGTGTTATATCTAATCGGGCTAGAAATATGTTATATATTGTTGATATAGCTTTCAAGAATTTATGATTAGATGTTAGCGTCTGTAAGATTTATGTGTGATGTGGATCTAAGTCGAGTTACTAGATTGATGTTAATATAATGTATCTTTTGACAGTTGGATGATTTAGTTGGAGAGAGCTCGATTATTGTAGATTGGAGACGTTCATTGTACTTAAATTTAATTGCCCACATCATTATAAGTGTGAAAGATGTTAATTGCGTGTATTTGCACCTTCTCAGATATTGTAATATACCAAAGTTTTTTATATCCGTTTTGTTTCCTGAAATTTTGATTAGCATTATGAATTATTACCAAGTGTATTAATGCCGTATAATGTAAACATATCCTCTTCGGTGGCTAATTCCAGTATATAAAATGCTTACCTCGTTTCTATTAGCTTGTATGCTTGTATATTTCTGTTATAGCCCTAAAATGACATCGATGTCCATATGTCAAGAAACCTGCTGTCTGCAGAAACTTTGAAAAGTCTTATTTATTACTATATCGAGCATTCTAGTTTGTGCAAAGTCATCATCTAATGATTGTTTTGTGGGGTCCCGTGGATTTCTTTGCCAGGTAGATGCAAACTAAGCTCTTGTCGCATGGCTACACATATGATCATGTGATTTTATATAATCCATACAAAGGAAACAAACCACAAAACATGTTTTTCTCAAGATGGTTGTGTAGGTTAAAGCTTAAGCCCTAACAGTTATGAAACATTGACGAAACTCTTTCTAAAGATTGTATTCTTTCTTTCTTTTCCATTTCTAAAGGACGTGATTTGTTTCAGTCATCAATCTCTTCAAAATCATCGAATAGCCAAGGAACCCCACTATCTCCTATATACAAGGTAACTTTTCGGTTAACTAAGTCTAGTTTGCTTTTATTCTTGAGTATGTGTTATTCGTATTCTTGTAGGTATGTATATTGTCTACTCATTGATTAATTAAGTTACATTTGTAAAGTTAATGATCATCCACCACGTATTCGATGTCAATCCTCATGTATCTTGCAATCTTTCTAAATGTAACATGGGTGTGACACGTAAATAATTATTTTTCGAGTAAATGGTGTATCTGAGATACTATTAGTGGTGGCAATTCCAATCATTTACTTATAAGTGGTTAGATTCGGTTATGTTCTACCATTAAACATATCAATCACTAATTCTCTTGCCAAAAAATTAGCTAAGCGAAGCGGGTCAAAGTCACTAAATTGTATTTCGTTTATCAAGTCAAGTAACTAGACTTTGTATTTGTTTCATTAAAGTTTGTAAATCATTTTCATAAAGATTATATTCTTATTTATAAAATCACAAATAGAAAAACAACAAAAATATGGACCAAAATGTTTTGGATCAACCCAACTAAATCCCACCTCTTTGACCTGGTGCAAAATAAACCATTTTGACCATTACGACTTGCGACCCATCCATTTTGCCACTTTTATGTATCCGGAGATGATAAATGCACCATTTAATTTTGTCATACACCAATTTTGTTCTTTATTTTACCATAATGCCCTTATAACTAAAATTTGCACACGGTGAAGAGCAATGGGTAAAATAGCCGCTTTAATGGTGTATGGCAAATATTAATGGTGTATTTATCACCTCCGGCTCGTATGTAATATGCTAAAAGCTTGTATCGGAGGTGTATTTATCATGCATTTCTTGCATCAATCTCGAATGGTGTATTTATCATGCCTTTTAGACTTTTAGTTATGTTATGAATGTTCGAAAGTCTTAGAAAAGATGTTTCAGCTAAAAGCTTGAGCCCCTATGAGAATGTAACGAATCAGTAGGAAAATTGCTACCATTCCTGTCCCTTGTTACCATTTGGCATATTGATTTGAATTATTTTACCCATTCTTGGTTCTTATTATATAAAGGTTAGAATGGATCCTAGAACAAGGATATCGATCTTGATCGCTTAATGTACGATACACTTGATCCGTTAAGCGAAGAAGATATGAAGAAACAAGAGGAGGGTATGTCTATCGTTACCGCTATAATGGTGGTGCAAACATCTCAAATTTGGCTTGGTTTCGGCGGTACATATTAATCAAAACTTATGTAATTTGAACTGACATAGATTTTTGAGTCGCTTATTTCTATTCTATTCAATCTTCATGACAGTTTATCTTGTACAAAAGCTAATTAAGTCCCGTTTACCTTTGCTTCGTCTTTGTATTCGTGTTCGTTGTAGTTGACATCTCGGCGAGCCCATGCATATGGGAGACTTGAAACCAAGAAGGAAGTGTTAGTTCAAAGACCATACCACGCTTATAAAGATGTGATGTCGCCCAAGGCTCCATCGTTAATGATATACCACACAAGATAACTTTGTGGGTCAGCTTGCTGCTTTGATTGGGATCATAGTTGAGCATCTCGTTGCTCCAGATGTCAGGTATATTGATGCTCCATTTTCCGTGTTGACTAATACTTATTCTGTTCTTGATTATAGATATTACTACTTAATTGGCTCTCCTATCTTTTCATATTGTTGTTTGGGTTAAATTGATTTACATGTCCACCTACGATCATGAAGATGACATCAGAAAAGAAATCTAAACAAAAATCATCAAATCATCCACTGTATAAGCTTCATAATATTTTATGGTGAACTTGCGCATTATCAGTGAAATGATTTTGATAACTATATTCTGAATTCAGGTTTGAAACTGTAGATCTAGCAACGCGGTTGCTTATACCAATAATTGTCCTTCAAAATCATAATCGTTATAATAACCTTAAAAACGATTTTGAACTGTGCCTTTTTAGCTTTTTTTTGACGATTTACCGATTATTAATAAAATACAATCCAAACTTTGTGAAGTTCGTTAAAATTCATCGCATCTAATCTATATCTTATTGCGCAGTTTGGGAAGTAAAGAACGGTCCTTATGAATTCAAGCGAGCACACGGACGGGACTGCATCTACATCTACTGTTGATATGTTCTCTCCGTTAAATTTCCTCTCTCTATATATCGGTAATAGGATAGAAGGCTCATTTGTTCGCAAGAATAGTCGTTTAGCATTCAAAGACTGTGATATATAGCTACACAATGTAACAACCGATCTGTTTATTCAATATACAAATATCATCTTCTTTAACCAATTAAGTTATGGTCGCAAATGAGTGAGTTGAATGATGAATAGATAACTAAATAACTGGGAGATGAATGATGAATGTTGGGAGATGAATGATTTGGGTAGATGATGAAGAGGGTGAAAGATGAAGGGTAAAACATAAATGTGTTATAAAAGTTTAAATGTGTATGGACTAAAATACCCTTGACTACAAAACAAAAATCGACTTTGACTTGGTCAAGGGACCAATCTGGCGTTTAATGGCTCTTGTTTGGACCCGTGGCGATGATTATGGCAGTTTCGTCCATCGCGATCCTCGATACAAGTTTAGGGACCAACGGTGTATTTTAGTCTAATAATTTTTACCCTTATTCTACTTAGCTATCAGTATCATCGGCTGATTTCCTTTGATTTATTAAACAAGATACCCTACGTTTTGTACTATTTCATATTCAATGTTTGGTTATGCTCTCAACAGGTATACACTTTTGAAAAACCATAGGCTGGCTGATTGTGAATTCAGCTACAATGAAATGTTTGATGTAAAGGTATTTTAATAATCTTCCATTACTAATGTGATATGCTATTTTTTTGAAATCTTCATACGTATCTTGTTTTTGACTAAATTGATTGATTAATAGGGAGATACTTTTGTACATCTAATAACAACACAAGCTCAAATTCGTAAAATTACCAATCATTCTCGTAAAGACTTTGATGAGTTGTAGAAGGTAAGAATTTCTTTTCGTTTACAACTTCCTCATCTCGACCCCAATTTTTATTGTTTTCTTGTTCTTGAATATTAAGTTAAGGGATAATGTAATTCAATGTTGTTACAACTTTGTCATTTGTGCCCTAATTGTTTGTAATAGGCTTCGAAGCTAGTATTGGAGGAAGATAAAGTAGTATGGTGTGAAGGTGTAGAACGTGAGTTGGGATTTCATCTACTCATGTTTACCGAGGTAAGAATATATCTTAATCAATTTCTGCTACTACTTTGAACATACAAAATCCTTTTTTAAATAGTTTTTTGGAAATGAATACTTGATTTTTATTTCTTTAGTTATTGAGCACTACACAACTACAAACGATAAAAACATAATGATTAAATGAGAATGAAAAACATGTTGTCTTGACTTAAAACACGACGATAATGTTATCCCTCAAATTGGTGTGTCGGTCGCAACACAACCATTACCAGGTCTCTCACGTCACATACTTGGTAGAGTTTCTAGATCCCTTAACAAACATGACGATAATATTATCCCTCAAACACCCCAAGTTCCAAAAACTAAATTAGGTGATAATCTTAACTTCATTCTTGAAGCAGCAACTACTCATTTCTTTCTTCCTCGTTAGAGTAACAAATCATTGTGTATGTGTATTAATCCACCAACTTGTGAACTCTAAATAAATCAAAAGCATATGTGGTCATTTACTGAGTTCAATACAAAAGGAAATGTCTCATATCATGATTCATACATGCATGAATGTGTTAAAATTCTTGAATGAAGTGAAAAGTTTGATTTTATAAATTTCATTTCATGAGAAAATATTTAGTGAAAATCAGTTCAATAGTAATCCAAGATGTTTGTTGGACACAAAATCAAATTTAGTGTAAAATCTGAGTCTAATGTACATGACTTATAATATAACATTGGCGGTATTTCATTTTAATTTGTTCACACGCGAGTTATTAAACGTTTGTTGTAATTGAATATATTTTAAAGTGTGCGTCGTAGACAACAGTGAAAGTTTCTATTTTCCAGATGTAAGAGTGTCCTTCTAAACCTATGACTTTTCCTCGCCAAGAGATCTTACCTGTGGTGCCAATCACAAAAATGACCACAAATAAACCTTACAACCTAGAAGACCGACAGAGTTGTAAATGCGAGTGCTAAAGAGGAGACCCAACATAGTTTTTTTTTTAATGATTAGCTAGTTTTCTTCTTTATGAAAGAGTGTTTGGGATTGGATTTATCTTAATAAAGATCATATCTTGTCAACTTTTGTTTTCTTTTAAATGTTAATATTCCCATGATATCTTTTCACTTAACTTAACCATAATTGTCAATCATACTAATTGATCCTTTAATGCTTAAGTTTTAAGAAAAAAAAAATGTTAGTTTCTTTCATAAACATTATTCAGTTTTGTAATACCCATTTTGACTCGTACAATGACTTGCCCATATAGATATCTATTGTTAGCTGTTTATGCTCATGGATTTGTACTTCATATGACAAAGTCTTAAAACTACATGATTAAAATTCAACAGTGGATTTACTTTTTGCTGAATGGGTGTTTAGGATTGATTTTTGAAAACAAAAATTATGTACTTTGAAGCAAAACATGCATAACTAACAGATGCACAAATCATATTTAAAAAAGATCAATATTGCTTAGACCCAGCCAATATTGCTTAGACCCAGCCAAAATCAACCATGGCATGCATGATATAATGAACTTAAACACAACTACCAATCACATTATCAATATTGCTTAGACCCAGCCAAAATCAGCTGTGAAGTCCCAATCGAGTGTATCAGACGGTGCTTACCTTTTATCGCCAAGGTTCCAGAATATAGTACCAATAATGATTCCGTTAAAAGTAGTGAACATAAAACGTACGGCTAACACAGCCATACTGCACTCTCTTCAAATCTGAACTGATGACCACTTTGACCCATCTAATATGTACAGATGCTTGAGCGAGAGTTCTCTAAAATGTTTTCCAAAACATGTTGTTTCTTAAAATTTCTCTAAAAATGGCTTTCGTATACTTCAGTACCAAACCCGAACTTAAAATGATGACTTCTGATTATTTCAGATCGGACTCGTATTTTCAATGATAGAATCTTTTTCAAGACAAGCACGAGTATAAATAAACAAAAAGATTTCAATCAAAAACTCGTTTTCATAAAAAGACTTATGTACATTTTAGTACATAACTTGCTTTTCTAATAGAAAATCTCTAGTGTACACTTCAGTGCACTACACTTAAAACTGGTGAGAAATCATCATCATCTTGAGCACCTTTTCAAGATTTTTAAAAAATATATATATATTTTCAAAATCTTTCAAAGTGTTCTGTGCTCGAGATAACTCCATCCAAACTCTTAATCGAGTATGTTTTCTTAAAGGGGAGTATAAAACCAAAATGTTCCAATATCATGCAAAAATCAAATCCGTTTGTCTCCCAAAAGCTTTCTAAAAACATGTTGTTTAATCCGTTGATATAAAAAATATCACGAATATGCTACGTTTGAGGGGGAGAAGACGTGATTAAATGTGATAAAAAAATGTTTAAAGATCGTTGTTTGAATCTCAAAAGAGCTCGACTCAGTTATAACCAATGAATTGACGATAAAAGAAAGTCAGTAATCGAAAAGACGTATTCTTGGACGGGTAATAATTTAAAGCTGGTCTAACCAATGATGTAAACGTGTCTCGCAAAGGACTTGTCTAAGTAGAATGTACCATCTCGAGAGACTTTCTTTGGACGTGTACCAGACGGGTAATAATTTCAAGCTGGTCTAACTAGTGATGTAAACGTGTTTCACAAAGGTCTCGTCTATTGAAAATCGATCAATTCAAAAAGTGCGGACTCTTCCCTCAATATGAAGATTTTTGATAAAACAATATAAGTACATGTGGAGGGGGAGTATTTCTGAAAATACAAAACTCCCAAGGTGTTAACAAAATATGTGTTATAATCATAAACACTTTGAGAGATTTTCAAGAAAAGTTTTATGGCAACATATGATAGTCATGGAGTTATAAGGTGACTAAGGATAGGAAATACGTTCTATGATCCGCCATAGCCGGAGGGATCTACCCAAGGACACCACCAATAGTTTAGAGCTAGAAAGTCATTAGGTATGATTGAAAAAATGAGTAAAGTGAGAAAGGAGAAAGAAGGGGTTGAAGAATTAAAAAGAAAAGTAAAGAAAATGGTGAAAAGAAATAGCCCTCCAAATTTAACTTTGGGCAGAAACTGGGTTCACTTCATATGCTACTGGTTGTCACTAAGATGCCACCGGTATTGAAGACAAGTCATCATGGACGCAGTGACGCAATGCACCAAACCTTCTAGCCACTCAATTCCTCTTAAAAGAATTTGTTTCATTCCGAGTAGTGTTGATATTGAAACTGGAGACATCGCTCCAGTCTCTGACTACTAAAACCAAAACGCACAAATCGAGTCTAGAGCCACGCGATTCATCAAAAGATCTCTTGGGAACACTGAAAATCTCTACACTTGTTGTTCATGAATAAGAACACAAGTTTTAATCTTTAGTCATTCGCAGATCTTAGTAATCTTGCCAGAACATTTATGAGAAGACTTACATATATGATCCTCAGTGATTGAATGGAAATTCCTGCCAGGGTCAACATCGAACAACCCTGACAGCAGGTCACTTCGGTAATTCTTTACGGGTTACGCTTAGTGTTCGCGTTGGTTCTAAACGGTCTCAGTTCTTGAGTGATACATTGGTGTACTCCAACGACTCACAACAACAGTGTGAAGATATTGAGTACGGGGACATGCCATTGACCATCCAATCTGAGATTCGTCAAAGAACACACCAACGATCTGGGATGTACCTGTACAAGATATCCGAACACTTACGTCGAGAACTTTATTGCTAACTGTTTTCATGCATGTATTCATAATGGCCCAGAGTTCCAGCAAAGAACACTAACACCACCATTATCATCAACATCTATTTCCGCATGCTCATACCCACATCATAAAGACACTCTCATCAAAGATCTTCACAAAAGCAAAGTTCAGAAATATTCTACGCCAAAGTCCAAGAATCTGCAAAGTTAAAAGACAAAGATCAAAGTTAAAAGTTGAGAACTACACAAGTATAAAGATTCAAAGTTATCAAGAAGTATGAGCATGTCGGAAAGGAAGAAAAGTCATCAGAAACAAAGATGTTGATTGAAGGCAAGAAAGATCAAAAGACGATGACTAAATATCACAAAGCATGAAGGAACAAAGAATCAAGACTATTCTATGTCGACACACAATGTTCAAGCTCAAGAAGACTAAAGACCTAATCAAGTGGAGCATCTTTTGAATGACCACCCCTTAAGGGGAGATTGTTAGCCTTAATAGAAAATGATGGTCATTAACGGTTAGTAACTTTGTAATGTGTCTTAGATATTGTAATAGAATAGTCAATGGGCTCGTGGATTGGGCTAAGCTAATAGGTTAGTATTTATGATAAGCTAGTCTTTTATATTCCATGTAATCCATGTCCAATCCAAGTCCAAAACGTGGCCTATGGCCAAGCCCATTAGGACACCTCATTTGTACTATAAATACATCTCAATGACATATTTGAGGTGTGTGTAAGTGTGTGTTTTAGTTATAATATTTCTCTTGTTTACCTCTCTCTCTCTCTCTCTAAAACACATATATCTCAAGTCACCATACCATTCGTGCTTCATGATATTGTGATATAAGTTGATAAATACAAGGTCCTACAATAATGATTATTTTCGATAATATTTGAAAGAATTTGATGATTTTTGAACAAATTTGATGACTAAATTTACTCTAATTGAATGATAATCAACATAATTTAGTGATGAATGATGAATTTAAAGCATGATTTTTGTATCGGATTTGAATGATTTTGATGATTTTCGAAAGGATTTGATGCATAATTCTCCTGTAATTGAAGATATTCGACCTAATTTGACGAATGAATGATGAAATTAATGGATGATTGATTATCTTTGGATATATCATGTGTGTGTTTTTGTGTTTGTGGAAAGAGAGAAAATTGTATTGTTCCTAAATAATCTTATTGAATTAGGTGAGATGAAAAACTTACCTCATACTCTTCAAAGTCGTCATCTACAAATTCTAGTTCGTGAGAACAATCATCCTAAAAAGGAAGTACCTATCAATAAGTAGAAAAGCAATAGAACTTATGAGTGCTTATCAATAAGTAGTAAAACGTATAAGCTGATCATGGGTTACCGCTTCTTTTTCACACAGATAAGACCAAGTTTGTTGAACCTTCCTCCCACAAACTAAACCCCACATCAAATATCAGACGTCTTTTATTTGTGTGAGGTTGATGACTTTTGGTTGATCGGTTCCTTGCAATTTTTATTCGGTTTAAGGTGCCGTTTGTTTTATATCCAGGGTTAGGATTTGGTATTAGATTGAAAGAAAAATATGAAAAGAAAGGGATTTTGAAAAAAAAATGTTTGTTTAGTATTGGTATAAGAATTAAAATTAGAAATGTATTATATAAAATATTATAAAAAATAATAATAATAATAAAGAGTGAAAAGATGAGTCGTGCCCACCAAAATAAACGCAAACATTCACATAAATTTAGTATATGTGGTTGGGAATTGTGGATACCCCCTATATCCTCATTTAATCCTAAATACTAAGGGCTCGTTTGGTACATGATTTTGAGTGGGTATGGATTGAAAGATTTATTAAAAATGTTGTTTGATAAATTTTGACACCCACTGACACATCTTTTGGATTCAAAATGTGATTCCACCCTACTTAGGTGGGATTTTGGTGGGAATCTATAAAAATGACCAATTACAATTTTGTTTTTATTTGATGTTTTTTTTAGCCCACAGATTATTCTATTTTGTTTTTTTATTTTTTAGTTTTATATTTTAAATAAATATATAAAATAACTTATCAATCATTTATTTTATCTCTCTTCATTTAATTCAAAATCGAAATCCAAATCTAAATCCAAATTCAAATTTAAATCCTAATCTCAATCCTAAACCCATCTACAAACCAAACGGACCCTAAATTCTACACCCTCAAACCAATTAACACATTTTACTCTCACTCCCAAATCTTAAATATAAACCCTCAAAACAAATACATTGAGAATATGTGGGATCCTTTTGGAATTATGAAGTCGGCAAACATGCAATAATATTAAGAGTGAACCGACACTTTCTTGGGCCAATTTAGGCCCGTAGCTCCTTTAGTATATATAGAGAATGATTTGGACCAACACCAAACGCGCCCCTTAAACCCTTCGATTTATTTTCTTAAAAAAAATAAATCGAACAACAGCAAAAAGGAATCGCTTGTCTTAATAATAGGGTGTGCGAACTAATGGCTCCAGATCAAGATTCAACTTCCCAGTTTGATTACACCCCTTCTTACAGGTATTTCATATTTAACTTATTAATAAGATCGTTATATAAAGGGCATGCATGTCGATATTTTAATTGATGTTTGATTTTGTTTGTAGTGAAGAGAATGTGTATTTGCTGTGCAAGAAACTAAGTGAGGATGGTGTTGCTGATGTTTCTGATCTTTTTGTGGTCTTTATTTCCAATGAGAGTAAGCATGTATGTATGTATTTTTACTATTGATTTAGTATACTGTTCTATGTACCCGCATACCTAATACACACATGTAGACATGTGTTTTCATTTGTTATGCTTTGCGTTTAATAGGTGAAATTTTTTTTATTTTTGTGCACTTTAAGTATAAATGTATGGCATCTAGATGATTTATATATATGGTAACTGGTATAATCTTCTCAGCCAATGTGTGCGGGCTTAGTCAATGTGCTAATCTTATGCTACCCGTATCAGTGCATAGTGAGGCATCACGGAAG
Organism: Chrysanthemum lavandulifolium; assembly: GCA_022545495.1. Taxonomy (NCBI): domain Eukaryota; kingdom Viridiplantae; phylum Streptophyta; class Magnoliopsida; order Asterales; family Asteraceae; genus Chrysanthemum; species Chrysanthemum lavandulifolium. Next base: position 3,512,367 of record CM040243.1, on the reverse strand, counting down.
CATCACCTCACCAGTGAGCCCAATGTGGGGGTATGTTGTGACGCGTGAGTGAGGGATAAAATGCTCACAAAGGTGAGCCGTATGCTTCTCGGTATCCGTGTGTGTGTGTGTGGGTATATAAAGTGGGTATTTAATTGGAAGGTTTGAATGGTGAGGGTGGTGTGACTGATGTGGGTGACGTGTCAGTGCATAGTGAGGCATCACGGAAGCATCACCTCACCAGTGAGCCCAATGTGGGGGTATGTTGTGACGCGTGAGTGAGGGATAAAATGCTCACAAAGGTGAGCCGTATGCTTCTCGGTATCCGTGTGTGTGTGTGGGTATATAAAGTGGGTATTTAATTGGAAGGTTTGAATGGTGAGGGTGGTGTGACTGATAAGGGTGAATGATGAGAGGGAGTTGTAATCCCTTTGTAATGTTTTGTTAATTAAGTTTAAAGACAATTTGTTTACTGTTTATTTGTATGGGTCAAAACGGGCAGAACAGTGGGTTGGACCTTGTTTCCAAACGCCCCGTTAAACAATATTTGGTTAAGTTAGTTATGGGCCTGTTATGGCAGTTAGGAAACGGTTACAGGAGTGAAACGTTGCATCGTTTCATCAATGGTAACATCATACCGTTTCATGAACTATATATAGATCGAGTCATGTTTGTTTAGAAACACCAACAACAATTACTTTTATTCAAGTCTTTTATTTATCCTTTGTTCATTATTTGTGTTATCACTATTTCGATATACAAATTACACTTTTGTCTCAATTCTATTACGCATAAGTCATGGTTAATTATAAGTCCGTCATGTGTCGAAGATGGCTTGGTTTAGAGCCTGTGAGAAAGAGCCAACAGGAGTGAGGGTGAAAAGGTGGAGAGAAAAAAGTTGATGTGGCGCGGTGGAAGGTTAGTGAGGATGTTTTGGTGAGACTGATTAGGGTAGTCTTAGGAGATTTTATATCAAACTACTTTAAGCCTAACATAATCTGATAGTGGTATGATTTATTATGAAGGAAAGTTGTTCTTACTTTATATTTGAGCATACAGAAATAGGATACGAGATTTGTTTTCATTTGAAATATGTCATTTGACGGAATAAGAAGGTCCACACTCCACATTATTCTTACTTATATAGTGTATCTTGAGGCTTCTTCTAGAGATAACTTTTACGTTATGTTATACTTAGATCCTGCAAGAACAAGCTAAATCATTCTATGACGGGCGATTAATATTCGTTTAATCATCTTTACTGAGTATACCTTAGAGATCGTTTCTCTCAAGTATTTTATATGTGGACTCCTAGGGTTCTTCGCTGTATATAAAAACCTGCGATCAAGACGCTTTACAAGCACAATGTCTCCTGCCATACCGCACCCTCTTTTAGTTCTGGAAGAGCTGTCATTTTATATTTTTATAATACATAATATATATTGAAACTAAAAACTCCCAGAAACACTTTACAATGCAACACTCTCTTGTTACCAAGTGTAATTGTGTAACAAAATTATTGCATTTAGTCTCCTTTGAAACGTAATGTGAAATGAAGATGAATTTGAATATTGCTTAAAGTTGCTCGATTATGATAATGCAGACCCCAGTGTGGAATCAGAAAGCTGGCCGCAAATCAGACGGGAGAGTTGTAAGGGATTATCATGTATTTTGCATTGAGGTACTGAATTTCAACATCAATCTCCATGAGAAGTATTTTATTTATTTATTTATTTCCGAAGGGAATTTGTTCAAAGGAGATATTGTAAAAATCATATACGATATATTACTGAAATCTATTTTGGCACTGTTATAACAGAGTGGAAAAGAAGAAAAGGAGGATCTCGTATGGGATTTAGATTCAAAGATTCCATCTCCATGTTCCCTATCATCCTATATATCAGAAAGTATCCAACCATCTTATGGTCTATTTGCTGAATTCCAGAGGTATACAATTTAGCTACTCAATTACTCCGTACTTTGCTAATTGGTGAAGGTGATCAATTGATTTGTGATTTCAGGATCTTCCGTGTAGTGCATGCTCCAGTATATCTTCGTCATTTTGCTTCGGATAGGAGACACATGAAGGTCTCTGAAGGAAATTGGAAGTCTCCTCCACCTGAGTCCGAAGTCATAGTTGCTAAAGGTAAATATAAAAGCACTCGCTACTTTAATCGTTTTCCCTATCATCATATTTTTCTCTTTGCAAATGTTTATAATACATGATCAGTTAGTTTGAATGAAATTATCATCTTAAGGGCCACACAAAACACACTCAAGTATTGTCCTTTGACTTTGAATGTCAAACATGTTACGTTTCGGATTCATATAGGCTTCGGTTGACCCGTAAACACTTGTTTGTTCATTTCTTTTTTGCTTTATTACAATGTTAACATGAATTTTATCGAATAAAGTGGTCCAGAATATTTGTATACAGTAAAATTACACCTTGGTAGATTTTGTGTCTCATTTGACCAAAATTGGATATATTCTTTTCGGTTCTTTGTTTTTGCAGATGGAACTGAGCACAACCTAAACCAGTACACGGACATGTTGACTAAAGATTTGTTGAAAGATATAGAAAAAGACTCCATTGGTGCAGTGTTTACGGAACAATTGGGTGTACTAGTTGGCGAGAACCAGTTGGAGCCCTTATTCTCTTGCATTTCACAGTAAATTGGCATGTTCATTCTCTACTACAGTTCTTGGTGTTTTGTTATAAACTATTCTCCCAGTACACTTGAGGATGTTGCACCATTTTTTGGATGCCTATATTGCATGTATTTTACATATAACTTGTTTTGTGAAATACAGTATTTGTGAAGTTAAAGAGCATAAAGTCTTTTTTAGACAAGGAACATGAGTTTTATTTTTGGTAGGATAGGCACTTGATATCAGGTTATGTGGCAATTTCGATTAAATTAACAAATAGGTTCATGGTTCTTCATCTCTAGGATATCCGTTGGTGAGCCGATCAAGTTAGTCGTGATCGGGAGTGGTGGTGAAACCATCCTATTTGTATCATGCACATGCGGATTTCTTGAGGCTAACCTATTTGTCTGTCACACAATCTAAGTATGTGTTTAGTTTATTGGTTTTGGTACATAAAAATAGGGTATGAAAGTGAAATATGATGTTTCTTTTGAGGGATTAGGTTTAGAGAACTTGTGATTAGCAGTTTGCAGAAACTCACTAACATGGTGAGATTTGAACGAAACCCGACAACCATTCCCCTTCTCTTTCTGTATGGCTTTTCTCCAAGGTCCTCCCTTCCTATGAAGTCGACATATTCATTGTTTCCTCCCGGAATATTGTTACTTCAACATCGAGCCATCGACATTCCTTCTCAGCGGTCCTCGGTCGGCCGGTTCGCTCTGGCGCGATCCGGTTTATCGGTCCGGTCCAACAAAACATATTAACAGGTTTTGCGTAAAACCGAACCAGGCTCATTGGCAATTGTTTTGTTAAATTTTTCTGTCGACCATGAGACACAGAGACAAAGATCAACCAAAAACTATCACAAAATTACAAATTGTATAGTAACATAAAAGAAAACCGTTTTAATAGTTTAAATGGTATATCGTTGGTGACTTGGTGGTATAGACGGTGGCGAGAAAACCGTTTTAATAATCAAACTATAAACACCTACAATTATCAATGTTTATAACTTAAATACTACTGTATGTGTTAAATAAGCACAACTACCACTTTAACTAAATTGCCTGAAAATATATTGGGTTTGTCTAACATGTGCCTTAAGGCACATGTTAAGCACACTAAAAGGACACCGGATCCTACAGAAAAGGACATAAGGATCTACAAAAATTATACTTTTTATGTACTTAACATGTGCCCTTAGGGCACAAGTTAGAAAAATCCAAATATAAATACCTCAGTTCCACTTACACAAGTCAACCACAAGTACACAACAACATAAAAATAATACAAAAAAAATCTAAAAAAACACAAGAAGTATAAATAAATAAAAAAAATCTCTCTTGATCAAGTTTTGTGGGATATACCAATTGGTGTCCACTAGGGGTGAGCATAAACCGCACCGCAACCCCGTATAAAACCGTAAAACCGAAATTGCAACAAAAACCGCGGTGCGGTTCCTGAAAATAAAAAATCGCATTTTGCGGTGCGGTTTCGGTTTTTACCGAAAAACCGCATTTTGCGGTGCGGTTTCGGTTTCTACCGAAAAACCGCACCGCAATAACCGCACCGAACCGCAAAGTCATATTCAAATATATTTTAATTTTAATTTTTAAATAAACCAACTAAATTTCACAATTTTTGTATGGTTAAATACTTTTGTTTATATTTTCATAATTAGTTATTTCAAAGTATTTTATTGGTTAATTATTATATACTTTTTCGTTCAAAAAAAATTATTATATAAGTTTTATCAATTTATCATCGAATTTTAAAAACTTCTCATCTTATTTGACTTTTGTTATTGTAGAGATTTAAAAATTTCATACTAGTACCTAACATTTTGTATATATATGTTTCTGCTCGTTATGTAACCTTATAATATATTTATTCTATAATAAATATATACCAAAAAATAGAATTAAAAAAAAAACTTTAAAAACCGCAAAATCAAACCGCAAAAACCACAAAACCGTGAACCCGCAAAGCCGCACGGTTGTGGATTCTCATTTTTTTAAAACCGCAATTGCGGATGTGGTTTGGTTTTTACCAAAACCCGCACCATGCTCACCCCTAGTATCCACGCCATTTTACACTACCCACAAATAAAGTTGATTAACTGTCTTCATTCTCTCAAAAGCACAAGTTTTTACATTTTTTTTTTGAGTAAACTGCAAAAATCATTCATGTGGTTTGTGTATTTTCGCAAGAACCATCTCTATCTTAAACTTTTAGCATTAAACATCCTTAAGTCCACAAACCTTTGGCATTAATCATCCCTGAGCACTAACGCCGCCGGTTTACCGTTAAGTGTTAAATAATATTTGCCGTTAGTCCTCCGTGAATATTTTTGCACCGTTTGTTCTCATTTTATGTTTTAATCTCGCTTTTTTACGCTTTGTCCGTTTTACTGTTTCGTCCGTTTTATATGTTTCGTCCGCTTTTTATCTGTTTTCGTCCGTTTTTTATATGTATTCGTCCGTTTTTTTTTTACGTTTTTTACCTTCTCGTCCGTTTTTTTACTCTTTTTACGTTTTTGTGCGTTTTACTCGCTTTCATCCGTTTTTATATGTTTCGTCCGCTTTTTATCCATTTTCATCCGGTTTTTTTACGTTTTTTACGTTCTCGTCCGTTTTTTACGTTGTATGTTTTTTATGCTTTTGTTCGTTTTACCGGCTTTCATCCGCTTTTATATGTTTCGTCCGCTTTTATTTGTTTTTTACGTTGTTGTCCGTTTTGCGTTTCGTCCGTTATATCGCTTTTGTCCGCTTTTACGCTCGCCCCATTTTACGCTCGTCCGCTTTTTACATTTTCGTCCGTTTTTACGTTTTGTACGCTTTTCCGTTTTACGCCGTTTTTCGTTTTACGCTGTTCTTTTACGTTTTGTCGTTTTACCGTTTTATGGTTTTATATGTTTCGTCCGCTCTTTATCGTTTCGTCCGTTTTTATATGTACCGTCCGTTTTTCGTTTTACGCTCGCCTTTTTATGTTTCGTCCGTTTTTATGTTTTCATCAATTTTTACGTTTGTCATTTTATTACGTTTTGTCCGTTTTTACTCGTTTTCGTCCGTTTTTATATGTTTCGTCCGCTTTTTATTCGTTTTTTTATATGTATAAGTCCGTTTATTTACGTTTTTGTCCGTTTTTTATGTTTTCGTCCGTTTTTTTTACGTTTTTACGTATAAACGTTTAAAAACGTAAAATAACAAACGAAAACATTTAAAAACGAAGAAAAACAAACAAAAATTGACAAAAACGTAAAAACGTAAAAAAGTGGACAAAAACACTAAAAATGGACAAAAACGTAAATAAACGGACGACAACGGACAAAAACGTAATAGAAGGACAAAAACGTAAAAAAGCGGAAAACATAAAAAAAGAACGAAAACGTAAAAAAAACGGGCGAGAACGTAAAAAACTTTAAAAAAAACGGACGAATACATATAAAAGCGAAGAAAAAAAAAAACAGATTTAAAACGGAAAAAGCGGATTTAAACATATAAAAGCGGATAATAGCGAGTAAAGCGGATAAAAGCGAGTAAAATGTATAAAACGGACGAAACATATAAAAGCGGAACGAGAACATATAAAAGCGGATAATAGCGAGTAAAACGGATAAAAGCGAGTAAAACAGACAAAAACGGACGAAAACATATAAAAACGGAACGAGAACATAAAAAACGTAAAAAAACGGACGAATACATATAAAAAATGGATAAAAAGCGGACGCAACATATAAAAACGGACAAAAACGAGTAAAAACGGACAAAAACGAAAAAAACGGACGAAAACGTAAAATGAGGACTAACAATGCAAGAAAAATTAACGGAGGGACTAATGAGCAAATATTATTTAACACTTAAGGGGTAAAACTAACGACGTTAGTGCTCAGGGATGATTAATGCCAAAGGTTTGTGGATTTGGGGATGTTTAATGCTAAAGGTTTGAGATAGGGATGATTCTTGCGAAAATACACAAACCACAGGAATGATTGTTGCAGTTTACTCTTCTTTTTTTTTGACTAAATTACACCGTTAGTCCCTGAAATAGAGATTTCATACGACATCTAAAAACGCGAAACCTTGCATCGTTAGTCCATTATTTTAAAATATTACGTAGGTGGTCCAATTTTCCTAACGACGTTAGCTTTTCTCGTTATCTCGGACCTCACGTGCAAATCACATGATTAACTTAGATGATTAACTTGCCACCAGTAAAATTCCCCATATCCTCAAAACCGTGTTTTCCTTTACCCTTACACCTAACGTTACAACCCTTATAAAGTCCTCTTTGATAGTTTATCCTAGGTGATTACGCCAAAGCGGTTGAGGTTTGATATTTTATCAAACATATGGTAATCTATGTGCTATGTCAGGTAGAGAGTGTTTATTTGTTCCATTTCCATAATGTTACACTTATACACCCGAGAGATGAGAGAATCCAAACACTTTATGTGAGGTGCTAATATATAACTTTCGTGCTTGTTATTACTATTGTAGAACGAATTATGTTTGTCACACCCCAAATTACTCGCTTTACGTGAATGGAATTCTGGGATGACCGTCATAGCATCAAAGTTCTGATTATATCGAGCTGTTAGGAATTAGAAATTCTGTATTAAAGAGTCGGCCACCTCAAGTATATGTAATCGTTAGAAAGCTCGTAGTCGTAGTTATTCTAAGTTAAGTAGTATTTAGTTAAGTAACACCGTGGAGGACGGACGGGTCTTTACCCATCTGTATGCCCGATCCACACCGATGTGTGGCGTTTTATGTAAGACTATAAATACTCTACCTCCCAAGGTAGAGAGTTGGAGCTCATAATAATATCTTTCACTTTCTCTCACTAAGTTCCCTAAACCTCTAACTTTCTCTCTAGAATTCCATCTATATGCTACTTTGTGTTATGGTTTGATGTGTATGTGAAAAGTTATATCTTACAATTGGTATCAAGAGCCATGGTTAGATCATATCTTGCACATCTTTGGATTTATAGTGGTTTTAGGTGGTTTTGAGTTTGAAAAAGTTTAGTGGTTTTGCATCATTGGTTGATTTCTTGTGTTAAAGTTTGAATTCATTGGTACTTTTATGTTTAGAATCATCACAAGTGTTTAGGTTTTCATTTGGTAGCTTGAATCATCTTGGTTGGGTTGTTTTGGATTGAAAAGTGATGTTTATATGGTTTTCAAGCTAGCGACTTAGCTCACGAGTATTTTCTTGGTAGCGACTTGCTTCACATTTTGTAGCGACTTACGGTGTTGGAGCTAGCGAGTTAGATCTAGCGAGTTAAAGTACAAGTAGTGGACTCTCACCTACGAGTGGCGACAGTGGTAGCGACTTGGTGCATGGCGAGTTGCTCTTTAGCGACTTGCATCGTTAGCGACTTGTGTAGCGGTGTCACGAAATTTTGCTAGCGACTTGAGTGTTAGCGAGTTACTACTTAGCGACTTACATCCGGCTAGCGACTTGGAACTCTAGCGACTTAGCTTGGTGGCGAATTAAGTGTTAGCGACTTAGTGCATTATTTTCAGCGACTTAGTGCATTATCTTCAGCGACTTAGTGCATTATCTTCAGCGACTGAGTGATTGTTTACGGTTTTCTCTTGATTTAGTAAAATCCGTGAAAGAATCAATTTCCGGTTTAATCATAGAGTTATAAAATCCCGATAATCTGTTAACATGTCTACCAACGTTCCTACCGTCATCTCCACTGTTGTCGAGGATGTTCAAGCAACCGGCTCGGATACTCGCCCACCCATGCTTGACAGAATCGACTACGATTCTTGGGCTCAACGAATCGATCGTATTGCCTTGAAAGGAAAATGGTGTCAACATCCTCAAATCCATTGATGAAGGACCATATCGAGTTGAGACGACTAGAGACTTACTTGACACTAATGCGATGGTACTCCTGTTTACGGAATGGATGCACCTAAGATGTATGATGAGCTTGATGATAAGGATAAAAGAGATTTGATGCGATATCGTGGCTTCAAACATTGTTCTTCAAGGTCTTCCTAAAGACATCTACAAGTCGATCAATCATAACACGATGCTAAGGCGGTTTGGGACAATGTTAAGATGCTTCTCTCGGGTTCAAAATTAACTATGGAAGGCAGAGAATCCCAACTCTATGACTAATTTGAGCACTTCAAGATGAAACCGGATGAGAATGTCTATGAGTACTATGTGATATTTCATAAGTTAGTCAATGACATGAGGAACATCGAATGACTATGCCTAACATTGAGTTGAACTCAAAATTTGTGAACAACATGAATCCCGAATGGCACAAGTTTGTTACCTTGTGAAGCTCACTAAAGGATTGAAGAATACAAACTATGAGCAACTCTATGCCTTCCTCCTTCGAATGAGAGACATGCTATGTTTGAAAAATTGATTCTCAATCGGTTCAAAACCAACCAAGGAGAGACAAGCTCGTCTAATGACTCTACGACTTTCTACTCAAACATCGGAATCACAACCAAAGCATCACAAGTCATACCTTTGGGTAATGGTAATCACAAACTCATTCACGATCCTATGTACAAACAAGGCGATGCCGATGCTCACGTGGAAGCTTCATTAATCAACTAGCTCTTCTCATTAGTCAAAACATGAATACTCTCCCACAAGCCAACAACAACCTCGAATCGCATCTAACCCACACAATCAAGCCACCGTTAAAGATGGAAGGATCGTGGTGCAACCAGCTCAGAAAGACAAGATGATCGGGACGAGGTGGAGCGGGAGAGGTTATGTTGGCAACCGTAATCGAGGAAGGAATGGTAACCAAGGTCAAGCTAAGCCCATCAAATGCTATAAGCGTGGTGGTGAGGGACACATTGCAAGGAACGCACATCTCCAAAGCGTCCACGCATCGCCGATTACTTGAGGAGATAAAATCTCACCGCACAAGCTCGGGACAATGGTGTTGCTTTGAATGAAGAGGAATTGCTTGTTTCTGCCGAGGGCAATGCCAAGACCTATGATGCGAGATGTGGATGATCGGCTATTCAGAGATAGGTCACAATCATCGAATGCCTTTCAAGTCGCCGACGGTGATGCATACGACTGATGTGGATGATGGACCTACGACACACACAATTTTTATGGCTAGCATCTCTCCAATGGTTTCTCCCAAAGTCTCTTCTTCACCACTATTTGGGCCATCCCATGACAAGCTCATCTCGAGGTATTAAAACTATACGATGATGTTGATGTGCAATGATGCATGACAAAGTACAATCAATCGAAACTATTGAATCAAATATTGAAAATATGGGTAATATCAATATTGTCCCATATGATCAATATGTGAAACAAAGTGAAAGTGAAGTTGTACCAAGTGATGCATCTTCTGCGGTCAATAATGACTATGTTTTTATGAATACACCGCATGTGTCCCCGATGATTCCGTAATTTCGAACTAAATGCCTATAAAGAACGTGTTGCTATTTATGAACAACGTGCTAAGTTTGAGTTGACCACTCGTGAGCAGGAAATGGATGACCAAGTGAGTACGAATTAGAAAAAGTAAGTTTAGAGAAGAAGTATTGAAACAAGAATTAAATTCCTTGCAAGAAAAACTTTCTAAAAGCATTAAACAAAAACAAGAACTTCAAGAAAATGTTAAAATGCTTAAGCAAGAATTTAATGCAAAGGAATCAAAACTCTTGAGAGATTTTTCTAATCTGAAAACTTTGAAAAACAAACTTGAGAACAAGTTGTACGTACAAGGAAACACCATTCAGACTGCTCACATGGTCACTAAACATCGAGTCTTAAGCGATAAGCATAGCATTCCCCTTGTTGAGGAACCAAATCCAGAGGTAATTAAAAAGGCTAGAAATGCTCATAAGGTGCTTTATGATGGTAATGAAATCCTTAAGCCTAAGCGTAAACCTAGTTGTGTTGAGTGCATCGAGGAAGATAAGAAATCGATGAAGTCACTAGGAAAGGATGAACAAAAATTAGATGACCCTAAATGCAAAGAGAAAAATAAAATCACTCCCCATGACTACAAGAAGGAAAACTGGATTTCCTTGAACATGTTTAAGCCTCGGACATTGTTGACTCCAGAACAAGTTTTCGGAAAAAGGATTTAGATAAGCGTAAAGTCGAAAATATTGTTGAAACAAACCCCTTTATGGAAAATGCCTAGAGCGATCGTGTATCCTCCTAATACACCAATGCATCTTGTTGCTAGAACAATTGCCACTAAAAGCAAGACATTAATTAGCCAATACGTTATATTTCAACTATTTGTTGATTTTGAGAAAACTTGCAAGAAAAGGATCACACCCTTGGTATAATCAAGGAGAAAGGGTTTTGAACAAATGAAAGAATGTTATTTAAGCGAGGTCATGCCTTCTTTAAACTTCTAAAAGACCACTTTGAGAGTCTTAAAAGGGATAGAAACCGATATTAAGGAAATGGAAAAGGAATTTGATGCAATAGTTCTTTGAAGTTAGTGATTATGGCGTGCACTAAAATATAATGAGATTGAGAGGAAGAACTTGCATACCTTAAATGAGACTCTTATTCTTGAATGTGTTGCTCAAGATATTTTTTTATCGCTCAAATTGCTCTATTAATGCTTCCAAATTTCATGAACTATCTGTTGCCCTGAAAGTCTCCCATGATCGTGTCATTGAGCTTGAAAAACTAATTCTAAACTAAAAGAGAAAATTGAACTGGATGATCACGACACTTTGGTTAAACATTTTCTAAACTAGAAGTTGAGTATTTTAATTTACAACTAAAATATCAACATCTCAAAGAAAATGTCAAAACTTCAAATGTCAAGACATCTTCAGATGCTCCAGAGTTTGATGCAGTTTTTCAAATTAACAAACGTGATGAACAGATTCAAGCTCAGTGCAACACGATCAGAAAGTTGAAAGCACAAATCTCTCAATTAAAGGGTCAAACGAACAATATGACAGGTTCCCAAATGCCTCCTCCTTTAGATTCTCAGATTTCTCAAACGTTTCATCTTCAAAACCTAGTAAATGCTTTACAAAAGGAAAACGAAAGTTTTCTAGAAGAAAATGAAAAGGTTAAACGTCATTTCAATGAGTTATTTGAGTCAATTAAAGTCACTCGTAACAAAAACAACGAACAAATAGCTTCATTGCAAAAGGAAATTGAGAATCAAGAGTCGTAAAAGGGAAAATGCCAATGACCAATGGGGAGAATGTTGTATCAAAGGTTCACTCTTGTAATAAATATGCTTTATCCGTGACATATGTCCTCCTCATCTAAGGAACAACAAACTTGTCATTCAAACATACTTCTCATCCCTTAAGGATTGCCTAGAATGTCTGCGTGAGATTGTTGAAGAGGATAAGCTAGAGAAACCTCATGATAATGCAATTGGACATGCATGCTTATATGCCAAACGATCTCAAGAAATCTTAGAATGCTTTATCACAATATGCCCAAAGTCATTAGGTGAGAGAGTTAATCCTTTGATTCCATGCTCAATGCCTAACGCTAAGTATGATATGCATTCGATTCCCAATGCTTTAAATGTGAACCGTAGTATGCCTTTAAGTAGTTCAGTTTCCAGATCTGTCAATGCTAAGAAAGAGAACTCAAGTGTAGGGGTGTCCATGGTACTAGAACCGTCCCGAACCGGAACCGAACCGAAAGAACCGAGAACCGAAAATAAGGAAAAAGTGGAACCATGAACCGTCCCAAGTTTTTCGGTTCGGTTCTGATCTGATACTCGGTTCCGACGGAATTTCGTAATTCCCATGAGTACCAAAGTGTTAAAAATATATTTTGATGGATATGAATTTATGGTACTCGGTTTGTAGAACTTGAAAGAAGTTAACAACCTTAATAGTATTCCACAACTTGACTTACAAACAAACAAAAAAAACATATCTCCGGTAATAGCAAACTCATTATCTATGAAAATAATTGCAAACTCATTGAGAATATTATATATCAATCATGGTGACTAGCTTACAATAACTAACATGGTGACGATATATCATGCAGTGACGCCATAATCGTTAATTGTTTCTCGAGTTTTATCATTAAGTTTAATGAAAACAAATACCAATAGTTAATTACAACTTCTTGCTAGTTGTTACTGAGCAACACAGAATTATTGGATATGCGGCTATGCGCATACTCGATATTCCAGTTTAGAAAAAACTTACTTTCATATTGATGAATGATGTTTGAATCTTTGAATGGAATCAATGGATTAAAGGTTAAGGTTTATGAGTTTTTAGGTTTAGGTGAAGTTTTTCTATTTTCTTAAAAGGCCGTTACTTGCATGTACACAATATCCCAAACAAACCCTATAAAATTACATATTTTCATAAAAGTCGGTTCTTTCGAAAGTACGAACCGGACGGTTCCGACCGAACCGTCCCGAGAACCAAATTTTGAAATTTTAGGAACCAAGAACCGCACCATGGTTCTAATATACGGTCCGTTCCCGGTCGGTACTGCACGGTCCTCGGTTCTTTAGGTTCTTGGTTTTTGGACACCCCACTCAGTGTGCCTTCTGAAGTACAAATCACAAGTACCTCTAGTCTTATGAAAGTGAACCTAAGTGCACTGCATGTAGTACATCTAAACAGTGATGCAAAGAGTAGTTAAACCAACTAATGTTCCCATTCCTCTACAGAGTAATCGGTGACATTAAAGGGAGCAGTCAAAGTCTCAAGATAACACAAGGAATGATAGGACCTCGCAAGCTAAGAATGTGCCTTTGGAAAAGAGTAGAAGAACAATCTAGGAACTTTAAGTTTGAATCGAATAAAACGAATCGTGTTGATTCTAGTATTTGCCATAGGCGCATTGTAATTAATTCGAATTCGATACTATTTGCAAACCTTGTAATCGATGATCGCTTGAATTCGCTTCTAATCATGGATGTGATGTTAATGTTACGCCTAATGATGTTAATTGTCCAGATTAATATTGTTAATGCTAAAATTCATGCTAAGAAGGCTAAAAGGCAAAACGAAAGAAAGTTAGAAAGCAGTGGAAACCCACGGGAAGAACATTCAAGAAATAGGCTTTTATTGGACACTGTTGGTCTTAAGACTAATCGATAATGCCCACTAGAAAATGGATGCCCACCGGTAGAACTATTCCTTAAGAAGTGATCACTGCTGTGAATGTGGCTATCACCGACACTAGTCGCATCTATTCACAACAATTCCATTGCCTCAATTTCGATATGAATGCTTCTATTTCGGCGTGGGTGTTCCAAACATTGTTACTAACCAAATGGAACCCATTCTTGCATGGGATCCCAATTATCCGCTTATCCATTTTTGTCTCGTGTTCAACTGCAGATCGCTCAAATCGCTCATGGTACTGGACTCAGTCGCTCCAAGCATAGGACCGAGACCGGTCGCGCTCATGAACTTCGTGAGCAAATTCATCGGACTCGTTAGATTTGGTAATGATCATTTCGTGCTATTCGGGTTATGGAGATTATATTGTTGGTGATAGTGTCATCTCTAGAGTTTACTATGTAGAAGGTTTGGGTCATAACTCATTCTCGCTGGTCAATTCGTGATTCGATCTAGAAGTTGCCTTCGAAAACATACCGCTTTGTTAGAGATCTTAATGGTAAGGAATTGTTAAAAGGAACTCGTGGGTCAAATCTTTACACCATCTCTATTGATGACATGATAAGGGCTTCTCCAATCGCTTGTTATCAAAGGCTTCAAAACAAAGTCATGGTTATGGCATCGTCGTCTCAATCACTTGAACTTCGCACCATCAACGATCTTTCGAGAAAGGACTTAGTTGTAGGTTTACCTAGACTAAAGTATGAAAAGGATCATCTTTGTTCAAGATGTCAATTGGGAAAAGCAAGAAGTATGCCCATAAACCCAAACCTACTAACTCCGTCACGAAGTTCTTCATATGATTCATATGGATTTATGTGGACCAATGAGGTCCGAATATCTTTGGGAAGAAATATGTGTTAGTTGTGGTTGATGATTACTCTAGATTCACCGGTCAAGTTCTTAAGGACAAAGGATGAAACTCGATATCATCATCAAACTCATCAAACAATTGCAGATCCGACTTAACAAAACCGCCGTAATTGTCGAATGACAATGGAACCGAGTTTGTCAACAAACAACTTAGTGAATTCTATGAAAGCGTTGGAATCGACCATCAAAGAAGTGTTCCACGAACCCTCAATGAACGGTGTAGTTGAAAGACAAAATCGTACTCTTGTTGAAGCCGCTAGAACAATGCCGATCTACTCAAAGGTTCCAATGTTTCTCCGGTCAAGCAATCGCCACCGTGCATACTACACACAAAATCGCTCCCTAATTCACACTATACATGGAAAACTCCATATGAACTTGTCCACAACAGAAACCTAATCTCTTTCCTTCGTGTTCGGTGCATTGTGCTATCCAACTAATGAGGGTCAAGACTTAGGGAAACTTAGGGCTAAAGTCGACATTGGAGTATTTGTAGGATATGCATCAAACAAAAGGGATACCGAATCTACAAAAAAGAACCCGAAATATCATGGAAACAATTCACGCACGCTTGATGAGTGACCGGTCAAATGGCTCTCGACACTCCACTCTGGGACCCACACTTCAAAGCAGTCCCATTGGTTCATCTCTTGTTCCAAACTCCTCTCAAGAAACTCCATATGTACCTCCATCCGAAGATGATGTAAAGAAATTGTTTGATCCTATGTTTGACGAACTGTATGATTCAATCACTAATGAGGTGTTGACTCCTACAACAGAGGATGATCACATTCCAATAAATGAAGACAATCCTCACTCTCAATATCTTTAAGTCAAGAAGCACTGCCGATCCTTGCCTCATCAACAAATCATCATTCTTCAAATGTACATCATGGAAATGTTTCGCATCAATGATGAAGTTAATCCCTTTGCGACTCCTCAAGATGCTCCATTTGAAAACATATTTACTACGCTCGAATCATCATCGAACCATCTTCTTTAGGAGACATCGACTCGCCTACCTCGCCTCTACAACCGCCACATGAACACCTCGGAAAATGGACTCACGATCACCCTTAGACAACATCATTGAAATCCCTCTCGCCCTATATCAACCCGAAACAACTCGCAACCGATGCCTTATGGTGCTTCTTCAACTCCGTACTATCTAAGATCGAACCAAAAGATGTTAAACCGCCATGAATGAAGATAGTCGGTTCAATGCCATGCAAGATGAAATTCATGAGTTTGATCGTCTTGAAGTATGGGAGTTAGTACCGCTCCAGCGTACTAATGATTATAGCTCTCAAATGGATCTTCAAAGTAAAACTTGATGAGCATGGTGATGTGTTGAAGAACAAGGCTCGATTAGTTGCTAAAGGATACCGTCAAGAGGAGGTATAGACTTTGAAGAATCGTTTGCTCTGTTGCTCGAATCGAGGCAATCGTAATCTTTCGCTAATCTTGCTAGTAAGAACATGGTAGTTTATCAAATGGATGTAAAGACGGCATTTCGAACGGAGATCTTAAAGAAGTCGCTCACGCCGCCCAACTGAAGGATTTGTGAATCAAGAGCATCCTACTCACGCTTATCATTTGAAGAAGGCTCTTTACGGTTTAAAGCAAGCTCCGAGGGCATGGTATGATACAATCACAAAGTTTCTACTATCAACCGGATTCATCAAAGGAGCATTGATCCTACATTGTTCACCGAAGTCGTGCAAACATTTGATTCATGTTCAAATTTACGTTGATGATATTATTTTGCCTCGATGCACCCAATGGAATGTGATCGTTTTCAAATGAAATGAGTTCAAAGTTTCAAATGTCAATGATGGGACAAATGTCATTTTCTTGGGATTACAAATTTCACAAAGTCCTGAGGCATTTTCATAAATCAATCTAAATATGCAATGTAGATTTTAAAGAAATTTGGATTTGATTCAAGTGACCTGTTGACACCCCATGATTGATCGAACCAAACTAGATGAGGACCTCTCGTGGATCATGATTGACCAAACAAAATATCGTAGTATGATTGGATCACGATGTACCTCACACTAGTAGACCGGACATCTTGTTCATTTGTTTGCATGTGTGCTAGATACCGTGCTAAGCCTACTAAAAGCACCTTGAAGCGCTTAAACGGGTCTTCGGTATTCCAAGGAACCATCAATATGGGTCTTTGCACCGGGACACCGGTATGTCACTAACGGCCTATGCAGATGCCGATCATGCAGTTGTCAAGATACTCGTCGGCACGTCCGGAGGTGCTCGGTTTTGGGTGATAAGCTTGTGAGTCGGTCTTCAAAGAAGCAAATGAGTACTTATTTCCTCTACAGAGGTCGAATACATAGCCATGTCATCTTGTTGTGCTCAAATCTTATGGATGAGATCTCAATTATCCGACTATGGCTTTGAATTCAACAAAACCTCTCATCATCGTGATAATAAAAGTGCTATTGCTCTCTCATGCAACAACGCTCAACACTCAAGAGCAAAGCATATCGACATTCGACATCATTTCATCGGGGAACAAGTGGAAAAAGTGTGGTGGAACTATACTTTGTGAGGTCCGAATATCGCTAGCGTACATCTTCACCAAAGCTCTTCCAAGAGAACGCTTGAGTTTATTCTTCCACGACTTGGCTTGAAAAGCCTTCAACCGAAACTCTCAAACGCCTTCGTGAGGAAGACGAGGAGTAAAGGTCTATCTTCATCTATCTCTTGTAAATATTTATTCGAAAAATCAAATAGAAAATTATAAAACTTTCAAAATCCATAAAAATCAAAAATTCAAAAATCTTCAAAAATATTGTCAATTTGTCATGTTTTTTTCGGTTCGACTATATCTACGGTCTTTGTGATGTCATTCAAAGAATGACACGGGTCTTTAGATATTGTTCGAATTTTTATTTAAAATATATATATATATATATATATATATATATATATATATATATATATATATATATATATATATATATATATATATATATATATATATATATATATATATATATATATATATATATATATATATATATATATATATATATATATATATATATATATATATATATATATATATTTTTGGGAGAAAGAGAAACTATGGTTTATTGTCATTTTCGAGCAATAACCCGGATTTTAAAAGAAAGAACAGAGCCATGTCTTATCATGTTTTCAAAATTCCATGCTCGATTCTATAAACATTTATCTGCATTGAAAACTAATTGCTTTGAAAAATAACTCGATCTCTATTGTTGATAATCATCGGGACTTATTTGTCAAAATCTATCTCTCAATCAACAACCTATGTCATTGATTGAGGGGAGAATGATTTCAATTAAATTAAAAGTTATTTGGCATTAAATTGTTTTCAAAAGATGTACATGCATGTTTTATCAATGGAGTCGATCCTTATCGGCTCAAACGCTTTCATAATCAAGTCACAATTCTCCTTAAAAGCTTTCAAAATCAATTTAATTATAAGAGATCACAAATCTCAAATGAGTTGATAATTGTGATCGGGGAGAATGTGATTTAAATTGGATTTAAACTAATAATTCGGTAAATGGTGTTATAAGGATGTACATGCCGCCCTTCGCACATGTGACAAACGATTTCAATTTTTCCATGCACATGTTGAGGGGAGCATCTATCTTAAACCTATGATTTGAAATGTGATCAACTCATCTCAATGTGTGCAGTTCTCTCTAGTATGTGCGAAACTCTTTTCAAACCACGAGGCACATATTGAGGGGAGCAAATTTATGGAAACCTCATCCTTCCCTAAATGCTATATCTACTTGATTTTATGGGAAGTGATGTTGATATCTTTTAGAAAATGGTAATCAAAGAAGTTAATTCTTTCTCTTGCCTCCGTGTGCAAAACATTTTCAAATACTTGATGCACATGTTGAGGGGAGTTCTCGTTTAAAAATATCAAAACAATTCAGTACAAAATGCTTTGATAATATATCACAAGTATCCGAATCGATTTTTCAAATGGATCCAATGGCGCATTTAACAATACCAAATAGACCGACCAACTTTACTTTATGTACGGTGATATAAGGATGATAATGTTAGTATATGTTCCCATGATCCGCTGTAATCCGGAGGGATCTACCCAGGACAATCCACTAGTTAGTGTAGAAGTCCTTAGGTATGATGATAAAAGGAGAAAATGAGATATGGGAAGAGTGCGGACTAAGACCGAGCTAGTACTAGAATAAACCCAACAAGGTTCTAGCTATGAAGTCTCGGTAAGCAATCAAGGGGTTGAAGAATTAAAAGAATTGAATGAAAAAGGGTGAAACAAATAGCCCTCCATTTATTCAACCTTAGGCGTAAACCGGTTCAATTCATATACTCTCGATGGTAACATCGGTATTGAAGACAAGACGTCATGGACCCAAAGGACGCACCGCACTTCAACTTTCCAAACCACTCAAGTTCCTCTTAAAGGACTTGTTTCATTCTTACGGGAACCGACATTATCTATCGACTTTCTCTTAGAGATTGTTGATATCAAGAAGGAGTCCTCTCCCTAGTCTCCGCATAGGATCCAAATATGCACAAATTGAGTCTAGAGCCACGAGATCATCAATAAATCTCATTAGGACACTTTCAATGAAGACTCTCTCGCTTCACACAATGTGGAAAGAGAGATTATATCTCGAGTCCCACGCATTATCCTTGTGGTATTGCGTAACATCTCGAGTGATGTGTTTACACACTCACAATGAAGATGGAAAGCCTTCGAGCCAACATCAAACAAGCTCCGGTAGGTGGCATGTGAGATCTATTATATGGATCAACCATGTGACAACCGAATGAAACAATGGGCGATTCAATTTCTTGAATCAATCTCGGTTCAGTTAGGGATTGACGGATACCTTTGAAAACCGGTCTTTGTGCTTAACAACTCTTTTCTCAGAGTACATCGACCGTGTACGGATATTTCAAATCAAAAGGTGTTTTATGATTGATAAATTGATCTTCAATAAAACCTTCGTTGTATTGCAAAAACAATTTCTATTGAGCAATACTCGATTGTTTTTCAAATATCTTTTCATCAATCGCTGGACTTATAATTATTTGGTTCACTCACTCGTGTTATCTTCTTTGAGATGTTCCGTTTGAGAACAATTAGAGCACCGCGAAACCCCGTCAAGGAAATTCTTCGAATTATACCGATCACAGCAAGACATGTATCGATCAACGGGAACCGTGGTCGTGTACCTCAATTCAACGAAGTGATCAAAGACACTTTCGTGCGATTTATTGCTAATCGTTGTATGCAGTGTACGCCCGACGCTTGCAATGATCGAATGAAGCGGTCAATCCATAGCCGCATGCTCACTTAACACATTCATCTCGAAAGAAATCATGATTTGTGCATCAATGACTCGATATTTTCACTCCATGCTTCGCTACGCCGCCAATATTATGATTCAACAAATGCTTCCGCCACTCGATGAGAAGATTTCATGATCCGTAATGTGAGCATGTCGGCCCTAAAGTCACATCACCACAAAGGATGTCTTAGAGATTTTTGATAGCTGATGATCTCAAAGGATGGCTCAAATTTATCATCACATGGATCAGTAAAAGACCTCCACTTGAAGTAACCAAACATGCATTGTGAAGAATCAATGACTACGAGCTTAAAAGCAAAGGACTACATCAAGAATGCAAGATCAATTGTTAATGTTATATCTATTTGTATTCAATGTAATTTTGGTACATAATTGAGGTGACCTCCTTAGGGAGATTGTTAGAATTAGAAATTCCGGTATTAAAGAGTCGGCCACCTCAAGTATATGTAATCGTTAGAAAGCTCGATTCATAGTTATTCTAAGTTAAGTAGTATTTAGTTAAGCAACACCGTGGAGGACGGACGGGTCTTTACCCATCTGATGCCCGATCCACACCGATGTGTGGCGCTTTATGTAAGACTATAAATACTCTCTACCTCCCAAGGTAGAGAGTTGGAGCTCATAATAATATCTTTCACTTTCTCTCACTAAGTTCCCTAAACCTCTAACTTTCTCTCTCTAGAATTCCATCTATATGCTACTTTGTGTTATGGTTTGATGCGTATGTGAAAAGTTATATCTTACACGAACGACCTAAAGTGTCGTTTTGAAAATATCGTTTGATTAAGTAAAATAATCAGAGTTCACAAAACATAGGTCCCAAAAGATTTCAAACTTACCAAAATAAGTTTGTTACAATCAAACGATAGTTAAGTGCATAAAACGTAGGTGAGACGCGTCGTCACCGCGACTCAATGATAAGTCCACATGCATGCCATGAAGTGAATGCCTTAGATACCTGAGATAAAACATGCTAAAAGTGTCAACACAATGGTTGAGTGAGTTCATAGAGTTTGTTTAACAAGTAAAGCTTTTAAAGAACGCCATGCAACAAAGGTAAAGTTTTGGTCATTTAGAATATTCCATAAAGCAAAGGCATTTCAAATCCACTCGGCCCAAGTTCCGCCCATACAAAACTTGCAACATGTGTGTTCACAACCCACCGCCAAAAGTAGTATGTCTAGAAGTCAAGTGCACGTTATCATAAGAGTTCACAAAGCAAAGGCATTGTAAATCCACTCAGTTCCAAGTTCCGCCCATACAAAACTTGCAACCTGTATGTTCACAACTCATTGCACAAAATATAGTGTGTCTAGTGGTCGAGTATATACGTCATAATAGTTCACCATATAGCATCACGTATATAATAATGTATGCCGTGCAAAGCCCCTAGAATAAATAATATGCGTCCCGTAACATAGTGGAGGAGAGGTTGGTCGACCTCAATAGCGCTATCCATACTACCTACTAATAGAGATCGATAACGCCACACGTCGCTCGGGGTCAAGGAAACTTCCTTTTCTTCGAGCAAGTTTTATAACACCCAGGCGTTGAACCTAATCGTTGTAGTGTAGTAATTAGGGTAAGCCACGGTATTGATATCGCTCTCAGGGAATAGGAATGCTAGTAGGAGTTACTACGCTAAGGTTATGGTTGAGGAAGATTATTTTTATCTTTTTATATTTTATGAAAATGGAAAGGTACGAATCTCGGGTATTGATTTGGGGGTTGGTATTTCACCGATTACTCTACTATTATCTAATTATCTAAACTAAGGTTGTGGAGTCTATGTCTAATTAATGTGTGCTCGTATGATAGTTTAAAGATGTGTTTACTTAGTTTGTATTACTCCTTAATTATCTCCTATTGATGGTTGAGTGTCACGCCTTATTCCTAGTTGCGTTGTGTTTCTAAAGTTGTGGTATGCGTTTCTCCCTAACTCTTTGAACTTACCAAAGGGTCTTGTCTACAAATCCACTTAGAGATTATAGACTCCTACTCTAAGGCGCTCTTCGGATGTTTTAGCCTACAATCACTCGTGTAATCATACTCTAAGGTTCACAAAGATGAATCAAGCATTATACACAACGAATGACCTATCGCATTACTAGATCATTAATCAACTAAGTTAAGAAACAACCAATCAATATTCAATAATTAAGTTTCATACTTCCTAAGCAAACACACAAATAAATTAGCTTGACATGGAGAACATGCAAGCATACACACAAATAATCAAAGACATAATTGAATTAATGAAGCAAAGACTTATCTTGGTGTAAGATAGGTTAAAACCCTAAAATACCTGTACAAGACACCTTAGGTTCGGTTTTAGGTTTTACCCAAAGACTCTCCACACAAAGACCGAAAAATTCGGATTCTATATATAAGATTACAATTGCGACGGCCACCTTATGTTTAGTGACGCCGCCGTGTCGCCGCCATTAGGGTTTCGCCTTGGCCACGTTAACCTTGCGACGCGCCACCTTATGTCCGTGACGCCGCTCTTCTTCGACTTTCGACGTCGTCTGGATCGCATCTAGGCCGCCCGAGTAGCGACGGCCTACTCTTTCACAACTAGACGCCGCTCTTGAAAACACGAGTTTTGAGTTCGACCGTCACAATAATTCTCCGACGGCGCAAATAGCACCGACGCCGCCGCTTTATACCTTCAAAGAATCGTGAGTGTCTCGATTTCGACTTTGGCCATTTTCTTCATATATTCGCGCCTTTTCGTCCAAATAAGTGCCATTCCAAAGATTTTGCCTTCACGAGACCTAAAAGTGAAAAGGAACGATATTAAGCAATAACGGATACAAAAGTGATCAAATAAGGACTTAAACGACCCTCAAAATGGTAACTTTTAAAACCTTATCAAATATCCCTACACTTGTTATTTGCTTGTCCTCAAGCAAATGTGCTTTTAGCCAATTAATTTATAAGTTTGGGGTCATGAAGCATTAATTCAAAACGGTCCACAACACATATAAGCCCCGAAAAAGTCAAAACAAGCACGGAAATTACATACTAGCACCTCACATGGGGTGTTTGGATACTCACATCTCTCGTGTATAAATGAAATATAACAATATAGGAAATGGAAGATAAACACTCATTAACCGGTCCTAGTACATAGATTACCATAGGCTCGAGAATAGATCAAACCTCCATCGCTTACGTAAGCACCTAGGAAAGACTATCAAAGAGGTCTTTTAAAGGGTTGTAATGTTAGACTTACGGTGGGAAATAAGGGTTTGGTGGGATAGGCTATTTAGTGGTGGTAAGTCAAAATCTTTATGTTAATCGCATATGAAGAATGGCGTTGCTAAGCCAAGACTCGACACTCTAAACTCTAGATAACCAAATAAACAAACATAAATTTAAAGATAGATGTAGGATGGTAGCCCGTATGTTTTTTTTTTTTTTTTTTTTTGACTTTTTTTTTTTCTTTTTCTATTTTTTTTTTTTTTTTTTTTTTTTTTTTTTTTTTTTTTTCATACACTTTACTCTACCATCCTCTACGGTAACATCAAAATACTAGGGATTTACAGGCATATCCCTACACTTGAGTTTTTATTACTCTAACACTAATTTGACCCGAATTGAAAAGATCAAAACACTTGGGGTACATTATTACGTAAACAAAGGGAATTTGAATTTAACGTTCCCTTCCCGTCATTTCATAAACTTTAACTTTTCCCATGAATCCCAATCATCCCAAAACTGTATACAAAGGATATGACTCGACTTAGCAACTTATGCAAGCAACTAGATAATTGAACTAAGAGTTTAAGGTGATAACAAATAATTGCACTAAAAGTGAGTGCATAAGGGTAGGCTAAGGCGATTTGGGTGTATATTTGGGGGGGGTAAACAATGCTCTTCATTGATATTCGAAAACCGAAATATCACGAGAACCGCGAAAAGGATAGGCTCGAGGGGTTAACTAGGGTATCGTGTACTAAAGATGAGTACAACGCAAAGGGTGCGGGGAATTACTCAACCGATGTGGAAGAAGTAATTATATTATGTGTATCAAACAAGGGTTATCCTAATGCCTCTTATCATTTAGTTATTCCTAACTACACAAGTGTAGCCTCACTTGCGATCTCGAATGCATCACAAAACAAGTTCTAGAATCTAATATACTACCGGTTCACACTCTAAGCATTAAAGATGAATGCTTTAATTCCTACTAATCTAAGGCGATCCTCACATTTTGGGTGGAATTTGGGTGGTAAAGGGTTTTGTGCTAGTCATATAATTTCCTATCCGTGAGACGCTTTTGTTAAGACTAATGGCCCACTCCTATATGTCATGAAAATTTTTAAATTTGGTGCCAAAATTACCCTAACCAACATTTTCTCATGGTTTATTACACAATCACAATTAGACAAAGCAAATAGTCAAGGATAAGCATAGTTTCAAAGTTCCGCTTTATTTTCCTCCCTACACTTAAACCGAACATTGTCCCCAATGTTCCCGAAAGTATCAAAGTTATGATAAAAGAAGGTAATTAAAACGAAAGAAACTAATACTCCCCGATTAGCTCGGTAGATCCGTAAAGTGGTGGTTAAATTCTTTCAAGAAGAATTATTGCGTGAAAAGCTCCTTCAATTCTTATGTAACTTCTTCTCGACAAACTAAACCCGCACACTTGAAGAAAACAAACGAAACCTTCACAGAAATCGGCGGTAATAATATATATAAGACTCGATTTAAACTAGGATATAATGCTTGTGGAATGGATGTTTACGAATTTCTAAGAAAATTAAGACCGAAAATTCCAAAAATTTATAAGTAGCTCGTAAAACGAGAAAAGTAACTGATGTTTTACTCCTTCCCGACGCCGTCAGTTGCAATCCCGACGTCAGTTATCTTGACAAAATTGGTCTGCGATTTTTCGAAAAATTTCGAAAATTTACATCTTTAGAATCTGGAAAAATTTCGCAAAACATCCATTATGACTCGATACAAGCATTTGACTCAAACAAACAAACATATATATCTTTTAATTAATTATTATTCTCATGTTTACGCTTTTGAAAACGTGTGTAATCCTCCCACACTTATCCCTTATGTAAAATACCTTATATGTAATTAAGACGGTTAAAAACAAAATAAAGCATTTTTACAAATTTAAACATGAGGATAAACAATTAATAAAAGATATATGACACTAACAAGCAAACAATTAAGCATGGGTTGCCTCCCACTTAAGCGCTTTTCTTTATTTAAGAGTCTTGTAGCTAGACTCGTAGTCGTGCTCCCTACGCTTTCTCACCATCGCCTCTTCATGGCCTCTAATGGGGATTCCGTGTTGTAGAAGTGCCTAAAATGCGCTTCTAAGAGTTCATCTTCTCCCCATTCGGTCCTGTATTCGTCCTAGGCTCAAACAATCCTTGTAGAATCCGAAAATCTTAGCCATAACATAATCAACACCTTTCTCCCTATCCTCATCATTCCTATAATAGACCGATAGTTTAAGTTCCTTTTCATCATTAGAGTGATGAAAACTTCTCAATCTTAAACGGCATTTGGTAAGCTATGTCATCGGTCTTATTCTTGAACCGCACTACTCCTAATGAGGGGTCATAGGTCATCCGGTGCTTTCTATGAAAGGTTTTCCTAGAATAACATGGGACAAGCTAGGGTCTATGGCCGTGCTAATATCATCCACAATTATGAAGTCCGAGGAAACGTGAAACTACCTACATAAACGGCAATCCCTTAACTCTACCAAGAAAATTGCAACTAACATTAGGATCATTGGGGTCTTGCCTAGTTGGAATAGGCTTCTTCAATATCCAATTGTAGTAGGTGCTAGTCATTATATTGATTGGGGACTTGCGATCAATGTAAGCTTTTGCCACTAAAAGGTGTCCTATGACACATGGTATGTTAAGATTCCAAGGGTTCCCAAACTTAATTCGAGGACTTTTCCTAACATACATGCGACGGAGGTCACGCACTAAGTGAGGGTGGCGAGATAGTTCTTCTTCCGTAGGAAATTTGTTGAAATAGTCAATGTCTACTTCATCTACTTCCTCGGTATTTCCTCATCCACTAGTGTATAGTCCTCTTCGTCATTTGTTTCATCAGTTCAACTAAGGCGATGGTATTGACGAATTGGACATACTTTAGCTTGCTTGGATCCTTAATTTCTATGCCCGAGGGCTCGTGGAGTTGAGATAGCACTAACCTTCTTATCACTAGCTATGGCTTTCAAAAGGTTGTCTATTTTCCTATCCATCTCGGCTTGTTGATTATTAAAGCGGTCCGAGAGCTTAGCCATTTGGGTTTCTTGAGATGCAACTAGGTTTTGCAACATCCTTCGATGTTTTGTTGGTTAGGACCGTTAGGTGGGGCCATGAGAAATCATTAGAAGTGAATTCTTTGGTTTGTCCCCAATAAAAGTCGGGCTTGTTTTTCCATGCTTCACGGGTTTCATTGAAATTCCTAGGTCCGGGTGTTGTAGGGAATCTTCCTCCCACTCCATTAATACGCGAGGATGCGAGTCAATCAAGCATGTTCGGGGATCGGTGCTAGTGCGCGTGTTATGAGGATCACAAACGGCTCGCATGAGGAAGAAGCTTTGTTCACATGGTGTGAAGATTTAGGATTTTCGAGGAACTCATGAGGAATTTAACTTGATCTTCAAGTTCGATCATCCTATGGTCGGGAGGAGGCAAGGAGATTGCCTTGACGGTTTTGGGCACTCACGGGGTCATCCCAACTTTCGTTGTCATAGAGGGCGAGGTCCTCTATTATTTCCCATGATTCTTCGCGGTGAAATCACTAAGTTTTCCACCGCCGCTTGGTCAATGGATCGCTTAGTGGGAAAGTTGACATGATCATAAAAATTTGGACTGGAGCCAAAGATCGATGCCGTGATGAGGACTTTATGAAGTAAGTCCTGAATCGGGCCCATGCTTCAGAGAGATTCACCTTGACGTTGTTGAAACATCAAGATGTCATTCCTAAGCTTAGTGGTTCTCCCTGGGAAAAATTGAGCAAGGAAGCGAGAAGTAAGATCATCCCAACTTGAGATGGAGCCAGTGGAAGTCGCCAAGCCAATTACTAGCTTGGTCCCTTAGAGAGAATTGGAAGAGACGCAGCGCGTGGTCTCCCGAGTAGTAGCATCAAGATCGATGGAATCGACGATTTTGAGGAAATCCTCGATGTTGATTTGGATCTTGAACTAAGTCCATGGAATGCACATCCGCTTTGCACCACCGGATGGTGTCGGATCGCAGGCCGTAGTTTGGGCTTGGTCGGAAGCTCAATGGTGTTCCTATAGCCTAGGTGGCTTGGTCTCGAGTATTCACCAAGAGTACGGGCTCTTGGCGGGTCATTTGCGCGGGTTGATGAATGGTAGTGGGTTATCACCTTCCATGATGAAAAGTGATGGAATTACTAACAAAGGTCACGAAGAAGGGGATAGACTAAGAGAAATCTAAAATGAGAAAAAGTTTACTTGATAGGAATCACAAAGAAACCTAAACGAGGTGGACTACTAACTAGCTATTCTATTCCCAAGCAAGCGCCAAAACTTGATAACGCCACACGCGTCGTTCGGGGTCAAGGAAACTTCCTTTCTTCGAGCAAGTTTTATAACACCCTAGGCAAAGGAACCTAATCGTTGTAGTGTAGTAATTAGGGTAAGCCACGGTATTGATATCGTTCTCTAGGGAATAGGAATGCTAGTAGGAGTTACTACGCTAAGGTTAAGGTTGAGGAAGATTATTTTTTATCTTTTATATTTTATGAAAATGGAAAGGTACGAATCTCGGGTATTGATTGGGGGTTGGTATTTCTACCGATTACTCTACTATTATCTAATTATCTAAACTAAGGTTGTGGGAGTCTATGTCTAATTAATGTGTGCTCGTATGATAGTTTAAAGATGTGTTTACTTAGTTTGTATTACTCCTTAATTATCTCCTATTGATGGTTGAGTGTCACGCCTTATTCCTAGTTCGTTGTGTTTCTAAAGTTGTGGTATGCGCTTTCTCCCTAACTCTTTGAACTTACCAAAGGGTCTTGTCTACAAATCCACTTAGAGATTATAGACTCCTACTCTAAGGCGCCTTCGGATGTTTTAGCCTACAATCACTCGTAATCATACTCTAAGGTTCACAAAGATGAATCAAGCATTAAGTACACAACGAATGACCTATCGCATTACTAGATCATCAATCAACTAAGTTAAGAAACAACCAATCAATATTCAATAATTAAGTTTCATACTTCCTAAGCAAACACACAAATAAATTAGCCGGACATGGAGAACATGCAAGCATACACACAAATAATCAAAGACATAATTGAATTAATGAAGCAAAGACTTATCTTGGTGTAAGATAGGTTAAAACCCTAAAATACTGTACAAGACACCTTAGGTTCGGTTTTAGGTTTTACCCAAAGACTCTCCACACAAAGACCGAAAAATTCGGATTCTATATATAAGATTACAATTGCGACGGCGCCACCTTATGTTTAGTGACGCCGCCGTGTCGCCGCCATTGTGGTTTCGCCTTGGCCACGTTAACCTTGCGACGGCGCCACCTTATGTCCGTGACGCCGCCCTCTTCGCCTTCTCGACGCCGTCTCGATCGCATCTAGGCCGTTCGAGTAGCGACGGCCTACTCTTTCACAACTAGACGCCGCCTCTTGAAAACACGAAGTTTTGAGTTCGACCGTCACAATAATTCTCCGGCGTCGCAAATAGCACCGACGCCGCTTTATACCTTCAAAGAATCGTGAGTGTCTCGATTTCGACTTTGGCCATTTTCTTCATATATTCGCCTTTTCGTCCAAATAAGTGCCATTCCAAAGATTTTGCCTTCACGAGACCTAAAAAGTGAAAAGGAACGATATTAAGCAATAACGGATACAAAAGTGATCAAATAAGGACTTAAACGACCCTCAAAATGGTACCTTTTAAAACCTTATCGAGACTAACAATGCGAATGTACGAACAATACATCATACAACTATTATATACAATTAAGAATACTCGAACATGGGAGAATTTGTACTTGCTCCGAGCAGGGAGACTTTAGATTGAAAATGCTGCTCCCATGGGAGACATTCGCCCCGGACCGGGAGGCTTAAGGTTGTTCAACAAGGGAGGCTTTGAACGCCCACCAATAAGGCGAGGCTTTATAGTGATGTTCGAATATGGGAGACTTTATAGTGATGCTCCGATCATGGAGACTTTATAGTGATGTTCGATCATGGAGACTTTAGGTCAAGGTCATAGCACGACGGTTCAATAATTTCAAACAAGTCATAAGTTCAGATTTAAGTTCTAAGGTTCCATTCAAAAGTTCGTAATTTAGTTCAAGAGTTTAAGTCGAGTTCAAAAGTTCAAAACAACCAAAGAGCTCAAATAATATCAAAAGGTTCAAAATAGTCAAAGGGTTCATAATCAAGTCGAACAAGTTCAAAATATATCATAACGGTCCTTTACAAGTTAAAAGAGTTCAACTATATATCAAAAGATTCAAATCAAGTTAAAAGAGATTAATCATACGTCAAAAGAATTAAATCAAGTTAAAAGAGATTAATTATATGTCAAAAGAATTAAATCAAATCAAAGTGTTCGAATCTATGCCAATATGTTTCTATCAAGTTAAAAGAGTTCAAATATATATGTCGAAGGGCTCAAAATTAAGGAAAGTGGTTCAAATAATAGTGTTCATAACATAGTGATCAATTTAGTTCGGGCACAATCAACTTACTAGCATAAGTAGTGAAACAAGAGTTATTTAAGTTCATATAAGTGTATAGTAAAAACGAGTAGTTGAGCATGTATCTCCCCCAAAGAGTTTATAAAACAATTAAACGAGTAAAAGTAGGGCTACGAACTCACCTGATGCAATGATTATGATGACAGAAGTAGATACACTGAAATGAGGTGCGATCTCTATCCGCAAACTTATATGAATGATGTGTTCTAATGTAAGTCATGAAACAATGTCGTGCATACAAACTCATATGATATCCATACCACTTGTGTAGGGATTTAATACTCATAACAGTTATATAAAATCAAATAACATCATCAAAGCATGCAGCGGAAGTAAATAGGAATAATATATGTAAGTAATTAACCGAACAAGAAGGTGCGTACCTTTTAGCAATTCAAGAATCAAACGATGATTAGAACAAGAACCAAAACCCAAAACCCTAACATTAGGGTTTATATAATTCGACCCAAAAGAATCGACCACCAAGATTACAAGCTCAAGCGTGCTTGTCCTTCGTTCTTGTACACACGTACTATTAGCGATTTGATCTCTATCCGCAAACTTATATGAAATTTTTTGCAAAGGTAGATCACTAAGCGTGTTTGCAGTCTGAAAAATCAAATAGTGTTGAGATACACAAACATGGCAATTTAGGAATGTTTTATTTGATACATATGCATTACAAAGATTACACTTACTCGGTATCCAAGATTTTCAAATTCGGAGATGACCGAATCATTACAATGGTGAATGCTACCATAACACTATTCCCAAAATCGACATCGGATGCCTTAAGGTTAATCAGGAAACAAAGGGCACCTTCATCTTAGGATTAGCTTCATGTATCAACTACAAGAAGTTTCTGATTAAATTTCATTATCATACACATCTCTATAACATTGTTAAATTATAAGTTGTAAACCGAAATTGTTCTTACTGCAATCACCAAAATCCAATGTAAGTGGTCTCAAGATTTTGAAGTCTTGTCAAGTGAAAGATATCGGATGTTGTGATTGTCGTCACAACATTATAACGACCTAATGACAAATGTAACTTCTTCAAATTCCAAAGTTTTGCAATATCCCATATTCTCATCTCGTTTGTACTAGGACGATTCATTTTAAGAGACTCAAGTGAGGACAACCAAAGAATAAAGTCCTGAATCTGCATCGCTTAGAAAATTGACATGAATCAATTCTAAGCTCGTAGATTTGGAAAGCCATGAAAATATTCCAAAGTAGCCATAGCACAAACATGAAGTACTGGATGTTTCAACTCACTACGAGAGTAAAGTTGGGTTGGGAACGAACGGTAACCATACCGTTTATAATAATCACTCCTCAATTCCATTGTCACCAAAACAAGAGCCACTCATGAACTGCTCATAATGAAAGTTGTCTATTCCAATAATTGATCTTGGCTCTACAAAGAAAGACAAACTTTCTTATTGGACCCATGTCGATTTAAGAATCTAGTAACAAGCCTCCCATCAAACTTGTATGTTAAATAATAAAAGAAATCCTCATCAAGTATGACATCGGTGAGCAAATCCACTTAGACCTCCGGCCGCTAAACTAGAGGTTCTCACCGCTCTAACAAAGGCAACCGATTCAAAATGTTAGTGATCACTTCATCCGCATGTTGGTAAAACGATCGATCGACATGGTTTTGTTGGAAGTTGGGTTGGTCTTTGAGTTCGAAATGAGGATTTATATTCTTGATTTCGATTTGCGCTTATCGCTTCGGATAATGTTGTTTTATGTGATTGGTAAAGTTGTTTGTTGGGTGGGTGTATTGGTTCCCGCGAAATTAAATGCAAGTGTATCGTGGAAGAAACGGCTAGTAGCCATACTCACAATTGGTCCTCGGGTTGAAGGTTGGGTCAAAAAGTGAATTGTCTATAATACCCTCAAGGAAATCGGTTTGACTGTCCCAATCCTGGTCAAGGGACGATTCTGGCATTTAATGGCCAAGGTTTGGACCTATGGCGATGAAAAGGCCGGGTTTTGTCCCATAACGATGCACCTTGCCAAGTTTAGGGACCAACGGTGTATTTTAGTCTTAAAATTATATACATATGTATAAGTGTATAAATATATGAAAACGTTATAAATCACTGACACATCTCAAAGTAAATAAACAAAACTCTCGGTAACATCGTCATATGTATAAACCAATGCTAATATCACTCTATTGAATAGCATATTCAATGCTCTATCATTTTGGCCGTAAACAAAACATTATCATTATTATGAGACTTGCCATCTCGTTCTTAGGTTCCGGGTAGGAGCCACTGCTATATCACACTCGATCTCTTTGTGCTTTATTCACCGAACTGCTAAGGTGAGTTTATAGCCCCACTTTTACTCTTATTACTTGCTTTATAAAACTATGGGGTGAGAAACATGCAAAACTCTTTTCGGATCTGAAACTGATTACACTATTACGTGAAACAACCTTGAATCCCATTATGCTACCGTTAGTTTCCTTTGGGGAAGCGCGATTGTTATGAATACATCTATTGGGGATGACAACCCCGTTCGAGTTTGACCAGATAGGAAAACGTCGAACGTATACCATATCGAATCCAAGTGTACTGGAAATACACTTGTCAGGCTTTATTTATCATGCTTCTAGATGCATGCACACTGTCGTAGTTTCGGTTTCATGAACTTGGTACTAACGTAATAGACTTTTACTACATATAATATCATTCACGGAGATGCTTATATGTACAAGTGTGGTCAAACTTGATTACTTAAACCTATGAAATCACCAAACTTTGTGTTGACATTTTAGCATGTTTTTCTCAGTTTTATTTCTTGGCACGGGCATTGGCAAAGGCATTCATTAAGGATTGGCATCCGAAGTGTTTCCAAGCATATCTAATACAACTCTTAATGGGAAAACATATATTTTTATGGGCTTTACTTCCGCACTTTGAATCAATGATGTAAAACTATTTCTTAAATTAATCTATATATTGAAAATGGAATAGAGTTTCTATTATTTATCACCTTGTGTTGTGAATATTGATTTGGTAGCACCCCATGACCCGAACGCTTTCGCTGTGCAAATTTTAGGGGTGTTACACGTGCAACATCTGATGCACAATTGCCTTCTGATACTACGAAGGATGGTCTTTTTCCCCAAGCATGTAGATAGTCAGACCATGACATTCCAAAACATGAACACCACTAGATTGAAAGAGCTTCCATTGCAAAACTGTGTTATATGTCAAACTTCTCCATACCTCATCATCATGATGTGGTTCAAACATCACCTTTAAGTATCCCCATATGACTCTATCATATACCATTGTTGGCCTAGTAAGACCAAACTTCTTCTTAAACAGCTTCCAAGGAGTCACCATGTCTTTTCTATCAAAATGCATCACCATCTGCTAAAAACTGATATATCTCACTTTAGTTCCATCAGCTCTAATGATATCCCAATATGTTGTCTTCCCATGTATTCTCGATTCAAAAGCAATTATTAGATCTTTAACCTTGAGAGGAACATCGTCAACTACTTCTTATTCAGTAATTACAACAAGTTCAGTATGTTCTTTCATCTTATCTTTATCCTGCTCATCAACATACTCCTTTGTCTCTTACTCTTTATTCTTTTGTTCTTTTGTCTCATCTTGCTTTTTGCTTCTTACTACCTACCCTGCTTGACCAACTTCTCTTCTTTCCTTTTAGAACTCCTCCCCACCTCTTCAGTTACCATAGGTACAAACTAGTCTAGCTTTTTCCTTGCAATATTATACAAGTCTTCAATATTCCCATTATCAAAATGAGTTAAATCCTTTTGTTTCTAGTTGTCCATATTCTTTAGGAATGTATACATATGACTTCTTCTTTGAGCTTTGGTAGGAGGTTTATTTCTCTTTGTTGCTAATCTTTGTTCTGCAAAGAACTTTTTCCTCTTATCAATCATCTCTCTTAGCATTATGGCCTTTTCATCAATGGAATACTTATCTGCCTCTTCTTGTTGAAGCATTCTAGCAAGCTCCATACTAGCATCAGACTCAGCCCTTTCTGCATCCCAATTTGCCAGTAATGCAAATGTCTTAGCATCATTCTCAGCTGCTATTCTCCTTTGTTCAAAACCTTCTAATTTTCCTCAGCATATTCATCAGCTAGAGGCCTTGCTACCTCAACATCTTGTTGCAATTGTCATTCTCTAGATAATGATTTCTCCTTAGGTTCAAGAACAACTTTACCTTTTCCTTTGTCCTGTGATAGTGATTTCACACCTTTGAATGGTGTAGAAGATGGTTCTCTTATTGTAATACCCTTGACTGGTGGCTAGACTTCTTCAAATCAATCATAACCTTAGCCAAACTAGTCTTATCATCTACATCTTCTTTACTAGCAACAGCAGAAACAACATCAGTAACATTTTGATCAGCAGTAGAAACTTTTACTGCAGCAGCGTGAATGTGAAATGAAACAAAATGACATTCAATCATAAATATCAATACAGTTGTAAGTGCATTAGTGTAATTATATGGATAATGATCATCTTAAGTTTGTTTTTAACATGATGGGTCATGTTGAGGTTTTTGTGAGAGTAAAAACTAAGTGAGCCCTTTTATTTTATTCTAATTCAAATATACACTCGAAACATTATCTATCATGTTCAAAATGAAGAGGAGCATAATCTATGTTACAAAAATTTCACACTTCTCAAAAGATTTCACAAACTCTTATAGATTATGTTATCAAAAGAAAACTTGCATTAGAAGTTAGTTAATTTTAAAAGGTAGAATTTCATATATTTTTATTTTGCATCAAAATTTCATATATTCTTATTTTGCATCAAAATTACATATATATCCAACATAACTTAAAAATTGCATATATATCTAATCTAAAACTTAAAATTACATATATATCCAACGTAACTTAAAAATCTCATATATATCTAATAAGTATTTTTCATCATGCTTTAAATTATAAACTAAGACATACAAGGATTAACACATACTAACGGGCAGAGAACCCGATCGAGTGTAGTAAAGCCTAGGTAAATCCGAGTGTCGTCCCTAAGAGTTGTTGTCTTATTCTCTTTTCTTTCTTTATATAGACATCTTCTTTGCCTATTCATAGATCGTTAGCTTTGGTAGTATTCAAAGCTTGTTAGTATCTAGTGGGATAGGGGAATTGACCATAGGACCCTAGCCGACTAGATTGCGAAGAATGGAAGGAATTGACCATAGTACAACCATCTTTTGTTTGCTAATTGACCATATGATCACCTATCAAGTGGAGGTACTTAAGAAGTTAGGGTAAATATAAGATATGAGAGGCCGAATTTCTAAAGAATTAGGTCTATTAGATTGGGCGCTTAATGACTCAACCTAGTCTACCACAGCCTCCGCTTACTACAAAGAACTGAATATTTGGTTCCGGAGAGGATTCTAGGGAACATAGGCTAAGACGAATTGACCATAGGAGTCTTAGTGATATTTATCCACTATATGGAGCTAAAGAAATTGGAATTGAATATATCTAAAGTCTTGGTTAAGCTTTATCTTCCTATTCTCTTGCCCTATATTTTAGTTCTGTTAAAACCAGAATTTTAATTATTACTGGGTTGATTCCTTTGCTTGCCCAGTTACCTTTTCATGGCATACCACCAAAAGTGTTGTAAAAGATCCTCTTCCTAAACCCAACAAATTTAGCGCCAATGATTATGCCACCCTTGTTGCCCATCCTTCTCTGTTCTAGAAGTTTCCGGAACCTTTTCTTTTTTGGGTTGGAATAAGTCGCAACTATACTTTAGAGGAGGAAACTTATCCCTCATTTCTTGATAGCAACGGACTGTGTGGGTACTTGTTGCTATATATGTATCCCTTATTTTGTTGCTTTTGAAATATGCTTTTAACTTGCTCTTTCCTTTATGCAGTGATGGACTTGTTTTCTTTTATCAAGGTCGCGGATCCCACCAAGGTAAAAGTCGTTGAAAGGGAGCAGTTCAAAAGGGAGCCGAAACTCTTGGATTCTACTGTAGGGCGAACTGCTCCGCTCCTTCCTGTTTCCCTTGCCGGTTCGGATGGTGAGTTGGAAGCTAGCGTTAATAGATAGTTTAGTGATGAAGACAGTGGTGCACACCATGATGATACCGCTACTGGTGGTGGTGGTGCGGAACCGAGTGGTTCCGTTGCTGCTGGTGGTAATGATCTTGAGATCGAGTCAGTTCTTGAGACTGTGGTTACGGTGGCTGGAGATGCTAGTGTTGTGAAATCTAAACATAGGAAGAGGAAAGGAGATGGTATTGGTGAGTCTAACCATCCCCCGAAGAAGTTAAGGGATGATCATGGAAGTTCTAGCAGGCCTGACATTGGCGGCAAATCTAAGTCTATCATCCAGAGATTGCTGAGAGGGAGCGTGTTTAATGCAGAATTTGGGGTTAAAGCTTTGCCTACTCAGCCGACACGATGCATATATTACCTATGGATGCAAACTCTATGCAACTCATTTCATTTAGAATAGTTGTTTTTCCTATACGTTAATAAAACAACGAATATTATTAAAAACTTACTTATCTTGACATTGACTAAATGCAAGAGATGCGATCTACTAAAAAGTAAAAGAAATTAAAAAGTATAGAAATCCTATCATCTAGGGCCACGTGTCCCCCACCCAATCCCTCCCTTTTTCTTATTAAATTCGGTTAGAGGGCATTTTGGTTCTTTTAACCCTTTTTTATTCCACCTCAAAATTTCAAACGTAAACTTCTATCCACTCAATTCCTATTAAAAGGATTTGTTTCATTCTCACGGGAACCCTACATAATCTATCGACCTCTCACTCCGAGTAGTGTTGATATTGAAACAGGAGACACCGCTCTAGTCTCTGACTACTAAAACCAAAATGCACAAATCGAGTCTAGAGCCACGAGATTCATCAAAAGATCTCTTGGGAACACTCAAAATCTCTACACTTGTTGTTCATGAATAAGAACACAAGTTTTAATCTTTAGAGTCATTCGCAGATCTTAGTAATCTTGCCATAACATTTTTAAGAAGACTTACATATGTGATCCTCAGTGATTGAATGGAAATTCCTGCCAGGGTCAACATCGAACAGCCCTGACAGCAGGTCACTTCGGTAATTCTTTACGGGTTACGCTTAGTGTTCGCGGTGGTTCCAAACGGTCTACAGTCGTGGAGTGATACCTTGGTGTACTCTAGCGACTCACAAATACAGTGTGAAGATATTGAGTACGGGGACATGCCAGTGACCATCCAGTCTGAGATTCGTCAAAGAATACGTCAATGATCTGGGATGTACCTGTACAAAATATCCAAACACTTACGTCGGGAACTTTATTGCTAACTGTTTTCATGCAGGTATTCATAATGGCCCAGATTTCCAGCAAAGACCACTACCACCACCATTATCATCAACATTTATTTTCGCATGCTCATACCCACATCATAAAGACACTCTCATCAAAGTCCAAGAATCTGCAAAGTTAAAAGACAAAGATCAAAGTTAAAAGTTGAGAACTACACAAGTATAAAGATTCAAGTTATCAAGAAGTATGAGCATGTCGGAAAGGAAGAAAAGTCATCAGAAACAAATATATTGATTGAAGGCAAGAAAGATCAAAAGACGATGACTAAATATCCCAAAGCATGAAGGAACAAAGAATCAAGACTATTCTATTTCGACACACAAAGTTCAAGCTCAAGAAGACTAAAGACCTAATCAAGTGGATCATCTTTTGAATGACCACCCCTTAAGGGGAGATTGTTAGCCTTAATATAAAGTGATGGTCATTAACGGTTAGGAACTTTGTAACGTGTCTTAGATATTGTAATAGAATAGTCAATGGGCTCGTAGATTGGGCTAAGCTAATAGGTTAGTATTTATGATAAGCTAGTCTTTTATATTCCATGTAATCTATGTCCAATCCAAGTCCAAAACGTGGCCCATGGCCAAGCCCATTAGGGCACCTCATTTGTACTACAAATACACCTCAAATGACACATTTTAGGTGTGTGCTTGAGTGTGTAAGTGTGTGTTTTAGTTATAATATTTCTCTTGTTTACCTCTCTCTTTCTCTCTCTCTCTCTAAAACGCATATATCTCAAGTCACCATACCATTCGTGCTTCATGATACTGTGATATAAGTTGATAAATATAAGGTCCTACAATATTGATTATTTTCGATAAGATTTGAAAGAATTTGATGATTTTTGAACAAATTTGATGACTAAATTTACTCTAATTGAATGATATTCAACATAATTTAGTGATGAATGATGAATTTAAAGCATGATTTTTGGATCGGATTTGAATGATTTTGATGATTTTCGAAAGGATTTGATGCATAATTCTACTGTAATTGAAGATATTCGACCTAATTTGATGAATAAATGATGAAATTAATGGATGGTTGATTATCTTTGGATCCATCATGTGTGTGTTTTTGTGTTTGTGGAAAGAGAGAAAATTGTATTGTTCCTAAGGCGTCTTATTGAATTAGGTGAGCAGAAAAACTTACCTCGTACTCTTTAAAGTCGTCATCTACAAATTCTAGTTCGTGAGAACAATCATCCTAAAAAGGAAGTACCTATCAATAAGTAGAAAATCAATAGAACTTGTGAGTGCTTATCAATAAGTAGTAAAACGTATAAGCTGATCGTGGGTTACCGCTTCTTTTTCACACATATAAGACCAAACAGTTTGTTGAACCTTCCTCCCACAAACTAAACCCCACATCAAATATTAGACGTCTTTTATTTGTGTGAGGTTGATGACTTTTGGTTGATCGGTTCCTTGCAATTTTTGATTCGGGTTTAAGGTGCCGTTTGTTTTATATCCATGATTAGGATTTGGTATTGGATTGAAAGAAAAATATGAAAGAGAAAGGGATTTTGAATAAAAATGTTTGTTTAGTATTGGTATAAGAATCAAAATTAAAAATATATTATATAAAATATTATAAAAAATAATAATAATAAAAAGGAGTGAAAAGATGAGTTGTGCCCACCAAAATAAAAGCAAAAATTTACAGAAATTCAGTGTATGTGGTTGAGAATTGTAGATACCTCAATCTTTTATATAATAAAGGAATTATATCATTTTGGAGTAGTTTTGTCAATTCATTCTTATTAAAATAACAATTGGGCCAATATGAGAGCTCGATTTCGCCATGTAAGCAAAATAGTGTGATGTGATTGGTTAATAAAAGTCAAAATTAAATTGATTTTGATCAAACTTTTATAAATTTTGTGAAGAAATTTGGTTGATAAAAATAACATATATTATAAAAGTTTGATCAAAATCAAATTTCTTCACATATAAAGATGAGGTAATTAATAAAACTTTAGTGGTTGAATTTTTAAAAATTATATAGAGTTAAGTGTAATATTATGAGTCTCCATATTTTTTAATAACTTTATATTAGAGTAAATTGCATTTTTGGTCCCTAGGGTATTGCCAAATTGCAGGTTTCGTCCCAATGTTTTGAAAGTGCAGCGGTAGTCCCTATTTTGAATGTTTTGTTGCATGTTTGGTCCCTAAATTACAGATTTGGTCCCTAAAAATGTGAAGTTTTCATTGCATATTTGGTCCCTAAATTGCAGATTAAGGACCTAACATGCAGCAAAACCTTCAAAATGAGGACTATCGCTGCACTTTTGAAACGTTAATGACGAAACCTGCAATTTGGCCATACCTTAGGGACCAACAATGCAATTTACTCTTTATATTATAAACAAATACCCCCTTATACTTTATAGCTTTTATACTTTATATCTTAAAAAATACAATGTATATGTTGTTTTAAAATAACAACATATAAATTTGCATAAGATTATAAGTATCAATTTTTTTTACTATATACGTTCAATAAGGACTCATTTATTTCATTTTTTAACGTTTAACCTATGTAGACACGAATTTACATTTTAAATGCGGCTAAATTAATGAAATAGGAAATATAATTATCAAATTGTAAGCACGGGTTACTTTAATATAAAGATAAATATATGCGATTTTTCTTATAACAATGACTAATGTAATTCTTATTTATTTATATAAGGATATCTAGAAAAACATTTTTAAAAAACTTTAAGGAGTATACTTTAACTTTATCAACGCTCATTATATGCTATTAAACTTGCATCATGTATACAACATAATATCAATAGTGAAATTTAAATAACAACATCAATATTTTTGTCAGCTAAATAAAATTAAATCTTGAGTTACCTAATGTAATTTTTACAAATATTTTACTAAATTTAATGGATATTAATGCATAATGAAAACTCGTGCATAAGTATTAGTTGTACTTATATCACAATTTTCATGGACAAATTCTTATATGTGTATATACTGAACTAAAATGTTAAAATAAATTTGATTTATGTCTAAACTTCGTGCGTGCACGAGAAGCTTATAACTATATAATTATATTCAATTACATTTAAAGACACAATATTCAATATTAATACAGAATAATTTTTATTGTCAAAACCCTGTACGTGCACAGATATTATAACTAGTATCTTGATTTAATACTAAATACCAAATTCTACGCCCTCAAACCAATTAACACATTTTACTCTTAACTCCCAAATCTTAAATCTAAACCCTCAAAACAAACACGTTGAGGATATGGTGGGATCCTTCTAGAGGAATTATGAAGTCGGCAAACATAATAAAATAAGTCGGCTTATAAAGTAAGTCTCGTTTGTCATGCGGGCTTATAAAATCATAAGCCCCTAAAGGGGCTTAAAACTTTAGCCCCATAAAAGGGGCTAAAAACTTTAGTCTGGGCTTATGAACCATAAATTACATATTTACCCACAAAATATTTAACATATGCCATAAACTCATTTAATTATATCCTTTTAAGAATTTTGCAATAATAAGTTCTAATTTATTTGCCAAACAAGTCAACAAAATACAAATTTCAACTTTATTATAATAAAAGTTTCTAATTTCAAATTTCTAGCTCAAGCCCCAAATTTCAAATTTCAATTTCATCATGCCAAACATACCCATAGAGAATTGGACCAATACCAAACGCGCCCTTAAACCCTTAAACCCTTTGATTTATTTTATAAATCGAACAACAGCAAAATAGGGTGTACGATTTGGTCAAAACTAATGGCTCCAACTATTGATCAAGATTCAACTTCCCAGTTTGATTACACCCCTTCTTACAGGTATTTCATATTTAACTTATTAATAAGATCGTTATATAAAGGGCATGCATGTCGATATTTTAATTGATGTTTGATTTTGTTTGTAGTGAAGAGAATGTGTATTTGCTGTGCAAGAAACTAAGTGAGGATGGTGTTGCTGATGTTTCTGATCTTTTTGTGGTCTTTATTTCCAATGAGAGTAAGCATGTATGTATGTATTTTTACTATTGATTTAGTATACTGTTCTATGTACCCGCATACTAATACACACATGTAGACATGTGTTTTCATTTGTTATGCTTTGCGTTTAATAGGTGAAATTTTTTATTTTGTGCACTTTAAGTATAAATGTATGGCATCTAGATGATTTATATATATGGTAACTGGTATAATCTTCTCAGCCAATGTGTGCGGGCTTAGTCAATGTGCTAATCTTATGCTACCCGTATCAGTGCATAGTGAGGCATCACGGAAGCATCACCTCACCAGTGAGCCCAATGTGGGGGTATGTTGTGACGCGTGAGTGAGGGATAAAATGCTCACAAAGGTGAGCCGTATGCTTCTCGGTATCCGTGTGTGTGTGTGTGTGGGTATATAAAGTGGGTATTTAATTGGAAGGTTTGAATGGTGAGGGTGGTGTGACTGATAAGGGTGAATGATGAGAGGGAGTTGTAATCCCTTTGTAATGTTTCGTTAGTTAAGTTTAAAGACAATTTGTTTACTGTTTATTTGTATGGGTCAAAACGGGCGTAATAAAGGTTGGACCTTGTTTCCAAACGCCTGCTAAACAATATTTGTTGTTAGTTATGGGCCTGTTATGGCAGTTAGGAACGGTTACAGGAGTGAAACGTTGCATCGTTTCATCAATGGTAACATCATACCGTTTCATGAACTATATATAGATCGAGTCATGTTTGTTTAGAAACACCAACAACAATTACTTTTATTCAAGTCTTTTATTTATCCTTTGTTCATTATTTGTGTTATCACTATTTCGATATACAAATTACACTTTTGTCTCAATTCTATTACGCATAAGTCATGGTTAATTATAAGTCCGTCATGTGTCGAAGATGGCTTGGTTTAGAGCCTGTGAGAAAGAGCCAACAGGAGTGAGGGTGAAAAGGTGGAGAGAAAAAAGTTGATGTGGCGCGGTGGAAGGTTAGTGAGGATGTTTTGGTGAGACTGATAAGGGTAGTCTTAGGAGATTTTATATCAAACTACTTTAAGCCTAACATAATCTGATAGTGGTATGATTTATTATGAAGGAAAGTTGTTCTTACTTTATATTTGAGCATATGAAATAGGATACTAGATTTGTTTTCATTTGAAATATGTCATTTGACGGAATAAGAAGGTCCACACTCCACATTATTCTTACTTATATAGTGTATCTTGAGGCTTCTTCTAGAGATAACTTTACGTTATGTTATACTTAGATCCCGCAAGAACAAGCTAAATCATTCTATGACGGGCGATTAATATTCGCTTAATCATCTTTATCGAGTATACCTTAGAGATCGCTTTCTCTCAAGTATTTTATATGTGGACTCCTAGGGTTCTTCACAGATATAAAACCTGCGATCAAGACGCTTTACAAGCACAATGTCTCCCGCCATACCGCACCCTCTTTTAGTTCGAAGAGTCGCATTTTATATTTTTATAATACATAATATATATTGAAACTAAAA
This sequence comes from Chrysanthemum lavandulifolium, assembly GCA_022545495.1. Classification (NCBI taxonomy): domain Eukaryota; kingdom Viridiplantae; phylum Streptophyta; class Magnoliopsida; order Asterales; family Asteraceae; genus Chrysanthemum; species Chrysanthemum lavandulifolium. Next base: position 3,469,747 of record CM040243.1, on the reverse strand, counting down.
CTCCTGTAAACACTTTACAATGCAACACTCTCTTGTTACCAAGTGTAATTGTGTAACAAAATTATTGCATTTAGTCTCCTTTGAAACGTAATGTGAAATGAAGATGAATTTGAATATTGCTTAAAGTTGCTCGATTATGATAATGCAGACCTCAAAGGTGGAATCGTAAAGCTGGCCGCAAATCGACGGGAGAGTTGTAAGGATTATCATGTATTTTGCATTGAGGTACTGAATTTCAACATCAATCTCCATGAGAAGTATTTTATTTATTTATTTATTTCCGAAGGGAATTTGTTCAAAGGAGATATTGTAAAAATCATATACGATATATTACTGAAATCTATTTTGGCACTGTTATAACAGAGTGGAAAAGAAGAAAAGGAGGATCTCGTATGGGATTTAGATTCAAAGATTCCATCTCCATGTTCCCTATCATCCTATATATCAGAAAGTATCCAACCATCTTATGGTCTATTAGCTGAATTCCAGAGGTATACAATTTAGCTACTCAATTACTCCGTACTTTGCTAATTGGTGAAGGTGATCAATTGATTTGTGATTTCAGGATCTTCCGTGTAGTGCATGCTCCAGTATATCTTCGTCATTTTGCTTCGGATAGGAGACACATGAAGGTCTCTGAAGGAAATTGGAAGTCTCCTCCACCTGAGTCCAAGTCATAGTTGCTAAAGGTAAATATAAAAGCACTCGCTACTTTAATCGCTTTCACTATCATCATATTTTCTCTTTGCAAATGTTTATAATACATGATCAGTTAGTTTGAATGAAATTATCATCTTAAGGGCCACACAAAACACACTCAAGTATTGTCCTTTGACTTTGAATGTCAAACATGTTACGTTTCGGATTCATATAGGCTTCGGTTGACCCGTAAACACTTGTTTGTTCATTTCTTTTTTGCTTTATTACAATGTTAACATGAATTTTATCGAATAAAGTGGTCCAGAATGTTTGTATACAGTAGAATTACACCTTGGTAGATTTTGTGTCTCATTTGACCAAAACATTGATATATTCTTTTCGGTTCTTTGTTTTTGCAGATGGAACTGAGCACAACCTAAACCAGTACACGGACATGTTGACTAAAGATTTGTTGAAAGATATAGAAAAAGACTCCATTGGTGCAGTATTTACGGAACAATTGGGTGTACTAGTTGGCGAGAACCAGTTGGAGCCCTTCTTCTCTTGCATTTCACAGTAAATTGGCATGTTCATTCTCTACTACAGTTCTTGGTGTTTTGTTATAAACTATTCTCCCAGTACACTTGAGGATGTTGCACCATTTTTTGGATGCCTATATTGCATGTATTTTACATATAACTTGTTTTGTGAAATACAGTATTTGTGAAGTTAAAGAGCATAGTCTTTTTTAGACAAGGAAGTTTTATTTTTGGTAGGATAGGCACTTGATATCAGGTTATGTGGCAATTTCGATTAAATTAACAAATAGGTTCATGGTTCTTCATCTCTAGGATATCCGTTGGTGAGCCGATCAAGTTAGTCGTGATCGGGAGTGGTGGTGAAACCATCCTATTTGTATCATGCACATGCAGATTTCTTGAGGCTAACCTATTTGTCTGTGACACAATCTAAGTATGTGTTTAGTTTATTGGTTTTGGTACATAAAAATAGGGTATGAAAGTGAAATATGATGTTTCTGTTGAGGGATTAGGTTTAGAGAACTTGTGATTAGCAGTTTGCAGAAACTCACTAACATGGTGAGATTTGAACGAAACCCGACAACCATTCCCCTTCTCTTTCTGTATGGCTTTTCTCTAAGGTCCTCCCTTCCTATGAAGTCGACATATTCATTGTTTCCTCCCGGAATATTGTTACTTCAACATCGAGCCATCGACATTCCTTCTCAGCGGTCCTCGGTCGGCCCGGTTCGCTCTGGCGCGGTCCGGTTTATCGGTCCGGTCCAACAAAACATATTAACAGGTTTTATGAAACCGAACCAGGCTCATTGGCAATTGTTTTGTTAAATTTTTCTGTCAACCATGAGACACAGAGACAAAGATCAACCAAAACTATCACAAAATTACAAATTGTATAGTAACATAAAAGAAAACCGTTTTAATAGTTTAAATGGTATATCGTTGGTGACTTGGTGGTATAGACGGTGGCGAGAAAACCGTTTTAATAATCAAACTATAAACACCTAAATTATCAATTTTTATAACTTAAATACTACTGTATGTGTTAAATAAGCACAACTACCACTTTAACTAAATTGCCTGAAAATATATATACCTCAATTCCACTTACACAAGTCAACCACAAGTACACAACAACATAAAAATAATACAAAAAAAATCTAAAAAAACACAAAAGTATAAATAACAAAAAAAATTCTCTCTTGATCAAGTTTTGTGGGATATACCCAATGTTTTAAAAACCTGATTTTTAATCGACCCGGTCGAGTCACCGCAAGACGGTCGACCGTTCAACCCGGTTTTATTTTTATTATTTTATTTTTCCGACCGGTCAACCGGTTTGATTACTGGTCAACCGGTTCGACCGCCGGTCTAACCGGTCAACCCGGTTTTCCTAAAAATTTTGAAAACCAAACCCGGCCGGGTTTCACGACCGGTCGACCCGGTCACTCAAACCCGCGGGTCTATCCGGTTGACCCGGTTTTAGAAACCCGGTTTTTGACCCATTTTAGTGCCGGTACCGGTCCGGCCGGTTTTGAAAACATTGGATATACCAATTGGTGTCCACGCCATTTTACACTACCCACAAATAAAGTTGATCAACTGTCTTCATTCTCTCAAAAGCACAAGTTTTTACATTCTTTTTTGAGTAAAATAAAATTATCCATGTGGGCACATTTCATGATTTTCGCAAGTTAATCATCTTTATCTCAAACCTTTAAGATTAAACATCCTCAAGTCCACAAACCTTGGCATTAATCATCCTCGAGCACTAACGCTGTTAGTTTTACCTGTTAAGTGTTAAATAATACTTGCCCGTTAATCCCTCCGTTAATATTTTTTGCAACCGTTAGTCCTCATTTTACGTTTCGCTTTTTTACGCTTTGTCCGCTTTTACTGTTTCGTCCGCTTTTATATGTTTCGTCCGCTTTTATCTGTTTTCTCCTTTTTATATGTATTCGTCCGATTTTTTTACGCTTTTACCTTCTCGTCCGCTTTTTACTTTTTACGCTTTTGTCCGCTTTACTCGCTTATCCGCTTTCATATGTTTCGTCCGCTTTTATCCATTTTCATCCGTTTTACGCTCGTCCGCTTTTTTACGTTTGTATGTTTTTTATGTTATTGTTCGCTTTCTTGGTTTTCGCCCGTTTTATATGTTTCGTCCGGTTTTATTCGCTTTTTACGTTGTTGTCCGCTTTGCGTTTTCGTCCGCTTATATACGTTTTAACGTTTTTGTCCATTTTACGCTCGTCCGCTTTTTACATTTTCGTCCGCTTTTACGCTTTGTATGCTTTTACGCTCGCCCGCTTTTTACGTTGCGTCTTTCTTTACGTTTTGTCCGCTTTTACCGCCGTCCCTTTTATATGTTTCGTCCGCTTTTATCTGCCGTCCGCTTTTTATATGTACCGTCCAATTTATACTCGCTTTTATGCTCGCCCTTTTTACGTTTTCGTCCGCTTTTATATATTTCGTCCGCTATTTATTCGTTTTTTTATATGTATAAGTCCGTTTATTTCCCTTTTTTATGTTTTCGTGCATTTTTTTTACGTTTTTACGTATAAACGTTTAAAAACGTAAAATAACAAACGAAAACATTTAAAAACGAAGAAAAACAAACAAAAATTGACAAAAACGTAAAAACGTAAAAAAGTGGACGAAAACATAAAAAACGGACAAAAAGTAATAAAAGGACAAAAACGTAAAAAGCGTATTTAAAACATAAAAAGAACGAAACGTAAAAACGGGCGAGAACGTAAAAAACTTAAAAAAACGGACGAACACATATAAAAAACAGAAGAAAACGGAAAAAAGCGGACGAAACATATAAAAGCGGATAATAGCGAGTAAAACGGATAAAAGCGAGTAAAACGGACAAAACGTAAAAAAACGGACGAAAACGTATAAAAATGGAACGAGAACGTAAAAAACGGACGAATACATATAAAAAATGGATAAAAAGCGGACGCAACATATAAAAACGGACAAAGACGAGTAAAAACGGACTAAAACGTAAAAAACGGACGAAAACGTAAAATGAGGACTAACGGTGCAAAAAATATTAACGGAGGGACTAATGAGCAAATATTATTTAGACTAAAATACACCGTTGGTCCCTAAACTTGTCTCGGAGGATCGCGATGGGACTAACTCGCCTTTTCATCGCCACGGTCCAAACAAAGGGCCATTAAATGCCGATTCGTCCTCGACTGAATGGGACAACCAAACCGATTTCTTCGAGGGTATTATAGACCATTCATTTTTTTACCCAACCTTCAACCTGTGGACCAATTGTGAGTATGGCTATTAGCCATTTCTTCCCCGACACGTCAGATTTAATTTCATGAACAAATACACCCACCCAACAAACAACTTTGCCAATCACATAAAATCACATTATCTAGAAACGATAAACGCAAATCGAAATCAAAATATAAATCCTCATTTCCGAACTCAAAGACCAACCAAACTTCCAACAAAACCATGTCGATCGATCATTTTACCAACATGCCGGATGAAGTGATCACTAACATTTTGAATCGGTTGCTTTGTTAAGCGGTGAGAACCTCTAGTTTAGTGAGAAACCGGAGGTCTAAGTGGACTTTGCTCACCGATGTCATACTTGATGAGGGTTTTTATTATTTAACATAACGAGTTTGATGGTAGGTTTGTTACTAGATTCTTAAATCGCTTATGGGTCTAATAAGAAAGTTTGTCTTTGTCAGAGCCAAGATCAATTATTGGAATAGACAACTTTCATTATGAACAGATTCATGAGTGGCTCTTGTTTTTGGTCGACAATGGAGTTGAGGAGCTAATTATTACAAACCGGTATGGTGACCAGCTTAAGTTCCCAACCTAACTTTACTCTCGCAATGAGTTGAAACATCCGGTACTTCATGTTTGTGCTATGGCTATTTTGGAATATTTTCATGGCTATCCAAATTCATCGAGCCTAGAATTGATTCATGTCAATTTTCTAAGCGCACAGCTTTGGGACTTTATTGCTGGTTGTCCTCACTAGAGTCTCTTAAAATGAATCGTCCTAGTACTAACGAGATGAGACTATGGATATTGCAAAACTTGGGAATTTGAAGAAGTTACATTTGTCATTAGGTCGTTATAATGTTCTCACCACAATCACAACATCCGATATCTTTCACTTGACAAGACTTCAAAATCTCGAGACCCTTACATTGGATTTTGGTGATTGCACGGTAAGAACAATTTAAGTTTTACAACTTATAATGTTATAGAGATGTGTAACAAGAATGAAATTTAATCAGAAACTTGTTGTAGTTGATACATGAAGCTAATCCTAGGATGAAGGTGCCTTTGTTTCTCGATTAACCTTAAGTCGTCCGATGTCGATTTTGGGAATAGTGTTATGGTAGCGTTCACCATTGTAATGATTCGGTCATCTCCGAATTTGAAAATGTCGGATAACGAGTAAGTGTAATGTTGTAATGCATATGTATCAAATAAAACATTCCTAAATTGCCATGTTTGTGTATCTCAACACTATTTGATTTTTCAGCCGCAAACACGCTTAGTGATCTACCTTGCAAAAATTTTCCTTGTTGTAGACACAAACACATTCACCATGGTCACCATGACGGTGGTGTTTCGAGCTTTTCCCGCACGCAGCATGAAATAACTTTAATAAAGTGTATACTATGTGTTCTGTCGCTAAAGACAATCAATATCGTGCAAAGCGATAGAGTCACGATGGGAATGAAAATACCGTGAACAATCGGGAGTTGGCTAGGAAGTCGTTGAAACTCCACCGAGCTTCCCCGTACCGTGGTAGATTTCTTTGATCGTTGTAGTTTAAGTTTTGGTTGAATACCCTTGGACAATTAACGTTGCAAAATAGTTTTGGTGATTTTGTACAATAATTGTTTAAATGGTTTGCTTTAAATTAGATTGTTCATATGTTGATGTTTGTGCGCGACAGTAGGTGATCAAAGTTTGACATTCGAAAGTCAAACTTTCATTTAGCATTTTTATTTGATTGTAGCAAGTAAAACTGTATTTCCGCTTTACTTTAGTTAGTCAATAGTTGAAAATGGTGAATGGCTTAACGTGAATCCAGAGTCGTAATGTCGGAAGGATTGAAACCTTTGGAAGATTAAGTGCAAAAGGCATAATGGTATTTGAAGTTAGATGAGAAGGATGGCTAGTGGAATGTTGAATAATATATAGAATATTATTTGACTTTGTAAAGTCAATATTGCAAAACCATTACTAAATATTTGTTTTGGAGTGAATTGATAATTTGATATTCTTCGTCTTCAATTTTATGTCAGCTTGATTTTTAATCAACTTTAACCTTAAATATATCTTTTGTGTTATATAATACTTGATGTAAAATATATAAATGAAATTGAATTTTAAATGTATTTTCATTGATATAACTTTCATTAAGCATTATATAATACAAAAAACATATTTAAGGTCAAAGTTTGTTTATAAAAGTCAAAATGGACATAAAATTGGGACGAGTAGATATTTTAGAAGTTTGACTTAACAAAGTCAAACTTCTAATGGTTTTACGAAGTTGGCAACTTGAGGACCAATTGTGTATTCTAAAGTGAATATCATGAGTTTTAAGTATGACAACCAACCAAGACAAATTCAGGACCGAGTGTGAAAAAAAAAGTAAGTATTAGACCCTTCACCGCTCTCACCGATAAACTCATCTACCACTTTTTCCACACACACACAACTTTCCAATGGCGATTTCATTTTAAACAAACTCGTTGAGCGGTCGATTCGCCAACCGAATGATCGGATGGCTATCCGGTTTGAAGAAGAGGCTGCCCGATAATTCATTTTCGACAGATATTTTCCAAGAAATACAAAGGAATGTATTTCCGGTCGTTCTCCCAACGAGGATGAATGGAGTAAACAACTCACGCCTCAAATATCTGGATTTGAATAAAAAAGGGCATAAGATGATATTATCTAAACTACGGATAAGGAAAGTAAATGGAACATAAAATCTACGGGAATCCTAAAACTAAGGCAAACCACGCAATTCTACACTAAAACGCAAAACTAAATCAAACGAAACGCTAATAAAAAGCAAATACGACTAATCTAACTCCTAAAATAATCTAAAATTACTTTTACTCTAAAATGATATTAGAAAACTAAATATGAATTAAAACTATTTTTTAGGAATTTTCTTGATTTTATTAAAATTAAAAACTAATTTATTAACTAATAAAAATAAACTAATTATCTAAAAATTATGAAAGAGAAAGAGAAAAATATGGAATTACTTTCTAAAAATCTAAAATATCACTAAAGACTTTTAAAAACTATTTTTATATTTTTCAGATTAATTTTCTATTTTCTATGAATTTAATTCTATTTAAATCTAATTAAAATTATGAAAAATACCAAATAAAAGGGGAAAAATAAGGAAAAATCTTTTTTATGCTTTTTATATTTATCTTAATCTATTAAAATTGAAAAACTATTTTTTGGAACTTTTTCTCAATTATTTGCAATTAAAGGCTATTTAAAAGTGATTAAAACTGATTTTAATAATGAAAAATACTGAACAGTGTCTAAAAATTATGAAACTAGCAGGGAAATTCTAAAATGACAATCTAAAGTTATGAAAAATAAGAAAACAAGGTCTTATGTGGAGAATATTGAAGCTGTAGTGTAAACTAGATGAAATAAGCTACTTGAAATTAAGCAAATAAGCACTAGGGTATACCAACTGATCAAATAAGCTAGACTATACTAAAACTACTCTGAGGCAACTAAATCTAGCTAGTTCTAACACCTAATAAGCATTAACCAGTGATTTAAGCTAACTGCAACATAAGCCAAAACATGAATTGACCCCACTGTTTAAGCACTCTTAACTGCTTAATCAATAAGCTAACATGAAAAACAAAAGTAGGGTTCTAAACACCACCAACCAGAGACTATATGTCCAAATTTTCAGATCATAAGCACAAGTGATGAAGAAGTTAGAGGCAAAACAAAAACTGGCCAAAAGGATCCTAGGCTGCTGAAACAGATCAGTAACAGAAGGCTAAATAAAGCTATAGCAGACCTGATTTATATGCTGAGATTAAGCGCTAAAGTCTAAAAAGAATGTAACTCAGCTAATCCTAGGTAACCTTATGACTAATAAGCAAAACAATCATCAGATGAAACATGAACAAGTAGGACAGAAACCTGGTATTTCAGCAGTCATGAGTGCATTTGCATATTGAAAAATAAGCTAACCAATCACCTCCAAATACCAAATAAGCTTTGAACACTTAAACTAGGATACAATAATAGCAAGTGAAAGCAAGTAGAGCTAACATGGAACCTAATTTGGACCATAAAAAACTGCTAGTAAACAACAGCTATGGGACAGAACAAGGACTAAAACAGATTTTGAATGTTGTAGAGATCACTATTTTAACTTGAAAACTCAGAGATATTGACTGCAAAAGCTTTCAACAATAAAACTAAGACTGATCTAACCCATCTCACATTAATCGAATGCCTTTAAACACAAATTTACTTCTAATCCAAACACCCCTTCAATCTAAATAAACTACACCTTAACTATGTAAACTGAAGAAATAAGATTGCAACTAACTAGAATCCATCATTTAATCCTAAAACTCAACCTCAAAACAGATTAAAACCAGAATCTACTCAGAAATTAATTTGACTTTTAAATTTTGACCAGTGTTGACTTTTTTCAAAACTTTAGAATTAAGAACAATTAGAAGCAAAAGTGAACTAGATTAAGCTTATACAAACTTAATTGAGCTTAATGTACAGTAAAATGATGCTTAAAAACAGTAAGAAGTAATTGCAAGAGATTGAGAAAAATTACGAAAACTGAAAACTGTTGTTGGATTACGAAACTGGAATTACAAAATACAAATTAACATTACAACTAAGGTTTAAAAACAGTAAATGACATTAAAAATTAATGGTAACAATTCTCTAAATACATGAAAATTGGACAAGCTAAAATGTGACTGAATGGGATCTTTTATAGCTGAGCAGATGGCTTGAGATGCTTCTGGATCTTCTAATCTGAGCCTTTGATTCATCATTGCATCATCAAATCATTTCTTGGCCTTTGGATCACCCTTGTGATGTGTTTCATCCAATGAGATGCTTTCTTTTGTCCACCTTGGCATTCTTTGTGAGTATCACCTCTGACACGTTTGTCAGACCTTCTAGAAGGTATTTAAGTGAGGGTAAAAGGTTGGGACATGTGGGTAAATGGGAGGTGAAGTGAAACAGTAAATCAATGGGGTTTATCTGTGTTTTGGGCGCGGGTGGTTTTCAGAGGTGTTTGTTTATATTTATTTGAAGGGTGTTTGACCGGGTCTTGTGGATCTTTGACCAAGGTAAAATACGGGTTGGAGGGTTTATTCGGGTACGGATGTTATTTAAATGTGGCCGGGTCTTGGGTTTTAGTGTATTGGGCCGAAAGTTGGTTATTGGATTGGATAATTAGGATTTGTTAAATGTATTAGATATTAGGCTTATGTGATTTTATGATTAGGATAGATAACAAATGCAAGGACCAAAGGTGACATTTTGTGAAAGGTTAAGGGTGAGTTGGGTAATTGGAAGAGAAGGTTTTATGAGGGGTGAAAGTGTAATTTGGGTAAAGTTAAAGGTGTAATGTGTAAACATGGATAAGTGAAGGTGAAAAGGTGAAAATGTGATATAATGACGGGTTTACATTGAAATCTCTCAAACCATGTCCCGAACTCCGTGATTTTGATCTTTTGAGCTCAAATCCAATAAATAGCATCCCCAAGATCGCTTTTGCACACTTCTCTCTCGTGTTTCGGCTTTCTTTGCTTTGGCTTCTTTTGCGTGTTTTAAATATCCGCATCAAGACAGATAAACTCAAGAAACCACAAATATTAGCAATAAACCGCTTTTCTTGGTTGTTTGGGTCTATTTTGATAATGAAAAGGTATGTGTTTTAGCACATACCACCGCCAAGAAGGATTCTAAGGAAGTTAGTTCTTCGTCGCCAAGATCCAAGACAGAATCATCAGCGTAGGAGTCGATACAAGAGAATCAAGCTCGGGACTCGTGGAATTGCGCTGATCGTGGATGCGCTGAACAAAATCCAATCGAGGCATATGAAACCAACTTGCCCAACTCATACTGATTGTTGGTCAAACAGATGAAGGTATTCGTTCAACCAAGAGTTTGTTAAGAAATGGTCGAACATAATGCCCGAATTTTGGTTTTCCATGGGTAGATAAAGGCGTCTTTTGGGTGATAGTTTTGCTAAAATGGTATGTAAATTAGATTTGATGTAGTGGTTATGATGTTTAATGACTTTATTAATGATAAAATATCATTTAGGTTATGTGTTGTTTAACTGTTTGTATTGTGATATTGGGTGTATTTTAGTGCTTTTAGTATCAACAAAACCAAACATCCCTTATATCAAGAAACCAAACAGCCCTTGTATCATCAAACCAAACAGACCTTGTATCAAGAAAAGTTTAATCAAGAGAACCAAACACCCCTTGTATCCGCAAAAGCAAAGGCAATGGTTTAAAAAGATGTGGTGAAAATGCAAATACTTTGGCACTAAATCATAATGTATCAAATAAAACATCCGCTTGTATCGCCTAAACCAAAAGGCCCTTTTATCAAGAACAATTGTTACAAAGAAACCAAACACCCCTTTCGTAAAAATTACAAAAGTGGTTTCAAAACACGGGTTCAAAATGCAATCGCTTAGCATTAAACAACAATGTATCGACAATGGTGTATTGTAACATCTTGAATTTTGACTTACCAAAGTCAAACAAACTTATGAAAACCAACAAATTGTAACTTACTTGGGTAAGTCAAACCTATTAAGAAATGCAAACGATTTCAAACACAATTACTTAAATAAGATCACAAAACTTTATTCATCGATTACATGTTCTCAAGAACTACAAATGGTTACTATCAACTAAACATACACTTAGCTAGACCCACAACTCTCCCTATCATCGCTTTCCTTCCTTTCCTTAAGATATTTAAACAAAATTTCCAGTTTTGTAATCCTTTCTCCCAAATCGATAAACTTTGATAACAAGATGTCATCCTCTTCCTTCCTTCTTAACACCCAAACGCTTTTCATTTGCGCACCGCTTTCCTCAACGAACTCAACAAACCCTTCCCTTATCGTTTGTGCCATTATTGTTTTTCTTTTGCTTTGGGAAGAATGTGTGTTGATTGTATTTTAGGGTTCACTCTTGCTCGCTCATACATATGGTTGAAGGTTACATTTTAACTAGGTTGTAAAAAAGTGAATGGTCTATAATACCCTCGAAGAAATCGGTTCGACCGTCCCACCTCGGTCAAGGGACTAACTGGCATTTAATGGCCACCGCTTGGACCCGTGGCGATGAAAAGGGTGAGGTTCGTCCCATCGCGATCCTCCGAGACAAGTTTAGGGACCAACGGTGTATTTTAGTCTATTATTTAACACTTAACGGGTAAAACTAACGACGCTAGTGCTCAGGGATGATTAATGCCAAATTTTTGTGGACTTGAGGATGTTTAATGCTAAAGGTTTGAAATAGGGATGATTCTTGCGAAAATACACAAACCACAGGAATGATTGTTGCAGTTTACTCTTCTTTTTTTGACTAAATTACACCGTTAGTCCCTGAAATAGAGATTTCATACGACATCTAAAAACGCGAAATCTTGCATCGTTAGTCCATTATTTTAAAATATTACGTAGGTGGTCCAATTTTCCTAACGACGTTAGCTTTTCTCGTTATCTCGGACCTCACGTGCAAATCACATGATTAACTTAGATGATTAACTGTCCACCAGTAAAATTCCCCATATCCTCAAAACCGTGTTTTCCTTTACCCTTACACCTAACGTTACAACCCTTATAAAGTCCTCTTTGATAGTTTATCCTAGGTGATTACGCCAAAGCGGTTGAGGTTTGATATTTTATCAAACATATGGTAATCTATGTGCTATGTCAGGTAGAGAGTGTTTATTTGTTCCATTTCCATAATGTTATATCACTTATACACCCGAGAGATGAGAGAATCCAAACACTTTATGTGAGGTGCTAATATATAACTTTCGTGCTTGTTATTACTATTGTAGAAGGAGTTATGTTTGTCACACCCCAAATTACTGCTTTTACAATGGAATGGAATTCTGGGATGACCGTCATAGCATCAAAGTTCTAGTTATATCGAATCGACCTAAAGTGTCGCTTTTGAAAATATCGCTTGATTAAGTAAAATAATTAGAGTTTACAAAACATAGGTCCCAAAAGATTTCCAACTTACCAAAATAAGTTTGTTACAATCAAACGATAGTTAAATGCATAAAACGTAGGTGAGACGCGTCGTCACCGCGACTCAATGATAAGTCCACATGCATGCCATGAAGTGAATGTCTTAGATACCTGAGATAAAACATGCTAAAAGTGTAAACACAATGGTTGAGTGAGTTCATAGAGTTTGTTTAACAAGTAAAGCTTTTAAAGAATGCTCATGCAACAAAGGTAAAGTTTTTGGTCATTTAGAATAGTCCATAAAGCAAAGGCATTGCAAATCCACTCAGTTCCAAGTTCCGCCCATACAAAACTTGCAACCTGTGTGTTCACAACCCACTGCCAAAAGTAGTATGTCTAGAAGTCAAGTGCACGTTATCATAAGAGTTCACAAAGCAAGGCATTGTAATCCACTCCGCCCAAGTTCGCCCATACAAAACTTGCAACCCGTGTGTTCACAACCCATTGCACAAAATATAGTGTGTCTAGTGGTCGAGTATATGATGTCATAATAGTTCACCATATAGCATAACGATATAATAATGTATGCCGTGCAAAGCCCCTAGAATAAATAATATGCGTCCAGAACATAGTGGACGAGAGGTTGGTCAGTCCTCTAATAAGCGCTATCCATACTACCTACTAATAGGAGACTAACAATGCGAATGTAACAACAAAGACATCTTACAACTATTATATACAATTAAGAACACTCCGAACATGGAGAATTTGTACCGCTCCAATGGGAGACTTTAGATTGAAAATGTCTGCTCCCATAGGGAGACATTCTCCCGGACCGGGAGGCTTAAGGTTGTTCAACAAAGGAGACTTTGTACGCCCACCAATAAGGCGAGACTTTATAGTGATGCTCCGAATATGGGAGACTTTATAGTGATGCTCCGATCATGGGAGACTTTATAGTGATTCTCCGATCATGGGAGACTTTAGGTCAAGGTCATAGCACGTACGGTTCAATAATTTCAAACAAGTCATAAGTTCGTATTTAAGTTCTAAGGTTCCATTCAAAAGTTCGTAATTTAGTTCAAGAGTTTAAGTCGAGTTCAAAAGTTCAAAAGAGTCAAAGAGCTCAAATAATATCAAAAGGTTCAAAATAGTCAAAGGGTTCATAATCAAGTCGAACAAGTTCAAAATATATCATAACGGTCCTTTACAAGTTAAAAGAGTTCAACTATATATCAAAAGATTCAAATCAAGTTAAAAGAGATTAATCATACGTCAAAAGAATTAAATCAAGTTAAAAGAGATTAATTATATGTCAAAATAATTAAATCAAGTTAAAGTGTTCGAATCTATGCCAATATGTTTCTATCAAGTTAAAAGAGTTTAAATATATATGTCGAAGGGCTCAAAATCAAGGAAAGTGGTTCAAATAATAGTGTTCATAACATAGTGATCATTTTAGTTCGGGCACAATCAACTTACTAGCATAAGTAGTGAAACAAGAGTTATTTAAGTTCATATAAGTGTATAGTAAAAACGAGTAGTTGAGCATGTATCTCCCCCAAAGAGTTTATAAAACAATTAAACGAGTAAAAGTGGGGCTACGAACTCACCTGATGCAATGATTATGATGACAAAAGTAGATACACTGAAATGAGGTGCGATCTCTATCCGCAAACTAATATGAATGATGTGTTCTAATGTAAGTCATGAAACAATGTCGTGCATGCAAACTCATATGATATCCATACCACTTGTACATTTGAAAATAAAGTTTATCGTCGAAAATAAGTTTATAACGTCTTATCAAGTTATAAATTACTTTACAAGTGCTTACGTCGAAATGATATCCTACGATAATCATTTAGTGATTTATTAAGAAATTATAGTTTTTCGTCGCAAAACAATATAATCTGACAATTCATGAAAGTGACTAAGTGGTCTCGAAAAGCTAGTCGTAAAATAGTGAATATCGAGTGTTAGGAAACAAATTCAATGGTTTTGGAAAGCTTGTAGCATTATCTCAAGGTTTTAGATTTTAACTTTTGATCCTATAGGTCTCAATCATGGAGAAAAACATAGGTGAAGTAGGGTACTTGTACCAAAATATTGTTTAAAGCGTAGTTTTCGCAAAGTTTGAGTGACCGCATTTTATTCGTTATAACCCGTTTGACGAACGGTTGAACATTTTGGAAAATAGGCTAGGTGAACTTACTTTTACTAGAAGACATCGTTTTTAAAAAGTATTCTATCGATGTGAAAAACGACTCTCAACATGGTCACTAGCGACAACTAGTTTTTGACTAATAAGAAATATATATAAGTGTTATACTTGTGAAAATAGTTACGACAACCTTATTTAAACGCGTGTAATTTAGTCGTTATAAGTCCGTTTTTTACGTTTTATATGTCCTTAGCTTCGTGTTAAAGTATACTAATATATTTTTGATAAATGAACTCATTTAGATAACGCTTAAGACTCATTTTTTACCCTTAAAAATCTGGACAGGTACAAATTTGCAATCATTTGATGGTTGTCGTATGTTATGTTTAAAAAGAATAATGTCATCGGTGCATAATTAGGAAATCAATTAAATTTTGGTTTATAATCATAGTTATGTAATACTTACCGTTACATGTTTTATTTATACAACATGTGAGGCTATATGACAAATTTGAAATTGGTTAGAATTTTAAGGGTCAAATAAACAAATTTGACTCTCAAACGTGTATGAGTTAATTCTAACAGTTGTAATATACACCGAACTTTGGTTTTATGTTTAATCAATTCACATTTAAACTATGCATACTTAAAAGTTACAATCTTATATGTGTCTAAACTAATATGTGTATACATTAATAATTTTATCTCTAAAGATTTGCTTTTTAGTTAATGGATTTGACCATAAAAGTTGAATTTCATAAGCTAATAGGTTTGACCACAAAATTTTTATGGTTTCCTTCAAAAAAAAAACTGCTAATCAACATTTTAATACAACCAATAAATAATTTTTTGAAGGTGTTTGTATATATATATATATATATATATATATATATATATATATATATATATATATATATATATATATATATATATATATATATATATATATATATATATATATAGAATCTAGATCAAATAAGATCAAACTTAAAGTTGTTAAAATGAGATCGAACTAAAATTTGACAAGAGATACTCTCCTTACAATAAAAATAATTTTTTATTTACTACAACTAAAATTGTTAAAGTTTCGATAGATTTCTTTTTAAAATTCTGAAACCTAGGTGATACACTTTGATTAGAAGTTTAATGTGTATCGGGTTTTGTATGTGTATCGTGTTTTGGAATACTTATTAGTGTAATGTGTATCGGTGTATCACTAATCCAAACTCATGTATCATTTGGTTATTAGTTGCTAAAATGTTAATTTGTATTAAAATATTATTTTTTTATGTATGATTGCTAAAATTGTTATTTATAAATGTTTTTGTGGTTTTTAGATTTGATCTTATTTTTACAACTTTAAACTTGATCTCACATTAACCCTCCCTATATATATATATATATATATATATATATATATATATATATATATATATATATATATATATATATATATATATATATATATATATATATATAAAGGTAACTTATTTTGATAACCGATAAGCACATTAACAGTTTTATACAATTCAACAAAACAATTTTAATTCTAACAACAAATTGATTAAGAAACAAAACTACATTTAGATTATAATACTAACCAATTTAGATATATAAATTACAAGTGTTTAACAATATATTACATGAGACTTGCCCGGTCATCGGCCGGGTCATGAGACTAGTAGAAGATATATAGGGAGACTGGAGACATGATGAACAAGGCATTCGAAGTTCGGCGTCAACGAGGAAAGGCACAACCACTACCAAAAGAACCCAAAAAACCATTGTTTGAGCGAGAAAAGAAACCGTTTCGCGATACCAAAGATAAGTCAATCAAGGTACAAAAAATTAACATAGTTACCGAGGATTATGATGCAATCATAGATAAGTTGCGTCCTGTTTTTTAAGAATATGAACCCTACTTGTTTATCCCACTTTTGAGACTCCAGTTATTCACTTCCATTGAAGAAGATAGGTGTTTAGAAGGTATTGTCATACTCTCCTACGCTTACCTTTTAGCGATAGAGTATGATGGAGTCTTGTTGGAATTCGGGGAACGAGATAAAGATGATGCAAAAAGGCTTTTCATCGGTTCACATTTCATTGGGTTTAGAGAGAGTTATCCTTCTATTAGTGAGGGTATAGTTTGAATGGTATAGTGGGTTTGGAAGTCGGATATAATGAACTTAAAGGCGCGATAGAAAAGATCATGGACGAATACTCCAATGGTATAATGGGTTTGGAAGTCAAATATAATGAACTCGAAGGCGCGATAGGAAAGATCATCGACGAAAACAATGATCCGACTTTGAGGAAAAGCATGGACACACGTAAAGGGTGGAAGAAGACTCTGTTAATTATCATCATAATAGTGTTCGAGGGTGTGAGGTTCAAACCCTTGTCACGAATTTTAAGTTTAGTCATGACACCGGAAATAACTTATGGACCTATAAAAATTAATAAATGGATGAATTACTTGATTCATAAGTTTAGTCAAGATGATCAGGTGATAAAATTGTGAAGTCGGCAAACATAAATCTAAAGCCTCAAAACAAACACTTCCGGTTTGAGGTTGAGAATATCTTATGTTTTAGTTTGTTTCTTTTGGGTCTCATTCTCTTTTAACTATCTTGTTTAATTGAGATGAGATGCCTTGTTTTATTTCTCGGTTTTTGTTTTGGTCCTTATATATGTTGCCTTTCTAAAAAAACAAAAAAAACAAAAAAAAAGTCGATAGGAAGCTACTTGATTTATAAAACAAGCTAATATATTAAGTTAAGTTCTACGCTCTTTAGCTAGTTTAAACAAAGTTGACTTTAATATGTTGACCTTTTATTTATGTAAACCACCACTGCACGCTATACCCATTTCATGAGAGATTCCTTAAAACATTCTTGATAAATACAATGACAAAACCTCAAGCACTTGTAATGGTATTAATAATTCATGTTTTAATTCGAATCTTGATGATGACTTGAAAGAATTTGTGGTATATGGTTGTTATCAAGAAAAAGATGAAAAAGATTATAATGCACTAAAGGTGTTTGAAGAAATGCCAATTAAGAAAATTCTTAAACAAGAAGGTAATGTTGTGGAATATTCTAATGCGTTTAAGTCTTTGTATGGTAGTGTTATGGTTTCGGATGAAGCACATTTTATTGATCTTTTCATTGGGCCATTGAAACATGAAATTGGAAATGTAGTTAGAAGACGCAATACTAAGAACTTTTAGGATGCATATTGGTGGGCTAAATGTGAAGAAGTTAATGAATCCGATCAACCATTGTTATCTTTTCCAAATGTTAAATAATCAGTTGGGATAGTTTCAAACTCTAACGTTTGAAACTATGATACGGAGTATAGGTTAGAAACTATGATACACGGGCTGGATAAAGATGAAAAAAGACGGAACATTAAACCAGGAGAGGCGAAAGAAATAACTAAATGGATGGATTACATGATTCACAAGTTTGGTCATATGACCAACGTGGCCAACAGACTCCGTGAGAAAAAATATGGAAAAGATAAGGATTTACTTTGGATTGAAGACAAATGCAATGAAGAAGACTTTTGTAAAAAAAAATGGACCCTTTAACATCGGAATTGAATTATGTGTAAAAATAGTGAACTAAAATTAGATTATGCTTTTGTTTTTATATTGATCAATGAAACATCCGATCTTCTACAAGTTTACAAAAATATTCTATTCTTCAAAGTATAACTATTGAGTTTCTAAAATATCTTATGATGATCTATGAAGTTCTACATACTTTTTTACAAGATAGGATGTTATGTGTGATTTTATTAAAAAATATATATAATAGCTGATAAGGTTTGTTTTTCTAAAACAATCTACGATGTTTACTTTACGATGTTTACTTTGTATACAATTTACAACCACAAACTATCTCACATGTCCTAACCAGGACTTGAACGCACAACCATTTGATTGTGAAGTTTCTCACATAAGGGATACTAATGAGTAGGGGTGGAAATGAGCCGAGCCGCTCGTGAAAAGCTCGGGATCGGATCGGTAAAAAGCTTAAACGAGCCGAGCCTAGCCCGAGCTCGAGCCTTGGTTGCAGCTCATTTATTAATCGAGCTCGAGATCGAGCTTTATATACAAAGTTCGTTTGGGCTCGCGAGCCTAAACGAGCCTAAACTATATTACAATATTTTAAGTATTAAATATTTTTATACGAGCCAAGCTCGAGCTTTTAAACGAGCTCAAAAAAGATATATTATGAGCCTAGCTCTAGCTCGAGCCAAGCTTTAACTTTTCATTCCCAAATAGTATAAACGAGCCGAACTCGAGCCGAGCCCGAGCCTATATAACACACCACGAGCCGAGCTCGAGCTTAAAATTTAAAGCTCGAAAGAGCCGAGCTCGAGCTCTGGCAGGCTCGGGCTAGGCTCGGCTCGTTTCCACCCCTACTAATGAGACACAAGTCATTTGATCACTTTCTGTAGAACAATATTATGAGCTAAAAATATAGTTTTTCATAATATATATGTTTTGTTTAATATTTTAGACCATAAATCTATGCTTCACATAATGATAGAGCTTAAAATCATAATTATTAAATACAAAGGATTGAAGTGGAGCTTTTATAAGAAACGTGGTTGAAAAACAACACAATATATAGGTCCCACACACTTTCGTAAATTTTGGAGCTTCTCACCAAAATTTTGTACTCAATTTTAACAATTAAAGCACAAATTCAAGCTCTTTTTTCCTTTCAAAAATTAAAGATTTTGATCTTTTCATACCAAAGTTACATTCGTTTTTAAAATCCTTCAAAAATGAGTTTATAACTATAAAAAAAAGTTTCAAAAATAGAAGGCCCCTAAAAAATGGAAGTCCTCTGCGATTGATCACCCCGCAAATGGTTATATCTGGCCTTGGTCATTATACTAGCAAGTAATAGTATTGAGTTATGTAATTGTATGTTGGTTTACGTAACAAAGAAAAAGCGTTTGAATATTATATCACTAGCCTATAAATCCGTGAAATCACGGGTAGCTAATAAAAATTTAGGTAACATAAAGTAGTTTACTCGTGATTTGAGTGTAATCAGGTGAAGAATTGTGTTAAAAACTGTTACAATTAACGAAACAATTTTGTAACAGTACCAATGTAGCATTAATAAAAGAATTTGACTAACAGGCAACTATGTAACGAACAACATATATAATTAATAGGTGCCATAAGCAAAGAATTACAAATTGAAGCTCATTAGCTCCTCTGGCAACAAATGTAAATAGAACAATGCCCAAAAGTAAAAAACACTACTGAGACAAATTTTATCAAAATCAAGTTAAGGTTTTCCCATTCTTTTTAATATCATTAAGAACTTGCAATATGTCTTGTAAGAAAGTGAAGAAACAAAAACTAATATGCGACTCCAATTGAAGTGTGGGACTTTATACATTCTGTAATTCTTTTTCTATGAAAAATGTTAGTACTATGTGGATATACATGCTGATACTACCTTTTTTATTCCATATAAAATCTGCATTACAGTCCCTTGAATTCTTAAAAACCTTCAAATGTAATAAGCCCCATACAGTTTATTACATTTATTCAAGTCCTGGTCCCAAGTTGGACCGACAAATTATTAATTTTATCGATGTTATTAATTTATGCATAAAAATTGAATGTTGTAATATTTGGCAAACCCGTCAAACATAAACAAAATTGTGAATCAAACTGGACCTAACCTAATTAATTGTCACCTTGAACCTAACATATCTACATAAAGACCAATATAAAATATACAGTTGAAACATTAATAAACCACTTGAAATATCAATTAAAGAATCCATAATGCTCGGTATACTATATCCTTTCAAAGTAAACAAATCACTGCTTTTCAATAGCATAAACATGAACACTTCCACGCTTTATAGTCCACAAATAGCCAGTTCATAATCTTCTAAACAACACACGCATCCCATCATTGCAGTGAATAACATTTAAGTACTTATTAATCTAAAATTGCCACCAAATAAGATAACTTTATTGAGATATCTAAATATAAGTCCAAAACAACACCATTAAACCACAGCCAAACTAACTGCTCCTTTGCATAACTACTTTACATTGCAACTTCAAGATAAGCTTTAATAAAGAGAACTCATCTCACAACTACTCTTAGCTTGCAATGGGATGCACAATATAAGTGTCAAATGAGATCTTAATGTGATTAAGATAATCTTGTTTCACCTCAAATATAAATGAACAATAATGACTTTATACTAAAGAACGCTAAACCTAAAAACATATTTACACTTATTTGAAGAATAGAACAAAATAGTTGATCTTTCAATGCCAAATCCATATTTCCGGAAGTTTCAGGTAACTTAAAATATAGACAAGAATCAGTTGTATTTTTGGCTAAACGCTATAGACGGCTAAAATATTTTTGGCTAAAATTATAGATTAGTGTCTTACAATTCTTTAAAACATTTCATCGAACACTTTATATGCCTCCTTAACTCACGTGACTTATTCTACACCACATAGAAGAATTCAAATTATCAGCGACAACATCCAATATATTTCAATTATAATAGATGAGTCTAGACCTTAAAAACAATGATACAATTACTTCACATGAAGTTAATGAATAAACCAAACGAAACCTGAGTTAGCACGAAGTTGACATACTGACATTCAATCACCAATCGGAACTTTTTTCAAGACATCTCCAAATCAACCCGTCAAAATCATGGAGGCGTCAAGTTGACGTTAGAATTTAAACACAAATAGCGAATGATGATACTTATTATGAGATGAAGATGATAAACACAAATAGCGAACATTATATCATTGTAATTAAAGATAGTGTATAGATAGCGATTAGCGAATATTACATCTTTGAAGTACAAGATTCATTTAGCTATGGTGAGATTTTATTAACGGGAAATATGAAGCATATTGTGAGGATACCGCTCTCTGTATTACCGCAATGAATCTTTATAATTGATGAGAATACATGTGCTATTTCTTTGTATAAATATTATCGCAAAATTACTTTTACATTCGCTGTATCTTAGCCTATCTGATTATATAACATACAAATGGTGAAAGATTAATGTAATAAATGAATGAGAAAATGAACTGAAAGATTAGTTGCACATACATTCATTGCAGCGAGGGTATCTATATACACTCCTCCCAACGGGTCGTGAAAAGACCCGTTTGTTTTGTCTCACTGCTTTTCTTATCCGGGTTTCGAAGACCTTCCATTCGATCGTGTTATTCTTCGTAAATATGTCTGCGAGTCTGCGTTTATTTGGTCGAATTGTCGGCATTTTTCCTCCACCATAGTATACTCTATAACCTGATACTAAAGAAGATAGTTGACTTCCGGAATCGGTCATTGCGAAAACATCAGATGCTATAGAGGTTATAAAGTCTAGTGCCGCTAACTGCAATTAAATACACAGATTAAAATAATTAGCTAAAATAAATCCGTAAACCCGTCTGCAAGAAACGGTCTTTGAATATGCTGTAAAATACCTGAGATGAATAGTTCAAGAAAGGTTGGATTTCAGATGACGATAAGAGATCCTCCTTTGTAACCATATTAGGAAAAAGTGTCGTTAAGGCATTCAGCCTTGATTTTCCACCATAAATATGTGAACCTGCTAAAAATATTCGGGTGTCACGCTTGAAACCGAGGCCAGCAAGCATAAGCACGGTTTCCTCAGGCATTAACGGACATAAACCATCCGCCTTAAGTCTTTCTGATGAGGGGATCCTGAAACAAGTTAAAGAAAGACAATTTTTTAGGAAAATCAAATACGATAATTGAGCCTATATGAAAAGTAACGAAGTAATCATACTTAGAGGTATTGTTTAGCTCCACTAGTCCAGGAAAATGAATTTCACGATATGCTTGCAGCTCTTTCTTTTCTTCCTCACCGCCACCAAAATCACATAAAGAATGAGCAACCATGTCAATTTCAAACCTCAAGTGCAAAGCCAAGTATCGAAAATCTTTTTTGACTTTTCCCTTTGGCTTAGCAAACGGTCCAACCAGGTTTCCATCCAATACTCCCGAATGTGTTGCATTCTGACGCATTCTCTGAATGAGTAAAGCAGCGGTTGCTTGTATTTTTGGAGTAAATTGCAGTGCATGAAAATTACATCTGCACCGGAGTCTCTGTATGAATTTCCCAAATAAAAAAATCAATGAAACATATTTATCTAGAATGTATGAATGAAAATACCACTAAAGCTGGTTGAACGAACATAGAAACTGTAAAGAATATACGCTACCTGCAAGTGATATGGTATTGGATCAGATGCCAAACGATTACCGAACCCCACAAAATGAACAACTCTATTCTTCATTAGAAGTGGAAGAATAAATTTCATATAAAAACTTGGTTTCGCCTCTTTGGCAATATCAACATCTGTCACCTGTGAGCACATAAAAGTTCAAATTTTTTTCAGCATAGTTCACATAAAAGTTAACTACTTTCCAGTGAGATACACTCTTACCACACTACCAATGGCTTCAAGATCCAACGACTGTAACTCCTTTGGCAATTCCTTCACTATACGGATATCGGGCTTCAGGTAATCGATAAAGTAGTCATCCTGATAGATATCTGCAAATTGACTGAAATAATGGTATACAACGGTCAGTATAGCATAAACACGAGTTTCTTTAAGTTCATTGGAGAAAGTTATTACCTCGTATCTCTCCACACACTACTGAACATAAAGTTTGGGATGACGAGAGTTGCGTTAAGCAATCTTGCAACTGCAACAATATTGCAGACCTGTTAAACCAAGAGTGAGATTGAATCTAATAAGAAAGGAAACTTGTTCTTGCAGATAGTTGCAAACTAAAAATTGTAGAAAGTGGTTATAAATGATATATTAACATAACTTACAGCTACTCGCTGCTGGTTTATACCACCATTTGCAGTGACCATAATATAACCATTGTTTCCTTCTGAAATGGGATTAAACAAGAACCAAATGAAAACGTAATTCATACACAATGTAACAAAAGAAACACATGATTCTAAAAAGGGTCAAAATGAACAATCTTTGATGATTTTGTAGATAAATGTAAAGTTACCTAAATATACGGCTATACCTGTATATTTAAGAGTGTTTGGATGTGCATTTCGATGTGACTATCTATCATTTCGGACTTCAACCCACACAAATCAATTTCTAGTGTTTGGTTAACCTAATGCATTTTATGGTTATCTTATAATTTAGCTGTCAGATAAAGTTAAAATTTTATTTTGATACTAGTTGCGATGTAAAATGTTCGTTTTATAATACCCTCAACAAGATTGACATTCAAAGGTAGAGTAAACTTACTTGTATACCATTACTGCCACATAATCACTTTCAATACGCACATTCAAACAACCCTTACCTAACAACAATCTAAATCAGATTTCTTAAGTTGCACTATCGGATTCAAAACACACATCCTAACATCCTTCAAGTACCATTCCAAAATGACAAGTAAGTATAATTCTTAAGTGTGTGAGAGGGCATAGTAAGCACTCACCACTAGGCTTCCAAACACGTTGATCCGCACAAGGCTGCCAGGTTGAAGCAACAGCATGATATGGTTCCATCCACAGATCTTTAGGCTCGGTGGACTTATACTGATTCTAGATATCAAAAACCACCACCATAAGCAACAGAATATAGCAAACCATTTCCAAACATAATCTCAGCGGACTATCAATTTACCTCCGCTAAGGCATGAGCAGCTTTATGCAACAATCTCGCATAAGCTGTTTTATGCGGCTTCTTTCCTTTAGCAATCTTTCTCAACTCTTCCTGAAACTTATCAAATTATTTTCTCAATGACCCGCTTTCACAAATAAAATCGAGCCTAACACTTCTAAAAATCTTATACTACACACCTCTCTTTTTATTCATGTTATAACCAAATTTATTATACTTGGAGGTTTAGTGACCATTACCTCTAGTCTTAATGTGTTTGGTAATGTAGCTGTAATTAAATTTTAATGTGTAAAATTAAGTAAAACTAGCGTTTTGAATTTTGATGCTTGTTTTAACCTCTTGTCGTCGAACAAGCTTTCTATCAAAAACGCTAATTGCTCTTAAATGCTCCAAAATGATGTGCGCCAAACACGCCCTTGATGTTGATTTATATACATGGAAGTTACTGAACTATGCGTTTTTCACTTTTTCTTCACTCGCTCGATCGATAAAACACGACATTTTGGCTACTTTAGTTATAGAAATTATACGTTTAGATCACTGAAGTTATTAAAACCGATATCTGTGCAACTCAACTAACAGATTACTAGTTTTTATGAGTACCGAATTTTTTGAAGTGCGATCTAAATGTCGTTTATCTAAGTTCAGTAACCCACCACCTCCATAGACGGAACTTGAACATTTTTTTAAGGGAGGCCGAATTTATTTTGGGAGAGCCGAATCGGAGATTTGTTTGTAACCTCAATTAAATTACCCCTAAAACGGTAAAACCTATAATATTTACACCAGGTGCCGCAAATTTTGGGACGGCCGTGGCCCCCCCGAGTCTCTATGAAGGTCCGTCCTTGACCACCTCCACGTCAGCGCCACATCACCATTCAACACAAGACCAAACATTCTTATGGTGATTACCAAACCCAACACATAAAAATACCCCAATTTATACACAAAAAAGAGTGCAATTGGTTCGGTGGTCATAGACAGCACGTGATTGGAGGGGTGTGTAATGGAGTTGGCGCGACCACCCACTATTACACATGGCAAAACTAGTTGTAAAATTTGTATCTTTGTATAATTTATAGCTTATAAAATTTGATAACATGAGCTACAAGTTGTATTCTTTTCAATAAAAGTGTTTGGTAAATTATTTGTTAAATATAATTATAAGATGTAAAATGACATAAAAGGACAAATTTATAATTGTAAATAAATGTTTGGAGGGTATATCACTAATTTAAAGTTTTAACAGCTCCAAGATATTTAAAAAGCTTCATGAATCAGCTTTTCATTTTGGAACTATTTGTTTGAAATAAAAGCTTGTAGTTAATGCATCCAAACGAAGCTACTTAGTTTATAGGAGATTATTTTGTAACAAAAAGCTAACAGCTCCTCCAAAAAGCCCTTGCCAAACAGGCCCATAGCCTTGTAAAACTAAACAGCTACTGGTAACAGCTACCATAAAGACGAAATGCATAGCTAAATATATAAATTGCAAAGGGGGGCAGCTCAAACTATCATTATTAATCTACAAATTTACCCAGAATGTTAAAAAAATAATTACTAGAATTGAAGTAATTACCGGAAGGTTAACTGAAGTTGTAGTAGATTTGAAGAGCTTAGATTTAAGAAGACCTTTAACAAGAACATGATGACCCGATGAATCTTGGATCCGATTGAGCATCCAAAAATTCATAAGAATAAAGAATGCAAGCAAAATCACAAAAACCAAACGGCTTCGATTTGAACCAATCTTAAAACCCATTTTCAACTTCTTCTTCATCATCATCATCATTATCTTCTTCTTTTGCTCCATATTTACATACAATAATTACCCAACAAACAAAATACTAACTGATTAACAGTGATTCATATTTAAGGAAGGAAAGTTAATTTGGTTTTGTTGGATAAACAAAAGGAGGAGATTTTAGAGGGAATTTTGGGTACTAAGCTTTTATTATTACTACTCTATTATTAAGGAATTAAAATGAAAATGAAAGGGGATTTTCTTAAAAAACTTTTATTATCCTTTTTTTTTTTTTTCTCTTATATTTTAGCTAACACTACCGATAGAAAAACACGCGGTTTAAAAAAAATGTAATTATTATTGTTTTCTTAGCAAAGTGATAGTTTACAACCAACTAATTAATTTTCTTTTTTTAATCTTGTAATAATAATTTCAAATAAAGGTAATTGATACATCTCGAAATAAAATGTAAACTATTAATTTGAGACAGACCGAGTATATACTTTCTTTTTGAATTTCTAGGTTTGAGTTGTACAATGTTCTGATATGATATTGTTGGTTATGTTTAGTGAAATTAACTTTTGTCGGAATTGGAGATAAAGTTGTAAATGGAGATGGAGCGGGGATTAAAATTTGAGATTATTTTTATAACCAATGTAAAGTAATATTTGATTTTAAGATATTGTGCAAGATTACTAATCTAAAATCTCTGATAAGTTATGTTTGCCAAACAATGCTTATATTTGTAGTAGCTTATTTTTTCAAAAATTTAGCATAGTATTCTAATAATCTTGTGTGCAAAACATGCCATTAACCGTAAGTTGGTTGCCTTTTTATCTTTCTTTGATCATTTTTTAGTGTGATGTATCAAATGGGTTTGGGTTATTGAGCTCTTGTGAGTAGGTTGGGTATATTAAGACTAGGCCATTTGACGGTGATTAATATGGATTTTTTTAGAATAAATTGATTTTTTGTTAGAAAAGTTTGTATTATTTTATTTTACATAAAATATAAATACATCATTTCAACAAATTATATATCACTCTGTACAATACTGTATTACACAGAAGATGACGTATGCACACACAAAAATTAGTGTAGATATGATATCACCTTCATTTATTTTAAGGAAATGACAAGTTTTGAATTTTTTTAAAGATAGATATACTCATCCACTCAAATAGTAATGCAATGTATAAACCTTACAAAGTTTTTCTCTTGCCTATGCTTAAACTCACAATCATTTACATAAGATATAATATAATGTTAGGTTAAAAAATAATAAAAATAAAAAATCATTGCTTTAAATTGATCATATACATTTATGCTTGATTTGATTTAACAGAAATATAACTCGATTAAGATTGATGTTAAAACATTTAACGAGTTGCGGTTTTGTGAAGAGTTCGTCTACATTCTATTAACAAAGACTAAAGAGAATTGTTTAAATCGCATAAATTTGACAATATTCACATAACATGTATTTAAATATAGTGAAAACCCGTTATTAACTAAAAGTTCATTTGTTTTTATTGTATATAAAATTACAAAAGAATGCAATCATTTTATTATCATTTTTCTTCACAAAAAGGTATTTTGGAAAGAAAAAGAGTTGTAAAAAACCCGTGACTAAAGAATCAAACAACATGTAGGCCTTGTTTGGCTAAGCTTATTTAGTGGGCTTAGGCTTATTGGCTTATGGCTTATATAAGCTAAGCTTATAAGCCCAAATTAGTGTTTGGATTAGCTCATGGTAAATAAGCTAATAAGCTCAAAAGTGTTTGGTTTGGCTTATGTGGCTTATGTTGGTTTATGTTAGTAAATGACTAAAAAGTACATGGTTTAATAAGCTTATAAGCTCAAAGTGGAAGACCAACTGGCGCGATCCGGGATTGGAATTCTGGTTCCATCCACCATTGCAACTGGACAGGGATCGAATGTGATCGTGTTTCAGGACGTGTTGTTTCTATGTCTATACAGGAAAGAAGCTTAAATGCGACGTCTTGAATTTCTTGGAAGACTTTCCAGCCTCAAGTTTCTTGATCTAAGCGAAACTCATTCACTGGAAACATTCCTTCCCAGTTTCAATATTGTTTTCAGCTCGTGACAATAAACCTTAGCGCCAACTCTCTTTCTGGGCCGATCCCGTGGAAAGCTCCAGAATCTGGAGGTACTACACCTGGAACATAACCATCTTATTGGTACCATCATTCCAGAGAGCTTGTGTGATTGTCATTCCCTGATAGAAATTCATCTTCAGGAGAACAGTCTTTAAACACCATTATTGATGTTTAAATGAAGAAGAGGAGAGAATATACCTGTTGGAAAATGGAGAGCAGATGTGCGTGAATCTGGTGATATCCATAAATAAATGGAGAGGATTATATAAATGAAGAATAGGTACAGGTTATTTATGGATTATTGATGAGAGGAGGTGAGAAGTACATGTAGTTGTGGAGATTAATGGAGGAAAATGTACAGGTGTAGTAGTGATTATATGGGAAGAGGAGGGCAAAATGTACGTTTACATAAATAAAGGCGCCATAAAAAGCGCCACTTTCATGAACATTAAAAGCGTAAATAGCTCATAAGCCCGCTCAAATAAAACAGCAGAAAACAACAGTATGAACTACGAACATATATATTAATAGTGATAAAGCGCTAAATAAACAGCAAACACCCCGTAGATCTTGTCTATCCTATTTTTTTACTAAAATTTATGATAAGATCTCTCATGTGTAATAAGAATTGTCCACTCACATGCATTCACATTATTCTAGATTCATTCTATTTTCATTTATAAAATGTTGCTACTATTTTATATGTTCCATTATCAAAAATAACATTCATGACAAAAATATGTCGATTTGTTCAATGAATCATAATCTATCTAATATTTTCTTTTTTGTGTATATTGGTGCAATTCCAGTTGTCTCTTAGCTCTAAAGTAGACAATAAATAAAATAGTTGTAAAACACAACCCATATCTTCTTTATGGGTATAGGTAATAAGGATTCACACATGGATCTCATTTCATAATGATAAAATGAAAGCAATAATGATTTCAACATTGTGGAAAGTTAGATAAATGTTTTGAAACTGTTTAGTACAATTTACAGGTATGTTTGGTGAAATGGGCTAGAGCTGAAATAAGCTGAAAGCTGAAACTTATATTTCTATAAAGTTGTTTGGCAAATTAGTTGGAGCTGAAGCTTATAATGTAAAATCGCATAAAAATAGATCAAATTAAATTCAGATATATTTCTAGCTTTTTCGTGTCAATCTATTTTATTGGAAACGTATTAAAGTATTTTGACTAACTATAATCATTTATAAGTCCATTTCAACTGACTTAGGCTTTTGAATGCTTATGGCTTATAAAAGCTTCTATAAGCCTGTGTCACAGACAAAACTTATTTTATAAGCTAGCTTATTTTGTAAACTTAAGCCCCTATAATGCCATAATTGCATATGTCATCGAAATGCAAAAAAAAACTTACTTGAAAAATGATCTTTTGACATTTTTATATAAATTTGGCCAGTTGCTAAAAGGTTTATGATGACACCACATATCTTTGAAATGCAGTAAAAAGATAACATCAAGTAAAATTAAACAATTGAGAAAGTCAAAAGTCAAAGGTCTTTTCTTTGATACAAATATATAAACTATCATCAGTATATATATTTACCATTAACTTAAACTTCAAGTGACCAGCTTTTGATGTAAAATGAATTAGATATACATACTCCAGATCTGATATTGAAATGACCCTTCTCAGATCTCTTCATTGAATTCATCATCATCAATGTCGAGTCTTTGACCTTGCATAAGTATATGCGAAAACTGCAAGGCTATTTGTGCCGAATGAGTTGTTGAGAAAACTAATATGACATCTCGTACGCCTCGTGATCTGGGGTTTTGTATATGAATCCTGAGTCGTCACTGGATCGTCTCTTGACAACACTTGCCCTTTGCATGAGGCGAACCAATGCTTGCACAACTTCAGACATCGGAGGCCGGAATTCTGGTTCAGGCTGTATACAAAACCAAAATATTAAGATTTTTCTTGTTTATATGAAACTACATGGAACTTGTTTACTACATGATAAAAGAAACATAAAAGTATTTCTAAAATAATAATTTAAGAACTGAATTTTGAGAACTTTTACCTGAACACAAAGGGCGATGATGTCAGCAAAACGGGACAGAGACTTGGCAGGATACATGCCATTCAATGTAGGATCAACCATTTTGGCCAAGGAATCGATATCATGGAGTTGCGGGGTGGCCCATCTTACAAGCGATTGTTCAGATCTCGGTCTTGAACTATGTATCAGGAAAGAAATTGCAAAAAAACAAATGTCTTAAATGGTGAAGCAAAAACAATTTATGTTCATTATAGGTCAATACTGATGAAAAAAGTTAGGATGTTGGCCTTACTCCTATTAACCATTTCATATTTTGTCTCAGCTATGAGGAACAATAGAGACTAGATTCATATATATCCAACTCTTGCTAGGCCAGGTATTTCTTATTCTGTTCACTAAAACAACTATAGAGACTGGATTCCATGGTTTTAACTTCTAAGGTATTTCAAGGGGTCATAAGAAGGGTTTAAGCTTTACAAAAGGTAATATGCAGATCAGGCAAAATGTTATGA
Organism: Chrysanthemum lavandulifolium; assembly: GCA_022545495.1. Lineage (NCBI taxonomy): Eukaryota > Viridiplantae > Streptophyta > Magnoliopsida > Asterales > Asteraceae > Chrysanthemum > Chrysanthemum lavandulifolium. The sequence continues at coordinate 3,439,001 of CM040243.1, read as the reverse complement.
CAGTTACTGTCAATTGCCATTATTATTGTACAAGGCAGACTACTTTTTCTAGGTCGTCTGCGATAAAATACTGTAAATTCATGTTGTTCTGTGCTAAGATAACAAGTCTGCTATTCAAAAGGTGTTCATTTTGGAGTGGATGTGCATGTAGTTAGAAAAAAAAGTTACAACTTCTAAAACTGAATCTATAAATCAAATTACTGACATCTCTACCAAATGCTTAACTGGTTAACAGTGACATTTTATGTAAAAAATCGAAGTTGATTAATATGTGTAGTCATAAGATTGCGGGAAAATGTGAAAATTATAGAGTGCAATATCACTTCTAAACATACTAAAATTTATTGTATTTGTGTTGAACTACAGGTTTAATATTAGTACAAGGGTTACATGTGCATATTTTGTCACCAGAGGTATCAGTTGATCATGACCAAGCTCAAGCACAGTCCAATAATCTTGTTTGATCAACTGCTACCTCATGTTTCATCATCTACACAACTGGACCTTAGACTTTTAATACTAACATATCTAACTAACCCTGCTATTTTACCGCACAATAACACCAAAAAAAAGTCTGATAGTTTAGAAATAAGACTGCTACACAATTTTAACGATTTATAAAATGAAGAAGAAATGATGAAAACAAATAAAGGCTATTACCTATCTAATGGCTTCCGACCGGTCAACAGCTCCAACATCACCACACCAAAGCTATACACGTCACTTTTTACGGTGTATATGCCGGACAAGGCAAATTCAGGAGCACTATAACCAAATGAGCCAACCAACTGTGTGGCTACCTGGAAAATTTTGAACGAACTTATTCACAGAACCAATATGATCATGCCTATATGAAGTAAATATACATCTGCCATTTTACCTCTCGCTCTGTGTTTGGTGTAAGGGCGGCTAAACCACAGTCTGATAAATGAGGATTGAGCTCTTCATCAAGTAAAATATTTGCTGACTTTAAGTTTCTATGTACAACTGAAGGTAGGCAAACTTCATGCAAATACCTACCAATCAAAGGACTTCCATTAGAGCAAGAAGAATGGAGGAAAAAAGAGATGAATATATGAAGTTTTTGCAGGGTAACATGACATACTCTAGAGCTCGAGCCGTGCCAAGTGCTACTCTAACACGTGCATTCCATGTCAAGGTTTTGCTTCTGTCGTCAACATAGTGCAGCAAATCTTGCAAGCTGCCATTTGCAATGTACTCATAAACCAAAAGACGTTGTCCATGCTCTGCACAATATCCAGCCAATGGAACTATGTTTGGGTGCCTCAACCGTGACATGTTTGACACAGCTTCAACGAAATTATCTTCTTCTTGCAATGACAATGCAGCGTTATCAATCTTCTTAACAGCCATGATCTAAAGGATAAAAAAGTGTTAACGCCAAAAGCACAGTAGCCCAACTAACCACCAATTGCTATAAATGTACCTTTGCATTGGGGAAATCTGCTCTATAAACACGACCCAAAGAACCTTCACCAATTATATTGTCTTGAGAGAAACTGTTTGTTGCTGTTTGAAGAGTTGCAACGGTGTACGAACTAGTTGTTATAGGGGATTTTACTCTCTTTGTAGATCCACTTTTTCCTCGCTCAAATGTCGAGTTTTCTGTAGGCGGGACCTTCAGATCAACTATGCTAGCTGTCGGTACAACCCTTTGCTCTTGCATTTCTGCATTAACTGCACAATACATGAACGATGATTACTTATTAACAAAAAGGTTACATTTGGGATATAACTACGATAAATTGCAATAAATTAGAAGAGACAAACCTTTCTCGCCATTGAAAGGAGGGTTTACTGTGGAAGGTCTGGTAACATGCTCATTCCGTTTCCCTTTGCGACAGAACAGGAGAAGCACAAGAGCTATAAGAGCTATAAAGAATGCAGAGCCTAAACTTATGCCTAAAATAGCTCCGATCCCCAACTTCTTTCCACTACTCTCGTTTGACGAAGGAGCATCAGACCCCTTATGTGTACCTGATGGAGGAGATCGGCTGCGATTATTGGGAGATTTACCAGGTGGAGGAGGAGTGAACGGTGGTGGAGGAGGAGCAGGGCCATTGTCAAACGAATTTCCATCGTATCTGTTTCAATTGAAAATCCCCATAAGGTACAATAAGTGTCATACATATGGCCATTCAACACACAGGTAGGTAGAATTATAGCTTACACAAAAGCAGGTACGGAAAGAAGCTCCTTCGGTATCCATCCACTGAAACGATTATTTGCTATATTACTGCGATGAAAATAAAGCCATCAGATAACCGGCAAGAAACAAAGATTACCCCTGTGCATGAAAATTTGCGCTTACACGTCATTCAAAGGCAGACCAGCTAGCGAATTTAAAGGACCTGTTAATTGATTGTTCTGCACATGACTGCAAAAAATAAAAGCATCATAAGGAATCCAAAAAATTGAGCCAATGGTTTAGTAAAAATTTACAAGTAGCACTAACGAAAACACTTACAATGTTGAAATGTTCGACAGTGAACTGAGTGAACTCGGTAGATCTCCAGTTAAGTTGTTGTTCGAAAGATCCCTGCATCAACACGAAGCAAGTCAGGATAATGGTAAATTTATGCTCGGCACAGAAATGTACCATGTAGCAAAATAAAAGATAGTATGTTAGTGTTTCACTTCAAACTTACAAGGTAGTAAGACTAGTAAGATTATTGAATATATCTCCGATATTCTGAGCAATCCCATTGCGACTAAGGTTCCTGAAGGAGAAAAAGTATAGGGATTAAGCATTACAGAAAGCAGTAAGATAAACTAATGTCATCTTATCCTGGTTCGGGCTCTTACATGTAATTCAAATTATACATCAGCGCAATGGAATACGGAATATTTCCACTTAATTTGTTGTTGGCAAGATTTCTGCACATTTGAAAAACCGTACTAGCATTAAAACAACGTAATAATCATAATCTTTAAAGAAAACAAGAAGGGTCTGGTAAGGTTAAATCTTACAGGCTAGTAAGATTTGGCGGTAGCTGATATGGTAGCGCGTCATGAATATTGTTTCCGCTCACATCCCTAAAACAAAAAGCCGTAAATAAGAATCAGAAAACCAGAACACGTCAATCTTGTATACTAATCCTAGTGAATTACAAGATGTTTATTCTTACAATGTTTTGAGTGACGCAAGGCTCGACAACATGTATCCCAATGTCCCATCAATACCCAAATCGGGTAGCTGACTGTCACGGCAACAAACAACAATGAAACTAATTAATTAAACCGCCACTAAAACAAAACAGTAACAAAAGAAAGCCGGATACAATGTGTGTAAAAATCAATGGTTAAACTCACATAGAAACGACAGCCGTGCCCTCGCATGTAACCCCTTTCCACGACTCGGCACAGGGATCGCCAGCATTGGATTTCCAGTTGGTTAGCTGAGCCGCATTGTTTAAAGAAGTGTATAAAACCCCAAGTGCTTGAACTACAACCAAACAAACACACAAAAAACCATTATTCCCAATTTCATTTTCATTTTTTCAAACATAATAAAAACAAAACAAAACAGCAGTAAAATACCAAAACCGTAACAGTGGACCACCAAACTAAAACATATCTAAAACAATCCTTAATTTTTCACATAATTAGGGGCTTACAAACTCATTTGTTTTCGGCTTATGTTTCATAAGCCCCATTTTTTTTTGGGACTTACCGGCTTATATAAGTTTATTATGAGTGGGGGTGTTTGTTTCGGCGCTTATGGCTTATTTGGTTTTGGGCTTGTGTTTCATAAGCTTATTGTAGCTTATTTTTGTAGCTTATATAAGTTTCTTTTTGTAGCTGATATGATCAAAAAACTTATATAAGCCGACATGAAAAAAAAACTTACTCACTTTTTGTAGCTTATTTTTTAATCATGTCGGCTTATATAAGCTTATTATAAAAAAGAAACTTATATAAGCCAACATGATTCAAAAATAAGCTACAAAAAGTGAGCTTATGAAACACAAGCCCAAAACCAAATAAGGTAAGCGCCGAAACAAACACCCCCACTCATAATAAACTTATACAGGTAAGTTTCGAAAAAATTGAGCTTATGAAACATAAACCGACAACAAATAAGGTTGTAAACACATAAATTAGCTTAAACAAACACATTTGCTTAAAACTTAAAAAATGATTAATGTTGTTGGACAAAAATGTCAAAATAATGTAGTACTATTAAATACTTAATTACAATTTAAACCCATATATAAATAAATAAATAAATATTAACGCTACTATACATGGTCGCAGTTAATAATAATAGTAAAAACTAAAAAGATAGATAGATAGTAATAGATCTAGTGGGTTGTAAAATGTAAGAAGAGGTACCATGAGCTAAAAAAAAGGAACGAGTAAAAATGAGAAAATGTAAAAAAAAAAAAAATACCATCAGTTGGATCAGTGGTGCTGAGAACGGGAGTGAAAGAAAGGAAGATCACGGAGAGTAGCAAAACAAGGTGGTGATCTGAGGAGGAGCTCATTATTGTTTTTGTTGGATCAGATAAAAGTAAAGTTTGAGCTAGCTAATTGAATAACATGAGAGAAAAGAGGAGGAGGTGGGTTTTGCCATTTAGCGTCTTGAGAGAAAGAAAAATAATTAATTTGATTCGAAGCTTGATGAGCAGGGGAGGAGTAATGAGGAAAGAGAGTGAAGTAGGAAGAAACGCTCACACACAGACTGTGTCGGCTACCTGCTACCCAAACATTTTCAACTCTAAACTTTTTTTTAAATATATTTTCTTCTTCTTCTTTACAAACTTTCCCTTGGACTCATGATTTAAGACTTCTTTTTCTTTCTTAAACTCAATATGATTACACTAACGAGATTTTATAGCGTCAAATAAAGGTGGAAATTTCTGATCTGACTTGAATTCGACATGCAAATTAAACAGGTTCGAGTTAAGTCTACAATATATTTTAGATCCGGTTTAGGTCGACCCAACTAACTTATTTATTAAACAAGTCAGGTTCAGGTTAAAAATAAATTAAGCGGGTCGACTTGCCAACTCGTTTAATTTTTTTTACTTAAATTAAAAATTATTTATTTTATTATACGGGTTAAATAGGTTAAATGTGTTGACTCGCAATTTCGCAAACATGTTTAACTCATGTAATGTGCCTACTTTTGTGTATAAAACGGGTTAAATGGGTCAACCCGAAACCCGTAAATTAATCAGTTTAAGTTTCACCATTTCTTTTATTAGTTTAAGTTTTCACATTTTACTTTTTCGTTTTTCATTTATTATATAGTATAAATATAGATATAGATAATATAAACTTAAAAGGATGTTTGGCCGAAAGCTGAAGTTTATACTTTTATAAAGTTGTTTGATGAATTATTTGAAGTTGAGCTTCTACATCAAATTTAATTCAAATATACTTCAAGCTTTTGCATGTTAATCAATTATATATTTATTTAATGACATTTACCGACTATAAACCCTCAAAAGCCTGCTTTAACAGGTTTTGGCTTATGGAGACTTATAAGCTTATACAAGATTAGATATTGTTAGTCGGTACAACGCTTCAATAAGATTAGATATTGTCATTGTTGTTTTATGTTAGTCGGCACCGGTCTGTTTATAGGCTTACGGTCCGCCAAGGTTTCTATTATCATCTATGATACTTGCTTTGTAAGTTATATATACTTATTAATAAAAATAATAGTGTACGTAACAGTATATAAGCTTATAATAAATCGTGATGTAGTGGTGACAAAATCATTCTGCATGCATTTCGATGTCGCATCACTTTTTACTACATCATCAATAACAAGGTGTAATAAGATCATTAACATAACCACTCAAACATACCTCATTTATACACATTTACTACACAAAACTAACACTACAACTCACACATACAACACTCAACTTCAAAGTCGGTCGGTATATCGACCAAGTCTGCATTTTCTTCACCAAGCATATGTGGGTGGGTGGGAGGGTGGTTTTGTAAAATGGACGTGTCGTTAGAGGACACCAATGCGTGAATGACCTCCCTATTAGACATAAAGGTTATTTCTTAAATTTAGTGGTTTGAAAACAAATTATACTATCTTATAATGCACAAATGTCTTTTAATATAGAAATACTTAAAATTCAACATTGCTTATTATAACAAGATTCAATAGCTTCATCATTACAAGTTCTTAAGCCAAAAGTACAACTACTTTAATGTTATTAATATAGTCAATGTTTTTAATGTAGTCAATTAATTAACTGGTCAATAAATACAATTAATTCAGTTAGTAAAATACCACTTACATAAGAAATACAAATTATCAAGGATATTGTACAACCAACTTAAACACAATTTTTCCATTAAATGTCACTAATACAAATAATAAATCGCATTATACAAATATTCAAGGCCAAACGGGACGGACGACTTTTGATTTTTTATGTCGTTAACATTTATTTTAAAGTAACCGCCGCTGCAACGCGTAAATACTCTACTGGTCTTTTTTAGTCTATTAATTGAAACATAGAAATTTTGTTGACCTCGTCCAAAGTTAGCCCATTGTTTAAGCATAAGTTTGATGGTGAGTAACTCGTACTTAACATGTAGTTAATTAGTTAATTGAACAATATTGAATTCATATATTGGTCGTTAGCAAAATCATTGCAATATAGTATTATAGTTGACTAGTGTCTAACAACTACTGCGGCAAATGATAGCACATATAACTAACAAGTTTATATAAAATTACTTAACTGGTTAGACATAGCTATCACCGATTTTATATAAGTTCTACCTTATTTAGAAAATTACTAGCTATTTTTTAATTTCTTAACGACGATTTTTTTGCACTGAACCATGAAATACACATCATAGGTATCAGTGTATAGCTAAGGTTGAGCATAATAGATCGCGGATTGGATCAAACCGAGAAACCGAACGAGACTGGAGCAGACGAAACATATTTTAGGCTGGTTTTCAGTCTAGAGTTTTTGAGCCAAATTGATTTCGGTTCGATCTAGTCCGGTTTTCAAACCGTGATCACTTCTGTGTAGGGGTGAGGATCGGGTTAAAACCAACCCGAAACTTGGAAAAAAACCAAACCGAAACCGAAATTACTTTGTTTTTCTCGGTTCGGTTTCGGTTCGATTTTCTCGGTTTTTTACTCGAACTGAACCCAACCGGCCCGGCTCGAAACCAAAACTCAGTAGAAACTTTAAACCGAATTAGAACCGAGTTTTGTCAGGTTTCTTAGTTCGGTTCGGGTTTAATGCGGTTTTACTCACCCCTAGTTTTGCGTATGACACTAGATTGCCACTTGTAGAAGTGGATTATTTATAAATTCTAACTAGCATTATTATTATATAATTTGAAATTTATTGGGAATTTAAGTTTCTAATTAAATAGGAAGGAATAAATAATGGGAATCTCCACGGAAAAAGTTGGTTTAAAATCAGCAAGCAAAGCATATGAAATAATCCATCTTTTCAGGTGGCTTTCCCCTTGTCTCTCCAACATTACAAAATAACTCCCATGTGACCCATCAAATTTCATTTTCACCCAAAAGTTTATAAAACTCAATAGTAACTTCTCATGTATAACACAACAATAGATTATTGTTTTACTATCGGCAAACTTACAAAATACTCCTTTTAGGATACTATCTATATTTTAAGAGTGCGTTTAGTTGAGTAAAAACATCTTTGTTTTTCACAAAATATTTTGTGGAAAACAGAAAACGTGTTCAAATCAACGTTTTCCAACAAAATATTTTGCAAAACACAAAATCTCTTATTTCCTAGCTTAATATGAAAAATTACAAAACAAATTTTACTTGTTTTTCTTGTTTTCCTTTGTAACCCACAACCCTCCTCCTCTTTTTCAAAATAGAAAACACAAACATCAACTAAACGCGTTTTCTATATTTTCAAGTGTTTTGTGGAGATAAATTTTCTTTCCAAAATTTACAAAACTAAATATCGAAAACAAGAGAATTTTTCCTCTAACTAAACGCAGCCTTAATATTAGTTTTAAGTTTTTTTATAAATTACACGTCTTGTCAAAAGTTTCAAAATCTCCTTCAATGAGCAAGGTCATTTACACGTTATGATAAACATGATGTTGGTGTATATAATGTCAATAAATGGGATATTGATGATTTACCATGTGAGCATTTATATTTATATGTATATGCTCTGTAGTATCTAATGGCTTAAGATATTTTGTGCCACCTTGACGACTGAACTTAAATTAAAAACGTAACATACACATTTTGATAATTATGATCATTTAAAGTTGTTAATACATGTTTATGGTGACATCAAAATCTTAAATCCTCGACCCTTACACAATAAAGTCTAAACTATTGAGCTTAGACAATTGAGACAAGTTGCACTAGTAAGTACTAGCTAGATTAGTAATAAGAGATTAAATTGGTGTTTGTTTTTTTCGTAAAGAAGCTCTTATGACCTCTTAATTTAAACAGATTCGAACGCGGTAAGACATTTTGGTCGTTCAAGCGTTTGTTTTTTCCCGATTCGGATGCATTCGGGCGATAAGATCTTAATGGTACAGGCTTGAGAGGGATGTCTGAATCTTTTTGTTGCTCTTCTGCGACACAAAAAAGATTAATGCAGCGAGTAAATGTGTGAGTACAAACATGAGTTTTTTTCGTTCGGATGTGGTGATTCGAGACGTTTACGCCCAGATTGATTGGATGTGCGATTGATTTAGATTGGGCGCTTTTAAAAAGCAAGCAGCTAATTACAAAAATAAATAAATAAATAAATAAATAAATAAGTACAGGGATGTAAAATGATGATTTTATTGGTATAGTGGCTAGTATGAAACAATCCAAAACCCAGGGTGGTATCATATAAAGTGAATAATCAGCTACTAGAATGACAAAATTACCCATATTAAATGGTAATTATTACAGAATTTTTATTGTTGTTTACCCATTTAGGACCACCGACGGGAAGGATATATAGGTAATTTATAAGGGAAGGCAAAATGGGCAGAAGGCAACAAATTGAAATGACCAAAAAATCCCCATTGCTTTTTAAAAGGCACTTTTTTCAAGCCTTTGACTTTGGATTTTCTGTTTGGGAAGACACTTTTAGTCAATTGTGACATTTTATGAAAGTGATGGTTTTTATTTGAGTCTCTTTTTATTTTATTCACAATTGTGAATTTTCAATGATCGTAAAATTAAGGTAATACTTTGTTACTCCTTCCTCTCAAATTAGAAAGGTGAAGAATGGTGGGATCGCGCAGTCTCGTCATCTTGGGATGCTAACCGGACTCTCACGGCCGACGCCGAGCAGATGAGCACTGTCAGGTGGTATCTTGCTCGAGAGGTTGGGAAACAGGCCCGAACATTTTCTCGATAGGCGCCGTTGTGGGTCGATCTGGCGTCTTAGATTATATGTTATTTTTTTTATATTATCTTTTTAACAATGATTTCGACCTTTGTGGAGATTAATTAGCGGGTTTGAGCCTCTGGCCGTCTGAAAGTCAAACCAGATAAAATCCTTCTTTTTCAGGAGATTGGTGTGACCACTTAAAATTGTTTGCACTTAGCAGGAATTATGTTTATTTTCATATTTCACAAAGTATAAAAAAATGAGTCCCTTACAATGTTAATAAATAAATTTTCATTCACACACACTTAAAGTATTTTGATTAATTGTAATTAAAATTGAACATTAATTTTAGAGCAACAAAATTAACAAAGGTGACTTATATTTTGTGACGAATGAGGTATTTACCTCAACTTTGTTATACTTGTAATGATACTACATCAAACGATACAAAATATGTAGTAACTATTTATTTTACAAATGCACAAAATTCAATTTTTTTTTCACTAACTAAACTCGTCACAAAATAACATATGTAATTATTAAAATCTTATATCATTGGTTGAAATACAAAATGTACATTTATTTTTAGACATCTCTAGATATGTGAGCATTTATTATGATACGGAATACATGACTGTGAAGTCATCTACTCATGCTCTGTCCGGCGAAATTGGGCATTGTGATTGTGATTGTAAAATTATCCAAAAACCACAAAATACTATATAGTAAAAGAGTACCAATAAATTTTTTACGCGCAACCTCATCTTGTTTCATATAAAACTAAACGATAGTAAATTTCTACTATTTTCATATCTAACTTATATTACATAAGTTGATGAATTGACCTAAAGTATCAACGTTGATTATAGTCTAATGTTTATTGGAGACAATCAAAATTAGACTAGACAAAATATGAAGACTAATAACTCGAATTTAAGACTGTTTAGTCAAAACAAAACAATAATAAAATTGATTTGATCAAACTATGCTTTATCTATCAATTCTGACTTTATTATTTTGTTAAAAAAAAAAGAAATTATGACTTTATTAGCTATTTAATAATTGTAATTACAAAAACTTTAAGTGTCATTATTAGTACTGTTATTAACGTGGATAAAGTGTAAATCAATAATTCGCTTTATCATGCATGCTAATTATTAGAGCCGAATGCAAATATGATTTGCAAAGCACTATTGTTGTTAAGCACTAAATAAAAAAGACTATTTTGCTCTTACTTTTTTTATGCTAATCATTTTAAAAAGACCATTAATAGTGTATAGAAGGGTCCTCCTATGGAGGCACCCCATATATAAGTGGTTGCGTTTTCTTGGTCATCGATTCCGTCTGCGATGATTGGTAATGATTGGTTTCTCGATTTCCGTCTTAAAGTCTTTTCAACTTATTATTTACCACTTATAACTCTTATTTTACAAGTTTTTGACATATTTTTGTACATGTGTTTTTTTTACAATTGTTTTGTTTTACAATTCAACAATTTTACAACTTATTTTTGTTTTGGTTGGATGATTCTAAATGTTTTATTCGGTTTTAACAGTTTTCAAAATCGTAGTTGAAAAATATATGAGGCTCGGTCAGAAGGTTGAAAAAGTGAGATTTTTGTTTTGCCGTCCATTAGTTTTTTTAACAACGAAGAAAAAAGAAAACCTTTTTACAAGGTTTAGATCTAAAAAATTTTAGATCTAAAAAGTTTTAGATCTAAACACTTAACAACGTCAAACGTAAACCACCACAAACCTCAAAAGTACCACCACGTAAACCACCACGACCTCACAAGTACCACCACGTAAACCACCACGGCACACCAACATCTAATTATTTTTAAGAAAGCGAAAACCTTTTTTACAAATCTTTAGATCTAAAAAATTTTAGATCTAAAAATTTTAGATCTAAAAAGTTTTAGATCTAAAAAATTTTAGATCATTGGAGCGACTACGATCGGGCGTGATTGATCTTGTTTCTAGTTATATTGTAATTTTGTGAACCATGTATCAACTATTAATCTATAACAAGATTGGTTATTTATGTATTCGAAGCACAATTTTGTGAACCATCATATTACTAATTTATGTTGTGAATAATTATCAAATCTTTTGGCCAGGATCAACAACAAAATCCTTACTTGCTGTCGTTGTCAGCGTGGATTAATAATTCAAAGAACATCCCACCACCCGAGTACTCGTAGTATTACAAGTATTATCGTGTCGCTTTCCGAGTAAATAATTAAACGTTTGCTTATTTAAGTAAATATATCAATAACTTGTTTGTTTAGAATCATTTCTTATAATTGTTTCGTCGTATAACAGTGGGGACTAAAGACTATGGGTGTCGATACTTCGTGTGGAAGGAAATATTTCAAGAAAGGTACTTTGGTGAAGCCTCTTCAACGTGAGTCTTCAAGCTATAAACCAAAGATCTGACGATCAACGTCTTTATTGGTGAAAAGACTTTGTTGCGGCAAAAATAAAGGCGTTGGAAGCATCAACTGAACAGCAACTAATCAGGTTGATCACGCATGTCGGTAGAGTGGAATCTCTGTGAGAACATAGATGGCGTTAATAATCTTCGTATGGAGTGAGCGTTGTAATATTGAAAACATTGTTGTTTCTTGTTTAATGTTTTATTCATATTGTTTAATTAAATGGAAGCAGACAATTAAATACACTATACATATAAAAGCATACACAAATTAAATCACTATATCGTATAAAAACACTACACAAATTAAATCACAATCTGTTAAACACACTACACACACAAATTAAAACAACTAAAACACTAAAAAAAAAAAAAAAAAAAAAAAAAAAAAAAAAAATCTGTAGCCGCCGGAGGACAGGGACCCACCTCTGAGAGGTCTTTAGGAAATGTGGGGGTGCTGCGTGCCAAAGGCGTATAGAAAACCAAAAGTATTTCTTTTATATTAAAGAAAAAATGAAAGTGTAGATACATGGATGGATGATGGGAGCACAAGAAATCCATGCATTTGTATGATGGAGATATGAGCTGGATGTTGACATAGGGCACTGAAGCAGGTGAGAGCTACCATTCATTAATTGTCATTGTTCATGTATCACTTTTCACTATCATTTTTATACTTTGTCTTTGTCATTTATATTTTGACATTGACTAAGAAACTAACATGGATTTACTATTGTTTGTAAATACTGCAATTGCTTGAGTTCAAATATTGTTACTTTTTTTCATTTTAGAATTATTGTTATCTTTTGATTTTATGATATTTCAAGTTAGTTGCAGTTATTATTTTAGTCAATTAAAAGAGAGTTTTAGGTTTTTTTATTGTGTAGTTAAAAGAGAGTTTTAGTGAATGATTTGATGCTTGAACGTTTGAAGAGTGTTAGACTAGCCACAATGGCTTCGGTTGAGGGCCTCGGTTGTGGCCGGTCGACCCATTGTGGGGAAGTAGGTCGTCGTCGGTTGGGGGAGAGAAATATTGAATTCGGTTGCCTCCTCAACCGAGTGGTAAAGCCACAAAAATCCAAAAATTATGCCCATTTGTTAAAAAAAAATAATAAATAAATAAATAATAACTTTACCACTTTTACAACTTTATAAATACCAACCTCAAACACATTTTTAAACACACAATTTCAAACAACTTCTCATAAACACTTTCAAACACATTTTGATAATTATGTCTTCACGAGATATTTTTAATTCTTCGTCTTACGAGGAAGAAGTTATAAAGCGAGTTTACGGAGTTTATGGAGTTTACGCAGATGCTTGGGAAAGATGTGGAGCGAGCTTTACGTGTGTTGAAGAAGAAGTGGAAAATGCTTAAAGTTAAAACTCGAGGTCGCATAAAAGGATCTCGAAAATATTGTGTATACATGCATCATATTACATAATATGATCATCAAACACAAGCAATGGGCGATTTGTCTACATGGTTTCCCTGAGAGGGCTACCGTGATCATGATCCGGTAAGATCCCATGCGAATCCTTAGTAGTTACTCGGGAGTTAACGGATCGATCAACTCATCTAAACGTAAAATCGATTTGGTCGAACACATTTGGAGAAACCGTGGAAATGCGAGCAATCAATAGATTGAAGGCGAAGGCGAAAGTGACAAAGACGTAACCGACGATGAAGAGTTTATGTGATGTTTCGCTTTTAATAAGTATTATAACGTCTACGTTTTATTAGTTTAAGTTTTAATTATTGTTGTAATGTTAAGTATTTTTATTAATGAAGTTTAATTTTGTTTTAAAAATATTTAAATAAAAAATGTCGTCACCACCTGTGGTAACTAGGTTAAATCGTCGTCGTCGAGAGAGAAAGCTAATGTGGCGCATTTAACTAGTTAAATCGTCGGTCGTCGGAGAGAAAGCCTTATAGTTTAAGTTTTTAGCTTTCGACGACCGAACGACCTAGAAAACTAAACCACGTGGTAACTAGGTCGTCGTCAGGTCGTCGGAGAGAAAACTAAATGAGGAGTAGTTTCATACGCAAATAAGTGGGAATTGAAGTTAAGAACAACAGGAAGCTAAATAAAGCCTATAAATACATGGATCAGCATCACCACCACCATCACCACCAACCTCCTCCGACGAAAAAATGGCAAAATTGAGTTCCTCCATTCATCTGTCGCTCATCGTAGCCATCTCGGTTTCCATCTCACCGTATCAGGAGGAGGTCATTCCTCCTCCTCCTTCGCCTTCTCCTCCATAGCGTTGCCAAAGCAAGAGTTTGTTTTCGTCCCGGGCGGGCTCATTCTGAGATGCTCCAAACGGTCTTCTTGGTAGTAAGTCGCTGCTAGGCCCTTTCTTGGGCGCGTTGGTCGTGTGGAGGTGCAAGCTCCACATCGACAAGAGAGGTGTCGATGTGGAGATGCAACCACCGGAAGATGAAGAAGATGAAGATGTTCTTGCTTCTATCTCGATGAAGTTGTATTACTAGATAAAATTATTACTCCTCCGTCTCAAAATTATTGTCATGAGACAAAAATACAAAGTTTAATAAAAGTGGATCAATTACAATTTCTAACCACATAAATAGAATATTCCTCATAAAATAACCTTTTATTACTAAATATGGAATGTGGACAATTATTTTGAGACATCCAAAAAAAATATGGACAATAAATTTGAGACGGAGGAGTATGTTTTATGTTATTCTTTTTTAATGAAGATGAAGTTGATGATAATTACTAGTATATATATTAAATCCGTCATTGGTTGCCCTCATTTGTTCGTTTTGGACTTTGCAAAACCTAGAAGCTTTAAAACGGTTGAATAAACAAACTTAGAAGGTTTAAATTTGATCAATCTTAACTTTACAAATTGGTTACATTATTAAATCCAATGTCAATTGGGATGATTTGACTTTGTTCAAATCTAGAAACATAAACTAACCATATTAATAGCTTATAAATTGTACTCATTTTAAACAAGAACATAATGAAATTAGCTTGATTAAAACCATATTAAGAACATAATGAAATTAGCTTATAAAGTGTAGATACTAACATGGATGGATGATTGGAGCACAAGAAGTCAATTCGGATATCCAAATTTCGGATAACAATTTTATATATCCGAATACCGAATATCTATAAATTCGGAAAACTTTTATATGAGTTTTAAACCGACATTTCATAAAACCCAACTTTATAATAAATTTTCGGATATCTGAATACATATATTTTTTTGAACACCCACAACCTAAATCAAGAAATCCTAGAATGAATGAAATGATTTCATTTTTAACTACTTTTTTCATAGTATAAAATAATATTTAATTCTTTTTTTCGTATTTTTTGTCTTTTAATACTTTTAACTTATCAAACCAAATAGGCTGCCATGCCAAGTTCCGGACAATCTCAACTTTTCCATAACCCATGTAAAATCATCATTGCCTTATTAATATCGATGGCATTAACATGATAACGCAGAATGCCAGGAAAAGTATCACTTATCAACCTCGCAACAACACTGGCTACTGAATCAAGGCCAAAAATATCAGGCTCAGACATGGAACTAACCCGAAAAAAGAGGATACATCCGCATGGCTGCAAACCAAATAGGTTGCCATGCCAAGTTCCGGACAATCTCAACTTTTACCGGCCATAGTTATTACCAGAAACGAGGACCGACAATTGAAACCATTTCATCTGAATTTGCTTTAAGTAAAAATAATTAAATGAGGAGTAGTTTCATACGCAAATAAGTGGGAATTGAAGTTAAGAACAACAGGAAGCTAAATAAAGCCTATAAATACATGGATCAGCATCACCACCACCATCACCACCAACCTCCTCCGACGAAAAAATGGCAAAATTGAGTTCCTCCATTCTGTTGCTGCTCATCGTAGCCATCTCGGGTTTCCATCTCACCGTATCCGAGGAGGAGGTCATTCCTCCTCCTCCTTCGCCTTCTCCTCCATACGCGTTGCCAAAGCAAGAGTTTGTTTTCATCCCGAGCCGGGCCCGCCACCAAAGATGCTCCAAACGTGTCTTTGGTAGTAAGCTACCTGCTAGGCCCTTTCTTGGGCGCGTTGGCTGTGTGGAGGTGCAAGCTCCACATCGACAAGAGAGGTGTCGATGTGGAGATGCAACCCACCGGAAGATGAAGAAGATGAAGATGTTCTTTCTTCTATCTGATGAAGTTGTATTACTAGATAAAAATTATTACTCCTCCGTCTCAAAATTATTGTCATGAGACAAAAATACAAAGTTTAATAAAAGTGGATCAATTACAATTTCTAACCACATAAATAGAATATTCCCTCACAAAATAACCTTTTTATTACTAAATATGGAATGTGGACAATTATTTTGAGACATCCAAAAAAAAATATGGACAATAAATTTGAGGCGGAGGGAGTATGTTTTATGTTATTCTTTTTTTTAATGAAGATGAAGTTGACTGATAATTACTAGTATATATATTAAATCCCATCATTGGTTGCCCTCATTTGTTCGTTTTGGACTTTGCAAAACCTAGAAGCTTTAAAACGGG
This sequence comes from Chrysanthemum lavandulifolium, assembly GCA_022545495.1. Classification (NCBI taxonomy): domain Eukaryota; kingdom Viridiplantae; phylum Streptophyta; class Magnoliopsida; order Asterales; family Asteraceae; genus Chrysanthemum; species Chrysanthemum lavandulifolium. The sequence continues at coordinate 3,422,655 of CM040243.1, read as the reverse complement.
TTGAATAAACAAACTTAGAAGGTTTAAATTTGATCAATCTTAACTTTACAAATTGGTTACATTATTAAATCCAATGTCAATTGGGATGATTTGACTTTGTTCAAATCTAGAAACACTTAAACTAACCATATTAATAGCTTATAAATTGTACTCATTTTAAACAAGAACATAATGAAATTAGCTTCAGTTAAAACCATATTAAGAACATAATGAAATTAGCTTATAAAGTGTAGATACTAAAATGGATGGATGATTGGAGCACAAGAAGTCAATTCGGATATCCGAAATTTCGGATAACAATTTTATATATCCGAATACCGAATATCTATAAATTCTGGAAAACTTTTATATGAGTTTTAAAACTGACATTTCATAAAACCCAACTTTATAATAAATTTTCGGATATCTGAATACATATATTTTTTTGAACACCCACAACCTAAATCAAGAAATCCTATAATGAATGAAATGATTTCATTTTTAACTACTTTTTTCATAGTATAAAACAATATTTTATTCTTTTTTTCGTATTTTTTGTCTTTTAATACTTTTAACTTATCAAACCAAATAGGCTGCCATGCCAAGTTCCGGACAATCTCAACTTTTCCATAACCCATGTAAAATCATCATTGCCTTATTAATATCGATGGCATTAACATGATAAGCGCAGAATGCCAGCAAAAGTATCACTTATCAACCTCGCAACAACACTGGCTACTGAATCAAGGCCAAAAATATCAGGCTCAGACATGGAACTAACCCGAAAAAGAGGATACATCCGCATGGTCGCAAACCAAATAATTTGCCATGCCAAGTTCGGACAATCTCAACTTTACCGCCATAGTTATTACGTAAACGAGGAACGACAATTGAAACCATTTCATCCGAATTTGCTTTAAGTAAAAATAATTAAATGAGGAGTAGTTTCATACGCAAATAAGTGGGAATTGAAGTTAAGAACAACAGGAAGCTAAATAAAGCCTATAAATACATGGATCAGCATCACCACCACCATCACCACCAACCTCCTCCGACGAAAAAAGGGCAAAATTGAGTTCCTCCATTCTGTTGCTGCTCATCGTAGCCATCTCGGGTTTCCATCTCACCGTATCCGAGGAGGAGGTCATTCATCCTCCTCCTTCGCCTTCTCCTCCATACGCGTTGCCAAAGCAAGAGTTTGTTTTCGTCCCGGAGCGGGCTCCGGCTACCAGCATGCTCCAAACGGTGCTGCTGGTAGTAGTTGCCTTGCTAGGCCCTTTCTTGGGCGCGTTGGCTGTGTGGAGGTGCAAGCTCCACATCGACAAAAGAGGTGTCGATGTGGAGATGCAACCCACCGGAAGATGAAGAATATGAAGATGTTCTTGCTTCTATCTGATGAAGTTGTATTACTAGATAAAAATTATTACTCCCTCCGTCTCAAAATTATTGTCATGAGACAAAAAATACAAAGTTTAGTAAAAGTGGATCAATTACAATTTCTAACCACATAAATAGAATATTCCCTCACAAAATAACCTTTTTATTACTAAATATGGAATGTGGACAATTATTTTGAGACATCCAAAAAAATATGGACAATAAATTTGAGACGGAGGAGTATGTTTTATGTTATTCTTTTTTTAATGAAGATGAAGTTGGTGATAATTACTAGTATATATATTAAATCCGTCATTGGTTGCCCTCATTTGTTCGTTTTGGACTTTGCAAAACCTAGAAGCTTTAAAGCGGGTTGAATAAACAAACTTAGAAGGTTTAAATTTGATCAATCTTAACTTTACAAATTGGTTACATTATTAAATCCAATGTCAATTGGGATGATTTGACTTTGTTCAAATCTAGAAACACTTAAACTAACCATATTAATAGCTTATAAATTGTACTCATTTTAAACAAGAACATAATGAAATTAGCTTCAGTTAAAACCATATTAAGAACATAATGAAATTAGCTTATAAAGTGTAGATACTAACATGGATGGCTGATTGGAGCACAAGAAGTCAATTCGGATATCCAAAATTTCGGATAACAATATTATATATCCGAATACCGAATATCTATAAATTCGGAAAACTTTTATATGAGTTTTAAACCGACATTTCATAAAACCCAACTTTATAATAAATTTTCGATATGCGACGAATACATATATTTTTTGAACACCCACAACCTAAATCAAGAAATCCTAGAATGAATGAAATGATTTCATTTTAACTACTTTTTCATAGTATAAAACAATATTATATTCTTTTTTTCGTATTTTTTTCTTTTAATACTTTTAACTTATCAAACCAAATAGGCTGCCATGCCAAGTTCCGGACAATCTCAACTTTTCCATAACCCATGTAAAATCATCATTGCCTTATTAATATCGATGGCATTAACATGATAAGCGCAGAATGCCAGCAAAAGTATCACTTATCAACCTCGCAACAACACTGGCTACTGAATCAAGGCCAAAAATATCAGGCTCAGACATGGAACTAACCCGAAAAAAGAGGATACATCCGCATGGCTGCAAACCAAATAGGCTGCCATGCCAAGTTCCGGACAATCTCAACATTTACCGGCCATAGTTATTACCAGAAACGAAGACCGACAATTGAAACCATTTCATCCGAATTTGCTTTAAGTAAAATAATTAAATGAGGAGTAGTTTCATACGCAAATAAGTGGGAATTGAAGTTAAGAACAACAGGAAGCTAAATAAAGCCTATAAATACATGGATCAGCATCACCACCACCATCACCACCAACCTCCTCCGACGAAAAAATGGCAAAATTGAGTTCCTCCATTCTGTTGCTGCTCATCGTAGCCATCTCGGGTTTCCATCTCACCGTATCCGAGGAGGAGGTCATTCCTCCTCCTCCTTCGCCTTCTCCTCCATACGCGTTGCCAAAGCAAGAGTTTGTTTTAAATCCGGAGCGGGCTCGCCATCAAAGATGCTCCAAACGGTCTTCTTTGGTAGTAGTCGCCTGCTAGGCCCTTTCTTGGCGCGTTGGCTGTGTGGAGGTGCAAGCTCCACATCGACAAGAGAGGTGTTTATGTGGAGATGCAACCCACCGGAAGATGAAGAAGATGAAGATGTTCTTGCTTCTATCTGATGAAGTTGTATTACTAGATAAAAATTATTACTCCCTCCGTCTCAAAATTATTGTCATGAGACAAAAAATACAAAGTTTAATAAAAGTGGATCAATTACAATTTCTAACCACATAAATAGAATATTCCCTCACAAAATAACCTTTTTATTACTAAATATGGAATGTGGACAATTATTTTGAGACATCCAAAAAAAAATATGGACAATAAATTTGAGACGGAGGGAGTATGTTTTATGTTATTCTTTTTTTTAATGAAGATGAAGTTGACTGATAATTACTAGTATATATATTAAATCCCGTCATTGGTTGCCCTCATTTGTTCGTTTTGGACTTTGCAAAACCTAGAAGCTTTAAAACGGGTTGAATAAACAAACTTAGAAGGTTTAAATTTGATCAATCTTAACTTTACAAATTGGTTACATTATTAAATCCAATGTCAATTGGGATGATTTGACTTTGTTCAAATCTAGAAACACTTAAACTAACCATATTAATAGCTTATAAATTGTACTCATTTTAAACAAGAACATAATGAAATTAGCTTCAGTTAAAACCATATTAAGAACATAATGAAATTAGCTTATAAAGTGTAGATACTAACATGGATGGATGATTGGAGCACAAGAAGTCAATTCGGATATCCGAAATTTCGGATAACAATTTTATATATCCGAATACCGAATATCTATAAATTCGAAAACTTTTATATGAGTTTTAATAAAAACCGACATTTCATAAAACCCAACTTTATAATAAATTTTCGGATATCCGAATACATATATTTTTGAACACCCACAACCTAAATCAAGAAATCCTAGAATGAATGAAATGATTTCATTTATAACTACTTTTTCATAGTATAAAACAATATTTTATTCTTTTTTTCGTATTTTTGTCTTTTAATACTTTTAACTTATCAAACCAAATATAGGTCGCCATGCCAAGTTAGGACAATCTCAACTTTTCCATAACCCATGTAAAATCATCATTGCCTTATTAATATCGATGGCATTAACATGATAAGCGCGAGAATGCCGCAAAAGTATCACTTATCGACCTCAACAACAGCTCTTGAATCAACGCCAAAATATCGAGCTCGGACATGGAACGAACCCGAAAAAGAGGATACGTCCGCATGGTCGCAAACCAAATAGGTTGCCATGCCAAGTTCGGACAATCTCAACATTTACCGCCATAGTTATTACGTAAGCGAGGACCGACAATTGAAACCATTTCATCGAATTTCCTTTAAGTAAAAATAATTAAATGAGGAGTAGTTTCATACACAAATAAGTGGGAATTGAAGTTAAGAACAACAGGAAGCTAAATAAAGCCTATAAATACATGGATCAAGATCACCACCACCATCACCACCAACCTCCTCCGACGAAAAAATGGCAAAATTGAGTTCCTCCATTCATTCTTCGCCATCGTAGCCATCTCGGGTTTCCATCTCACCGTATCCGAGGAGGAGGTCATTCCTCCTCCTCCTTCGCCTTCTCCTCCATACGCGTTGCCAAAGCAAGAGTTTGTTTTCATCCCGGAGCGGGCTCCGGCTACCAGCATGCTCCAAACGGTGCTGCTGGTAGTAGCTGCCCTGCTAGGCCCTTTCTTGGGCGCTTTGGCTGTGTGGAGGTGCAAGCTCCACATCGACAAGAGAGGTGTCGATGTGGAGATGCAACCCACCGGAAGATGAAGATGTTCTTGCTTCTATATGATGAAGTTGTATTACTAGATAAAAATTATTACTCCCTTCGTCTCAAAATTATTGTCAGGAGACAAAAAATACAAAGTTTAATAAAAGTGGATCAATTACAATTTCTAACCACATAAATAGAATATTCCCTCACAAAATAACCTTTTTATTACTAAATATGGAATGTGGACAATTATTTTGAGACATCCAAAAAAAAAATATGGACAATAAATTTGAGACGGAGGGAGTATGTTTTATGTTATTCTTTTTTTTAATGAAGATGAAGTTGACTGATAATTACTAGTATATATATTAAATCCCGTCATTGGTTGCCCTCATTTGTTCGTTTTGGACTTTGCAAAACCTAGAAGCTTTAAAACGGGTTGAATAAACAAACTTAGAAGGTTTAAATTTGATCAATCTTAACTTTACAAATTGGTTACATTATTAAATCCAATGTCAATTGGGATGATTTGACTTTGTTCAAATCTAGAAACACTTAAACTAACCATATTAATAGCTTATAAATTGTACTCATTTTAAACAAGAACATAATGAAATTAGCTTCAGTTAAAACCATATTAAGAACATAATGAAATTAGCTTATAAAGTGTAGATACTAACATGGATGGATGATTGGAGCACAAGAAGTCAATTCGGATATCCGAAATTTCGGATAACAATTTTATATATCCGAATACCGAATATCTATAAATTCCTAGAATTAATGAAATGAAATGGGAAAACTTTATATGAGTTTTTAAACCGACATTTCATAAAACCCAACTTTATAATAAATTTCGGATATCCGAATACATATATTTTTTGAACACCCACAACCTAAATCAAGAAATCCTAGAATGAATGAAATGATTTCATTTTAACTACTTTTTCATAGTATAAAACAATATTTTATTCTTTTTTTTCGTATTTTTTGTCTTTTAATACTTTTAACTTATCAAACCAAATAGGCTGCCATGCCAAGTTCCGGACAATCTCAACTTTTCCATAACCCATGTAAAATCATCATTGCCTTATTAATATCGATGGCATTAACATGATAAGCGCAGAATGCCAGCAAAAGTATCACTTATCAACCTCGCAACAACACTGGCTACTGAATCAAGGCCAAAAATATCAGGCTCAGACATGGAACGAACCCGAAAAAAGAGGATACATCCGCATGGCTGCAAACCAAATAGGTTGCCATGCCAAGTTCCGGACAATCTCAACATTTACCGGCCATAGTTATTACCAGAAACGAGGACCGACAATTGAAACCATTTCATCTGAATTTGCTTTAAGTAAAAATAATTAAATGAGGAGTAGTTTCATACGCAAATAAGTGGGAATTGAAGTTAAGAACAACAGAAGCTAAATAAAGCCTATAAATACATGGATCAAGATCACCACCACCATCACCACCAACCTCCTCCGACGAAAAAATGGCAAAATTGAGTTCCTCCATTCATTGTCGTTCATCGTAGCCATCTCGGTTTCCATCTCATCAGATCCGAGAGGAGGTCATTCCTCCTCCTCCTTCGCCTTCTCCTCCATACGCGTTGCCAAAGCAAGAGTTTGTTTTCGTCCCGGAGCGGGCTCCGGCTACCAGCATGCTCCAAACGGTGCTGCTGGTAGTAGCTGCCCTGCTAGGCCCTTTCTTGGGCGCGTTGGCTGTGTGGAGGTGCAAGCTCCACATCGACAAGAGAGGTGTTTATGTGGAGATGCAACCCACCGGAAGATGAAGAAGATGAAGATGTTCTTGCTTCTATCTGATGAAGTTGTATTACTAGATAAAAATTATTACTCCCTCCGTCTCAAAATTATTGTCATGAGACAAAAAATACAAAGTTTAATAAAAGTGGATCAATTACAATTTCTAACCACATAAATAGAATATTCCTCACAAAATAACCTTTTATTACTAAATATGGAATGTGGACAATTATTTTGAGACATCCAAAAAAATATGGACAATAAATTTGAGACGGAGGAGTATGTTTTATGTTATTCTTTTTTAATGAAGATGAAGTTGATGATAATTACTAGTATATATATTAAATCCGTCATTGGTTGCCCTCATTTGTTCGTTTTGGACTTTGCAAAACCTAGAAGCTTTAAAACGGGTTGAATAAACAAACTTAGAAGGTTTAAATTTGATCAATCTTAACTTTAAAATTGGTTACATTATTAAATCCAATGTCAATTGGGATGATTTGACTTTGTTCAAATCTAGAAACACTTAAACTAACCATATTAATAGCTTATAAATTGTACTCATTTTAAACAAGAACATAATGAAATTAGCTTCAGTTAAAACCATATTAAGAACATAATGAAATTAGCTTATAAAGTGTAGATACTAACATGGATGGATGATTGGAGCACAAGAAGTCAATTCGGATATCCGAAATTTCGGATAACAATTTTATATATCTGAATACCCGAATATCTATAAATTCTGGAAAACTTTTATATGAGTTTTAAAACTGACATTTCATAAAACCCAACTTTATAATAAATTTTCGGATATCTGAATACATATATTTTTTTGAACACCCACAACCTAAATCAAGAAATCCTAGAATGAATGAAATGATTTCATTTTTAACTACTTTTTTCATAGTATAAAACAATATTTTATTCTTTTTTCGTATTTTTGTCTTTAATACTTTTAACTTATCAAACCAAATAGGTCGCCATGCCAAGTTCGGACAATCTCAACTTTTCCATAACCCATGTAAAATCATCATTGCCTTATTAATATCGATGGCATTAACATGATAAGCGCAGAATGCCAGGAAAAGTATCACTTATCAACCTCGCAACAACATCAAGCATCGAATCAACGCCAAAAATATCAGGCTCAGACATGGAACGAACCCGTAAAAAGAGGATACATCCGCATGGCTGCAAACCAAATAGGTTGCCATGCCAAGTTCCGGACAATCTCAACTTTTACCGGCCATAGTTATTACCAGAAACGAGGACCGACAATTGAAACCATTTCATCTGAATTTGCTTTAAGTAAAAATAATTAAATGAGGAGTAGTTTCATACGCAAATAAGTGGGAATTGAAGTTAAGAACAACAGGAAGCTAAATAAAGCCTATAAATACATGCATCAAGATCACCACCACCATCACCACCAACCTCCTCCGACGAAAAAGGGTAAAATTGAGTTCCTCCATTCTGTCGCTCATCGTAGCCATCTCGGTTTCCATCTCACCGTATCCGGGAGGAGGTCATTCATCCTCCTTTCGCCTTCTCCTCCATGCGTTGCCAAAGCAAGAGTTTGTTTTCGTCCCGGAGCGGGCTCCGGCTACCAGCATGCTCCAAACGGTGATGCTGGTAGTAGCTGCCCTGCTAGGCCCTTTCTTGGGCGCGTTGGCTGTGTGGAGGTGCAAGCTCCACATCGACAAGAGAGGTGTTTATGTGGAGATGCAACCCACCGGAAGATGAAGAAGATGAAGATGTTCTTGATTCTATATGATGAAGTTGTATTACTAGATAAAAATTATTACTCCCTCCGTCTCAAAATTATTGTCATGAGACAAAAAATACAAAGTTTAATAAAAGTGGATCAATTACAATTTCTAACCACATAAATAGAATATTCCCTCACAAAATAACCTTTTTATTACTAAATATGGAATGTGGACAATTATTTTGAGACATCCAAAAAAAAAATATGGACAATAAATTTGAGACGGAGGGAGTATGTTTTATGTTATTTTTTTTTAATGAAGATGAAGTTGACTGATAATTACTAGTATATATATTAAATCCCGTCATTGGTTGCCCTCATTTGTTCGTTTTGGACTTTGCAAAACCTAGAAGCTTTAAAACGGGTTGAATAAACAAACTTAGAAGGTTTAAATTTGATCAATCTTAACTTTACAAATTGGTTACATTATTAAATCCAATGTCAATTGGGATGATTTGACTTTGTTCAAATCTAGAAACACTTAAACTAACTATATTAATAGCTTATAAATTGTTCTCATTTTAAACAAGAACATAATGAAATTAGCTTCGATTAAAACCATATTAAGAACATAATGAAATTAGCTTATAAAGTGTAGATACTAACATGGATGGATGATTGGAGCACAAGAAGTCAATTCGGATATCCGAAATTTCTTTTATATGGATAACAATTTTATATATCGAATACCCGAATATCTATAAATTCTGGAAAACTTTTATATGAGTTTTAAAACTGACATTTCATAAAACCCAACTTTATAATAAATTTTCGGATATCTGAATACATATATTTTTTTGAACACCCACAACCTAAATCAAGAAATCCTAGAATGAATGAAATGATTTCATTTTTAACTACTTTTTTCATAGTATAAAACAATATTTTATTCTTTTTTTTCGTATTTTTTGTCTTTTAATACTTTTAACTTATCAAACCAAATAGGCTGCCATGCCAAGTTCCGGACAATCTCAACTTTTCCATAACCCATGTAAAATCATCATTGCCTTATTAATATCGATGGCATTAACATGATAAGCGCAGAATGCCAGCAAAAGTATCACTTATCAACCTCGCAACAACACTGGCTACTGAATCAAGGCCAAAAATATCAGGCTCAGACATGGAACTAACCCGGAAAAAGAGGATACATCCGCATGGCTGCAAACCAAATAGGCTGCCATGCCAAGTTCCGGACAATCTCAACTTTTACCGGCCATAGTTATTACCAGAAACGAGGACCGACAATTGAAACCATTTCATCTGAATTTGCTTTAAGTAAAAATAATTAAATGAGGAGTAGTTTCATACGCAAATAAGTGGGAATTGAAGTTAAGAACAACAGGAAGCTAAATAAAGCCTATAAATACATGGATCAAGATCACCACCACCATCACCACCAACCTCCTCCGACGAAAAAAGGGCAAAATTGAGTTCCTCCATTCTCGCTGTCGCTCATCGTAGCCATCTCGGGTTTCCATCTCACCGTATCCAGGAGGAGGTCATTCATCCTCCTCCTTCGCCTTCTCCTCCATACGCGTTGCCAAAGCAAGAGTTTGTTTTCGTCCCGGGCGAGCCCGCCACCAAAGATGCTCCAAACGGTCTTGCTGGTAGTAGTCTCTGCTAGGCCCTTTCTTGGGCGTTGGTACGTGTGGAGTGCAAGCTCCACATCGACAAGAGAGGTGTTTATGTGGAGATGCAACCCAGGAAGATGAAGAAGATGAAGATGTTCTTGCTTCTATCCGATGAAGTTGTATTACTAGATAAAAATTATTACTCCTCCGTCTCAAAATTATTGTCATGAGACAAAAATACAAAGTTTAATAAAAGTGGATCAATTACAATTTCTAACCACATAAATAGAATATTCCCTCACAAAATAACCTTTTTATTACTAAATATGGAATGTGGACAATTATTTTGAGACATCAAAAAAATAAAAAAATATGGATAATAAATTTGAGACGGAGGGAGTATGTTTTATGTTATTCTTTTTTTTAATGAAGATGAAGTTGACTGATAATTACTAGTATATATATTAAATCCCGTCATTGGTTGCCCTCATTTGTTCGTTTTGGACTTTGCAAAACCTAGAAGCTTTAAAACGGGTTGAATAAACAAACTTAGAAGGTTTAAATTTGATCAATCTTAACTTTACAAATTGGTTACATTATTAAATCCAATGTCAATTGGGATGATTTGACTTTGTTCAAATCTAGAAACACTTAAACTAACCATATTAATAGCTTATAAATTGTACTCATTTTAAACAAGAACATAATGAAATTAGCTTGATTAAAACCATATTAAGAACATAATGAAATTAGCTTATAAAGTGTAGATACTAACATGGATGGATGATTGGAGCACAAGAAGTCAATTCGGATATCCGAAATTTCGGATAACAATTTTATATATCTGAATACCCGAATATCTATAAATTCTGGAAAACTTTTATATGAGTTTTAAAACTGACATTTCATAAAACCCAACTTTATAATAAATTTTCGGATATCTGAATACATATATTTTTTTGAACACCCACAACCTAAATCAAGAAATCCTAGAATGAATGAAATGAAATGGGAAAATATTTGTTTTATACCAGTTGAAAGTATTTAACTGTTTTTTCCACCAAAAGTTGTTAAGCATAACATGTGCCATTCATGTAACATGTATCAAATTGAAGCAAACTCAAGACGGCAAAAAGGAGACTCTTATTGTGTTTAACGGTAAGGAAGTAGGATAACAATTCAAATAGCAATGCGAATGCCACATCCAAGATAAACCATGTTGTCAAGTACCTTAGGGTAATACTTTTCAGATCATAATTGAGAATTTGAGTTATCGGGTCAAAGAAACCAACAAAATAAATTGAACCAAGTCGACCAAAAAGAAAACGTCAACTAAGAAGTCGACAATTTATATTTTCCTTAGTGACTGGGAAGAGGTTTTTAATAATGCAACTTCAAATGGGTAAGCCCATAATGAATATGCTACCAGTACCACCATGAATGTATGTCAATACCTGAAAGTATTACCAAATTGCATTAAGAGAAATATTGACCTTAAATAATTGTTACAAAATATTTATCATGCAAGTAATCTAAATAATCTAGGTTGAGTGTAACCAAAATTTATTTCTAGCTTCTTATACGCATAACTGTGAATAAAATAGTAAAATGAGATGTTACCTATATTTGAAGTGCATATGAGACATGATATGGGTGGTGGAACTTGGGTCAACATCGTTTTGTGTATAAGCACCTAATGGATGTATTATATCCTTAGACGAACCCTTTAAAGTGCTAGTACCCGTTGACAGATGGTTGAATCTCGTTGTTCTTTTGTGTTCTTGATTTCTTTATCTTTTTCGATTCTTTGAGCATGCCTCATCTTTTCGTCACTTGATGAACGATAGTCTAAACTGCTAGTACCCACTAGAGTAGGCAGGTTTCTTTGCTTTGATGAACTACTTAAATTTTCTTGTTCTTCAAACATCTTGATTTATGGTTCCGTAACTTCTTGACATGGAGGTGTTTAGAACGACGCTAAGCGAGCTGAGAAAGTGTTACACCCAAACTTACTTCCTAAATCCGCATCGGGCTTTGAGTTATTCTAAGCGAGGATACAAAAAAATGGTGATATTAAAGAAATCTAAGGTTACTCATAGATATTGAAAGAGTGCAAATGTTCTTTGATTGATGAATTGAAATGTAAATTTCTTAGTTCAGAAGTTAAAGGACATGTTGTTCGAACTATATGGGATCTCTTTATGGTTGTCTGGCTTAACAAGCTAGTAGTATAGATGATATTATAGTTGTCTGAGTTGTATTTATTTCTTATGTAGATGATAGTTAGGGTTTTTTTTTCTTTCATGTTAAATTCTCTTAGTGTTAATGCAAGTGGGCTCAAGCAATATTTTAATATTTTTTTTTGTTAAATAATCTATGTCACAAATGCAAAGAAAATCATGTATTTCCCATTATGTATTAAGAGAAAGACCCACAATCCACTTATTCAAAAAAAAAAAAAAAAAAAGAAGGAAAAAAAAGGCCTTAGTTGTGTTGTATTCCATGTTTATACCTTTAACAAACGTCATTGTCTCTTCCTATGATTTCCCAAGTTTATTATCGCTCACAAAATCCGCATTTGTCTTGAAAACATATTACACTACCTTTTAACAAACATCATATAAAAACAGTGAACATATTTAGGTGCCGTTTGGTTTGTAAATGGGTTTGGATTAGGATTTTGATTTAAATGTAAAGTTGTATATTAGGATTTGGATTTGGATTTGATTAGGTAAGAGAAAAAATTATATTTAATTAAAAATATTATTTTTAATTATTAGCAGTGGGTTAAAATAAATATTTGTTATTTTTTAAAATTTATATATTAAAGTGTGATAGAGAGATAAATGCACTGGGACCCACGTAAAGTAGTGTAAACCTGACTTTTATGTATGATTTGAAATAGTGAATGTCAGAAGGAGTTAACCCCGAATACTTGCTTTGAAATTTAACCAAACAACAATATTCAATGCTAATGTCATGTCCCACCCTCAAAACCCCACAACCAAACATGATGTTAGATAAAATAACAAAATTTGACAAGTTATGTCAATCATGTGTGTAGTTTACAAAGGAATCTATCATTATTTTTTTCTTGTGCATCAATCATATGGTACCTTTTTAAACATTATTTGATCAACTAATATTCCTTTAACTTGATTGCCACTCATTTATGTGTAATTAAACAGTGAAAGTCTCGTGATTTCAAAAAGATTTATGCTAGCTTGTTTTAGATGGCGTTTAGGCCTTCCACAATGAGGTGAGATAGCATAGTTCAATGAAATGGTTTATATGTTAACTCATCATTCAATTGCATTGCAAGGATAGTAGGTGTAATATGAGTTCTTCTCTGTTTGCATCATGTTTAGATTTCAATTGTGGGCTCTCTAATTTTATATCAATTAGTTTTTTAGGAAAACTTTCATGTTTTTCTTTTTATAAAATGTAAAAAAAAAGCTTTAATGGGTTGTGGAGGATTAATGTAAGATTATTGTATGCATATGTGGCATTGTATTATACTCAAAGTGATTGAATGGATTGGAGTTGCTCTTAGCTTAGCGATACGAATGTGAAACATAAGGCAATTTTTTTTCCACAAAAGGTTAAAGTTCAAATCGTGTGAACATGAGTGGTGATATATATGCCTAACAATAAACCTACTCTATTCATCTTTTGACAAGTAATTTTGTCACGTTCATTATTTTCCACCAATTACATCTTTGAGTCTAATTTTAGGTGTATGTTTTAGGCATGTAAATTATTTTTCTGTAAACATATGTGCAGTTTAGTGTGTGAGAGTTTAACCTTAAATTTAATTAATGTCTAGATGCACATGGTCTTTAATGCCTTCCTTGTAATTGTTTCGTTAGTGGTAGGTCATGTTTCATTTATACCTATGTTCATCATCATCGGTCCTAAATATCTTTATTTTTTAGACATTTTTCAGTCATATGATGGCCCAATATAATAAACGTGTTAGATAATGAAAAGTGCTAGTCATTATGGGCCTGTGTCAAGGATGGCATTGGGCCCATTGTGAGATTCTAGCCTTTTATGCAAACGTGGATAAAACGTGCTTGGTTTATTACAACTTTTTTTTTTTTTTTTTTCATTTCATTTCATGAATACAAAGTTTTCGTTTTCAGGTGGATGTAGACATTCACATCTGAATTGTTTCTATAAAGACCATTGAGAAAATAATATCTTTGACAAACGCGATGTGATTAAATATTAAGCATGTAAATAGGTTGTTGTTTCAAATATCTTAATAGTTTTTTGCCAAAAAGATGCTAACGAAAATTATTATTTTGGTACATTTGAGGATCAGTTTCTGTTCATTGATCGATTCAACGAGTAGCGGACCTTGAATATTGACCTTCAACTAGTAGCTACGCCAACCTTTCTGCTACCCTATCAAGCTGTTGTCGCAAAACATAAAACAACAACAGTACCCAATCTCGTTTAAGTGAGGTATGAGGGAGGTTGCATGTAAACAAATTATATCATTACTTTAAGGTAAACCAATACATTCGGCAAATATATGTGTGAGGGTGATTCACACAAATATATCTACTATTGATAGTTTGATTCACAACAATAGATTTTTCCCGATAAACGTATGCCTTGCATGTGGTAAATGTAGGGCTGAGCATCAAAGGTTCAAAACCGAACCGAACCGAACCGACAAAACCAACCGAACCGACAAAAACCGAGCCGACTCGACAGCTCGTTGGTTCGGTTTCTGTTTCATGTTTTACATGTTTTCGGTTTCGGGTCGGCTCGGCCCAAAACCGACAAAAACATACCTAAATACATCTAAACCGAACCGAACCGACGGCCTAATGCAGAACCGAACCGAACCGACGGCCCGTCGGTTCGGTTTCGGTTTAGGTTTTTCATGAATTTTGGTTTACGGTTTTACCGATTCGTGAACCGATGCTCAGCCCTAGGTAAATGCATGATTCTTTTAGAAACCACAAGGAGGTAATATTACAATTAACATAAAAGAAAAGGGAGCAAAAAGTACACATTTGCTGACTTCTACATTCCTTTCTTCTTCTTCACTTAATAATTTGAAAATTTGAATAAAAGAAAGGGCTAATCACATCAAAATGTATCATAATTGTCACTTATGTGTACTAAACTTGATTTTTTTGCATTTTTGTGTATTTTATGACCATTATGCCCTTCATTTTATAAACTTGGGAGGGGCAAAATAGTTACACAAAAATGCACCAAAAATCAAGTTTACTACACATAATAGCAAAAGAATTGTTTGATATATATAAAAGGAAATCATGACAACTATGATACAAAGTCTAAAAGAAAATAGTAACAACCAAAAAAGTAAGATAAAAGATGTTGTTTGGAAAGAAAGCATGCATATGGTTAAAGGATGCAGTAAGAAGAGAGTTGAAGAATGTTCTTAGCTTCCATCCAACTCTGAAGCAATCTCTCTGCCACATTTCTCTTTTCCTCTGCAAATGGATTTCTTCAAATATCTTCCAAATAAAAAGTAAGTAATTTCTTTAACCCATACATTAAAGTTAAATCTTTTTGCTTAGCATTGTAGTAATTATTATGCCATTTAGCCTTTTCTGAAACCCCTTGAACAAATGTTGTGCTAGTATATATAATAATTAAAGTAAGTTTTTTTTCATTGTTGATGTTTTTGCATGGTGTTAGTTACTTACTTAGAAAACTGAAATTTTTATCCTAATTTGTTGTATATGCAATGTATGTTTTTGTGGACTTTAGATATTTCAAATTTGAGTAATGTTCTTGTTTTCGAATGAGGGGGTGCTTGGCTGTGCATTTAGATAGATTGTTGCGATTATAAGTGGTTGTGTAACAAAATAATCAATTTAGCATAAGTTGTCGTAAGAAAGTAACTGCTAGATATATGCACGGCCACCTTATATGTCCGTAGCTATAAGCAACTGATTATCTACTTATCTGGTTCTAGTCGTGATAATCACTAATTAGTAATCACGAAGTTTTGGTTTCATTTGTCATAAACAGGAAGATTAAGAACCTTTTCAAAGAAACCAAGAAAAGGTAGATGGCTACATTTGGGGATATTGGGCTAGCAGCCGCGATTAATATACTTACAGCTCTCATTTTCTTACTCGCTTTTGCTTTTCTTCGGCTTCAACCTATAAACGATAGAGTATACTTTCCAAAATGGTATATCATGGGCCAAAGGACAAGTCCTACTGACTCCGTGCATTTGTTAGAAAGTTTGTCAATTTGGATTGTCGGTCATATTTGAAGTTTCTCAATTGGGTGCCTGATGCGCTGAAAATGTCACAATCCGAGCTCATTGAACATGCTGGTTTGGATTCGGCTGTGTATTTGAGGATTTACTTGCTAGGGTACGCTCGATTCATTCTGTCTAAAGTATTTTAAATACAATTTCCTCACCTAAACAATCTTGTTTCTTTTATTTCACTTGTATGCAGGTTAAAAATATTCTTTCCCATATTTTTGATAACCTGGGCAGTTTTGATCCCGGTTAATTTTACAAACGACACTCTCGAGCTCTCTAAAGATACTTATAGCGAAATTGATAAGCTTTCTATATCAAACATTCCACACGGGTCTCCCAGGCACGTAAACCTTACCATTTCATTCATTTCGGTTAACGTTATATGCTTCTTATATATGTAAAAATTTAATTTCAGGTTATGGGCTCATGTTGCAGTGGCATACGTTGTTACGATTTGGACATGCTTTATGTTAAAGAAGGAGTATGAGACAGTTGCAAATATGCGATTTTATTTTCTTCAATCAGAGAATCATCGCCCTGATCAATTTACAGTAAGTTAATATACTAATAATTGTGATATATAATGTATCCTAAGATAAGATTATGATTGATACATAAAGCAAAAATGATATTTTACAGGTTCTTGTCAAGAACATCCCACCAGATGCTCATGAGTCGGTTAGCGACATTGTTCAGAACTTCTTTTTAGTGAACCATCACGATAATTATCTCACTCATCAGGTACATATATTAAGTTAACTAGTACTTTACTACACAGTAGTGTTGATATTTTGCTAACTAAACTGCTTAATAATTTTTGCAGGTAGTTTGTAATGCGAACAAACTTGCAAAGCTTGTAAAGAAGAGACAAAAGAAACAAAACTGGCTCGACTACTACCAGATTAAATACTCAAAAATCCGTCAAAACGACCTTTGATGAAAGTATGTTCTTTTATATTTAGTTTTTTTTTACGCTTTCAGTTTTGTTTTCTTGTATAGAAATGCTAACACGATTGTTTTACTTATTCTTTGATGATTAGACTGGTTTTTGGGGACTTTGGGGAAAGAAAGTAGATGCCATAGAGCATCATGAAACCGAAATCGAGAAACTTACAAACGAAGTAATCATCTATCCTTCATCTTTTGTCATTCTTAAAGGGTATTTTAGACATTCGACAATAGTCATAAGGGATGAATATCATGAAGGATTAGTTTTTTTTTTCCATGAGTTATGTATCATTGATAGGATTTTATTAATGAAGTTTACTTCTACATTTTAGATAGCCGAGGAGAGAAAAAATGTGTTGAATGACCCGAAGCCATTTTGCCAGCTGCATTCGTCTCCTTCAAAACCCGTTGGGGTGCCGCTGTTTGTGCTCAGACACAACAAGTTAGAAACCCGACTTTATGGTTAACTGAATGGGCTCCCGAGCCACGTGATGTGTACTGGAAAAACCTCGCTATTCCTTACGTCTCACTGACTATTCGGAAGGTTATAATGGGCATCGCCTTCTTTTTTCTCACATTCTTTTACATGGTCCCCATTGCATTTGTGCAGTCACTTGCAAACATTGAAGGTATCCAAAAGGCTGTACCATTCCTTAAGCCGATAATCAATATGTAAGCTCTTCTTGCGTGTAACCACAGAGACCATTTATGTAATTTAAATGATTGTTTGCACAAATTGTAATTTAATTTTGATGAAAATTTTCGTGTGCAGAAAACTGATCAAGTCATTTATCCAAGGCTTTCTACCGGGATTGTGTTGAAGCTATTCCTCAAGCTGCTACCAAAACTCTTGATGATGATGTCAAAATTCGAAGGATTTATAAGTATATCGAGACTTGAGAGGAGATCTGCTTCTAGATACTATCTTTTCAAATTCGTGAATGTGTTTCTTGGTAGTATTATCGCTGGGGCTGCATTCGAACAGCTCAATACATTTCTTAATCAGCCCGCAAATAAGTAAGTTAATTAATTAGTCTGCACCCGCACTATGATTCATTTTGATTCTGTTTTGCATTTATGCTTTTCAGGATTCCTGAAACGGTTGGCATAGCGATACCCATGAAAGCAACGTTCTTCATAACGTATATAATGGTTGACGGGTGGAGTGGTACCGCAGGAGAGATTTTGCGGTTAAAGAGGCTGATAATTTATCACTTAAAGAATATTTTCCTAGTTAAGACCGAAAGGGATAGGAACGGGCTATGTATCCTGGAAGCATCGGTTTCAACACTAAAGAACCTCAAATACAGTTTTATTATCTTATTGGCCTTGTTTATGCTGTGGTGACACCGCTCCTAATTCCGTTTATTTTAGTTTTCTTTGCGCTTGCATTCGTGATCTATCGTCACCAGGTGAAAGACCCATAATAATGTTGAATTTTCATTAGAGTAAATTGCAAGTACTTATATGATCTATGTGATTTTCTCAAAGTTATGAACTTGGTCCCTAGTTATAGAATCTGTTTGTGTTGGAATGCAGATAATTAACGTATACAACCCGAAATATGAAAGCCGAGCTGCATTTTGGCCAGATGTTCACGGACGTGTAATCACAGCATTGATTGTATCTCAAGTAGTTTTGATGGGTTTATTGAGTACAAAGCACGCGGTTGCTTCCACTCCTGTTCTCCTTGCACTCCCAATACTAACTATCGGGTTCAATATCTACTGTAAAGGCCGGTTTGAACCTGCGTTTACTAGATATCCGTTACAGGTGTGTAAGAAATTTGTTGAAAGGTCAAATGATATGGTTTCAAGTATCAACATTTTTATTTGTTTTATTTTTGTTCGGTTTTCTAGGAGGCAAGGAATAAAGACACTCTTGATCTAGTTAGGGAGCCGATGCCGAACTTAAAAGGCTACCTTCAGAATGCTTACATACATCCAGTTTTCAAAGACGACGGTTCTGATGATCACTACGATGATGGGACAGTGATCGTCCCCACCAAAAGACAGTCACGTCGGAACACACCCGAGCCTAGCAAGACAAGTGGTGGTTCGGTGTCATCAATCCCTGAGATCACTGAAGAAAAGCATAAGCCATGATTGAGTTTCTATATAAAGGTTGCAAGGCCGGAGAGGAATGTAAACATCGATCTTATGCACATGTGCAAACATCAAACACATGATATTAGTTTTAAACTCCATTGATAATGATGTTAGGCAAACCAACGATGTGTAGAAATCTAAGCAAACTAAAGTGTAGCAGAACGAGAACTGTTGCAATATAGACTATGACACAACAACAACATCCAGTAAAGGTTCCGGAAAGCAATATACTATATGTATGGAATTATTTGTAGAAAAAAAGGGGTTGTTCTATAGAGTAAAAAAGCTAACTTTTCATCTGAAAGCAGAATTTCATGAATCACAGTTGTAGATCAAAGACATAAACTTTGGCATTTACAAGAAAGTTCAGGAAACAAAATAACTCAAACGAAAGTTAAATATCACATTAGAAATCGAACCTATTGAGGAAACCAATTTAGTTTGCAATCAAGGTCACCAGTGAGTGTGTCAAGAATGCTTTTCGTTAGAGCTTCCCACTTTCCATTATTAGGATTTTTCAATTGCACATCTATTAGATCAGTCGTATTCCCTTCCATCATCTTCCTTATCACTAGGTTAGAGGACCTTATGTAACTTGGACGGCAAATCAAGAAAAATGCATCAAAGAATCGTGATTGCTCCCACACGTGTTCATCTAGACGCGTTTCAAGAGAAAGTTGAATGTTAGTAACCGGAAATGAGGTTGAGGCCCGTCTTCTAAGATCATCAACATCAATGTCCAAAGGCACTACTGAATCAAGGCTTTCATGTCTTACGTTGATCTCAAACTTGTTTGATAGATTGAGTGTTTCCCTCATCTTGAAAAGAAGGAATGATCCATAGGTTCCCACGAACTGTAAGTAAGGTTGATTTGCTCGGGAGCAATGGCTGGAAACATGAGAGGAGGAATATTACCTGTACATGTGAAAGTAAGTAATCTTGGAGCATGAACTTGTACATTGCCCGGCAAGCGTTGAGATACGTCTAAGGTCAACCACTTGAGCGAAACACTAGTTATAACCAGGTCTTCGAGCTCCCGCCAATACCCAATTCCAAGGGTCAAAGTCTCGAGCCAAGGAAATTTTGATTTGACTGTGTCAAAAAATGACCTGTCTATAATCACACCGTCAATATGTAACTGTGTCACACTTGATAATGAATCCATTTGGAACGGCATAGACGCCCTCCAACCATCAAGCATGTGGCAAAGAAAGGAGCGGAGACTTGGTACATTATTGATCTCCCAAGAATCGAAATATTCATTTGAAAAAATATCCAATTCCCGAAGACGAAGAAGGTTTTTGACCTTAACATTCTTGAGGCCCTCGCAATCATAAAGTCTTATCTTCTCGAGCAAGGTACAAGTAGACAACAATTTTTGAAACACATCTTGAGTTATAATGACAGATTCAAAGTCCATTACACGTAGAGACGCCACGCAGTTGATGACAGGATTCGTACAAATCCGGAGTCGAATACCGTTTGGATAATCATATGTGTATTTTACATGGATCGACTTTACATGGATCGAACTAAGGTTTTGACTAGAGAATAACTCATTTGGCAATGTAAGCGAATCATCAATGAGTACAGTTATATTAAGCGAAAGGTCTTTGAGACAACTTTTGGAAACGACAAGTCTTATCCAATTTTCGGCATCCTCTAGGTTGTCTTCGATAAGTCTTAATTGGAGATGAAAAGATTCAATAGGTATGTTGTCTTTGTGGTACCTTTCCAAAGTATTATGAATTAGCTTCATGTACTTTGTTTCGTTTCGTAGGTCGAAAACAGCTTATCGGGTTCAGGAGGGATTAATTTAAGGTTAGGGATGGTATACCAAGCGCGTAGCCATGACTTAGACAAGATGCAAGTGCTTGCGGATTCTTTAAAAGGCAACAACGATTGTATACCATGAATCAACTCCACAGGAAGAAGAACATCTTCATGGGTGTCACTAACTCTACTTCTTTTCGACATATCCCCACCCCAAATCGACTCCTCTAAACACTCCCGAAACCCTAATAATTTAACTAAATATAAGAAGAAGAAGATTCAAAGATAATAAAAAGTTATATTACCTTGACAACGATCGCGTACGTCGTATGTTTTGTGGGAAAACCCTTTTTTTTTTTTTTTGATTTTGAGATTTTGCTTTTATAGAGGAACCACCGACCTGGGCTTTTTAGTGATGTTACGGGCTATATTATGTTATCTTTTCATCATAGTTTTTTGTCGAAGTCCGAAAAGATACCAAGTAATCCATTGCTTACGACTTTAAGGGTTTTACCAAGCCATAGTGTGATATCATTTGAAACCCGGAAAGATACCCGAGTAATCCTTCCGGCCATTAAGTTTCAGCTAGCAAATGCTAATATTATAAGCTCATCTTGAAGCTTATATTATAAGTCGAATGCTATTTTGGCCAGAAGTTCATGGACGTGAGTGTTTGTAATCACAATATCGGCTATATCTCACGTACTTTTGATGGGTTTTTTTAGTACAAAGCATGCGGTTGCTTCCACTCCTGTTCTCCTTGCACTCCCAATTCTCACTATCGGGTTCCATATCTATTGTAAAGGCCGGTGTGAACCTGCGTTTACTAGATATCCATCACAGGTACGTAGAAAATAGTGTGATTTAGAATAAATAAATTTATTTATTAGTGTATTTTCGTAAAGACCGTATATTGACCATGTATGAGATTTTGTCCATTTTGATGCACACGTAACAGTTTTTGCACACCAACTTTTAAAGAAAAAAGTTTCGATCATCCTAGAGCACCATAATTTAATAATAAATCAATGATAATTTACCACCTTATATTGGTGAACACAATAAGATTCTTGTGCACCATAATTAATAAGAGCGCTGGGTACCGTGGTGCCGTTAAGTTGGTGAAGTTGGCAAAAAGAGCTACACGTCAGCAAAACCCTCTATGACACAAGAAATGCTAGGGTTCCTCGTCCGTAACCCGAAGACTATTTCGTCTTGCCAATGTCGATTCGAGATCTTTTCACTTGTGCTTATCTTTCAAAAAGCCACAAGCGCTCATGTGTTTAAAGTCCAAACTCGTCGCTGTTTTAAACAATATTTGCACCCTCGCCATAAAATCTTTATCGTTCTCCCCATTCATAACAAGCGTTTCATTCATTAACGACTTCCACTTGGTAACCTCTCGATTCAATGCAGTCCACTTTCCATTGAACATGTTCTTGGTACGAATAGTGAAGTTGCCTTTCTCGGCTTTCGTATTGTATACGTCGAGAATTTTATACCAAAACGTATCCTTTTGTTGATCCGCACCCATCTTTGGATCCTCGTATATTTGAATGAAATCCGCCAAAAGCAACTCCTCGGCTTGGCTCCACAAAATTTCGAGCTCGGGTTCCACGTTCGGTTGCGGCTCTTTGGTTTTTTTCCCCTATTCTTCATCTTTGTTTTTTTCGATGTCGGTGTCGGGACCGTCTCTTCTTTGTCTTCGTCTCGTCAGTGGAAGGATTGTTGGTCGGAATTTGGTTGGGAAGCGATGGCTTGGATTGGTTGTTGTTGAGAAAATTGAGCATATTGCATTTGTTGTTGCATTTTTCATTGACTAAATAGCATTTGTTCATCTGGATTGGCATATGGGTTTGGGAGGTTGGAATAGTAAGGCATTCAGGGGTATGAATTCGAAGACGAGCGCGGATTGTTGGTCGGATTCGAAGACGAGCCCGGAATTTGATTTTGTAGGTCGTTTAGCATACCGGTAATCCATTGTTGTTTGGGATTCATTTTGTTTGGAAAAAAAATTATAGATGTAGAAAATAGTATGTTATAAAATATATTGAAAGTGAGTGTGAAGTACGAAACAATAAGGAGGTATTTATGGGATTTTTAGAGGTAAAATTGAATTTTTGGGGTATTAAATAAAAAAACCATATACCGTTTTATAGCGTTGATTAAAATAATAAATATATATATATATATATATATATATATATATATATATATATATATATATATATATATATATATATATATATATATATATCATATTCTGCGATGGTTTGGTCACCATGGCGCGAGCACCAATGGCGACAACCATGGTGCGGTGCGCCATTGCATTCCGTCGGCTAGTAGAGCGGTGCGAGCTTATGTACCGCCTGTACCCCTTGCTCTAAGAGTTGTTGGAGCACCATAATTAATTTATAAATCAATGATAATTGAACACCTTATATTTGGTGAGCAAAATGGGATTCTTGTGCACCATAAGAGTTGTTAATAATGAGTATTGGAATCGGTAGTTGAGATACAATCAAAATACATGAATGAATGTGGAGAATGGTCAACGTCATAAAGGTGCATTTATTATTTGGTGTGTAAGCATCATTTTTTGCTCATCAAAATTAATTTTTCGTGTACAATGTGTCAATGTAAGATGTGTAATAATCCAGACCGTTGAAAAATAAATGGTGCACAAACACCATTATTTGAGCACGACATTAGACTAATTGGTGAAAGAGAATATTTTGGATGTGAATTAGTAAACTATTAGTGTATTTGAAACATATCGGTAATTGTTTTTAGGAAATATGTTAAAAGGTCAACTAATATGGTTTCAAGTATTACTATCAGTTAAACTTTTTTTTTTTTTTTTTTTTTTTTTTTTTTTTTATTTCACAATGAATAAAGACACTCTTGATCTAGTTAGGAACCGAGGCCGAACCTAAAATGCTACCTTCAGAATGTTTGCATACATCCGGTTCTGTTCTGATGATCATTACGATATAATTTGGATTCATACATATTTTTAAAAGTACAAAGTAATGATTTAATTTAACACAATCAATATGGTTATAAATTCAAGTCGCACAATGACGCTGCGTTCTCGAGTTTGGATTTGGAAGGAAAAGAAAGAAAATGAAAGGAAATAGAAAAAATGATGTGTTCTCGAGTTTTTGTCAAACAGAAAGGAAAGGAAAGTGGAAGGATTTGATAGGAAAATTAAGAGGTTTTTCCTACCAAATTTTCCGACCAATATAGTGATTTGAAAGGAAACAAATTTACACATAAACTATTTGTTATAAACTAAGTTATATAACCTTCATTATTTTATATATCTTTTGTTATAGATGTATTTCTATGTTTAAAAAGTCATAACTATAATTTTTTTTTTCTTTCTTTTCCTTCCAACTCGAGAACACGACTTTGTTTATTTTCCTTCCATTTCCGTTCATTTCCTTTCAACTCGAGAACATGAAATATAAATGCCACTTTCTTTTCTTTCCACTTCTTTTCTTTACTTTTCTTTACCAATCATTTCTATTCCCACAAAAGAAAACTCGAGAACAGAGCGTGAAGGACGTTATAGCTCTATTTTGCTATTAGAAAAAACAAAGCTCCGTGCATCACACATGCCATAGTTAATTGAGATAGCAAATCTTGAACAACATAAAGAAAAGATGCAAAACAGTGCACTCTTGTCTTTATTCTTGATGAAGATATCATATGTTGTTATGGCTGCATGGCGTCTGTTGTCCAAAACGCTCCAGCTATCAAGTCAACATGTTTATTACCCGAACACCTGCAAACAAACGGCGAAAGTAATGAATATAAAACATCCTACTGTTAATTTGAGGCTTTTAGTTGCAGTATATGTTGGTAGTGTCAATATAATCGATATATACGCGTCACTAATCATCTTGTGGTGTTCGAGCTACATTTTGTTGAGGTTGTCAATATAATCGATATATACGCGTCACTAATCATCTTACGAGTAATTTGTTTGAGCCAATAGTTTACTAACACACTTACGTTTTCACATAAAACACTAAAACAAGTATAAGTGATTTTATGATTTAGTATTACATATGTACAACAACTAGTGTTTACATATTTGGGTAAATATATACATAACTAGTATGTATTATAATGGGTAATATAAATTGGTAGAAACTTAAGTATTTGACCCATTGACCAAATACATTGAATGTAGTTGAGTACAACCCAAAGTCCATGAACCATACCCATGAAGCTTGACCCATAACCCATTGCATGACATCATGCTTGAGTCATATATGGATATTATCCATGACCCATGGTTTTAACCCATGACCCATGGACTAGATGCATTGCATCTGGTAGATACACTGAATCTACTTGATATCCATGATCCATAACCCATGACCCATGACCCAAAACCCATGGGCAAAGGGCGTCCCACGGATCCCGAATATGATCGGACGGATCCTCCAGTGAGGATCCGTGGGATCCGTGGAACAATAGTATTTTCCTCATAAATAGTGAGCTATTTCTTCATTGTTTCTCAACCTCTCTTACATATTTTCTCTTTGAGTTATAAACTCTCAACCTCGGATCCAAGTGATCTATGTATGTAGTTTTGTTTTGTGTGATTCTCTAGGTTCCTCTTAAAGGCGAGATCACCATCTTTTGAAGACGAGCAAGCTCGAGTCCATGAGTTGCCACCGTTATCATCAAGACTCTTGAGGTTCTCTTGTTGATATTTCTCTTCTTCTCATAAGAAGTGTAGTGTTGAAGACATTAGTGAAAGATGTCTAAGAGAGTCAAGACGAAGACATTAGTAAAGAGTGTCGATCGTCCGTATTGAAAGCACTAGTGAAGGGTGCCTAGAAGTCAAGACTAAAGGAACTAGTGAAAGGTGCCTTGAATATCGAGTCAAAGGCATTAGTGAAAGGTGCCTTGAAGATCGAGTCAAAGGCATTAGTGAAAGGTGCCTTGAAGATCGAGTCAAAGGCATTAGTGAAAGGTGCCTAAGGTGTACATTCGATATGGTGTGATTCAATGTACAAGATAGATTAGTATTGGGTCAAAGGATATTGATATCCTTGTCGATGTTGTTATAAGGGTAGATCTCCTTTGGGGTTAGGTGTCTTGTAGTGGTTGGGTAGTAGTTCCTCAATTGTAATGAAACTTCGTATCAGCCTAGTACCGGATAAAGGGAGGCGACGTTGTGATAGGTTTGGTTCTACCGTGGAAGAACCCGGTATCTAACCTTGTACCGGATAAAGAGTAGCAACGTTGTGAAGGCTTCTCCACCATAAGGAGTTGGTGTCGTGTAGTGTTTACGAACTCTCGAGTAGGTGACTCGGGGTGGAGTAGGGCAAGGAAGGTATCATTGTAGCCGAACCACTATAAATACTCGCGTTGTGGTTTTGTGCTTCTTACTTCTTATCTTTTCATTACATACTTATATATGCTTGTCTATCAACATCCAACACATGTTTAATAGATTGACATAAGTCGATCTAAATAGTTTAAAACCAAGTTTTAATCGGTAAAACTATTCAACCCCCTTCTAGTTTTCCACAAATACATAACTTAACAATTAATCATGCATATCAAATAGCCACATGCAAACCTTTTTGATAAATCCTATTAATTAATCAATTCTAGATCTGACTTTATGTATATGTCTAATTAAGACTTTCACCCGTTTTTATCTATGTACAAGGTGAGCCACATGCATCGAATAATCGATTGCGTAAGTCAAAATTAACCACATACCACATAGCACGTAATTGACTTATTAAAAATAATTAATTGAGGTCTTCCCCAATTTTAGATCTATCAAAAGTTAGTGTATACACTTAACCAAGTAAAGCATACAATAAAAAATAGATCCATGACAAAACATGCATGTTTCTATCATGGATACAAAATACACATAACAATTATTGCAATTAAACAAGAGTTACGCAATTTAAACACATAAAATTTCATGCAACCTAGGGTTTTCTAATCAAATTAAAAATAAATTGCAAAACCCTAAAAAATTAGGGCTCAAAAATCGCCCCCACCCCCAAAAAAGAAAAAAAATTAGGGTTTAGGTTTAGCAAACCTTAGATCTACAACATACAATTAATAACACAATACAATTATTTGTTTTATGTGTTTTAGTAATTAATTACATATAGATGCATAATGTACCTCTTGCAAATATTCTAGATCTCTTCAATTCAATAAAAGTGGTTTACACGAGTTGTCCCTTACCGTTTTACAACTCAAACCAATTGGTGTAACAACAGTGTGTTACAACCACGTTCTTGTACACACAAATTAACTACGAGTTAAAGTGATTGCTAGATCTAACACAAACATTTGTTTTAATTGAAAAACAAAACCAAACTCCCTTATAAAAGGGGCGGCCGAATTTTTGTAAGAGAAGAAGAGGAAAAATTGCTTAGGTTAATGTGTGTACAAAAGTTAACCTAAAACCCTAAACCAAGCATTGTTTATATAGGTTTTAGACAACTTAGGGACCAAGTTAGGTTTAAGGTTGGGTTGAGCCTCCCTTGTCCCATTGGCCGGCCACACATAAAGCCCACAAAGGGTTTCCCTAAATTGATTTTTAACCAATTTCAATTTAGTCCTTATCTTTCACATTTAACGGTCGTTAGTCATTTCCTGTTAAATACTTAACGATCGTTAGTCGGGTTTTGTGTAATAATTAATTTTAAACATTTTACATTAATTATTTTTAACTTTGATTCTCATTCGTAATGTATGCAATCCCGTGGTCACGAGTTCGAAACCGGACATGCACGTTTTATAAATAAATACATATTCCAACACATTTGAGTAATAACAAGTGATTAATAGATTTAGAACACATACTGATATTGTGGCATTACCATATTGCGGTAGGACATGTCAGTGGATGATGAGCTTGCCCACAGTTATAACATTTGACATTCTTACATTTTTCACCCGTGTGACCACGTTTGCCACACCAAGAACAACATAGTGTACAACGATAGGCGATATGCCCTACCTTGTTACATACCTTACATTGTACATTGGGATCTGGAACATTATCGTGGGGACAATAGGTACCTATATAATGACCACTGTGACAACTGGCAATTAGGGAGCCCTTTTAGGTAATAGCATTACGCTAGCTAGACCAAGTAGTTTGCTTTTAGGAGCTATTCCGGTTAGTTATGACTTATCTTGGTATCGTTTATTGGCTTTTATGAATGAGTTATGGTATGAGTTATAGCCTGTAATGATAGGCACTACTTGAGTCGGCACAATAAAATCCTATAACGAGAGAAAACGTAACTTTTTACCCGTAACACGAAATACGACGTGTAAATAATCAAAATTCGTGGAAAACGTAAATAAAAATAATAGAGTTATAAATAAAAATCGTTGGGCCTGGATAGGGAAATGTAGGAGCTCGGGAGAGGTAAATCGGGGAAGTTTACAAAAAAAACGCGGGTTTAGCCGCTCTCTTGTCGGCCACCCCCATCCCAAAACAATAATTTTTTAGTCCTTGGATCCCCATATAAATAACTCCCCTCTTACACACCCCCCTTTATTTCTCTCTCTACAAAACCTTAATTCTCTCTCTCACTACACTTTCTCTCTCTAACCCTAAACCTAGTCGCCGCCGATCACAAAACTGGCCATATTCCGGCCACCGCCGCGTGTCCGACAATACCACCACCACCATCTTGTAGATCTTCTTCTCCTCTTTCATTTGACATAGGGCATGCGCCCTATCTCTCATTTTTGGTCCTCCAAAATGCGTTTATACACGACGTTTGTTCTTATTTTCGTGTTACATTTGTAGATCAGGAAAGATAAAGGTAGAAGGAACAAGTTGTGAGCTCATTTGAGTTTGTGGTGACCTCGTACTAACCACATGGGGTTCGACCCATGTGTTTCTTGGTTGGGTTTTGATGAACACGGACATAAAACAATGTTTAAAACTAATAAAACATAAAAACAAGTGTGTTGGTATCATCTGTTGTGTCGTATCCGTGTGTTCTTGCATTTTTATCATTTTTGTGAGGTTTTGATTGTAGTTGGATGATGGGTTTTGATGTTTGATTGTGTTTTGATGTTGTTTGGTTGTGTTTGGGAAAAGAATGAACCATTAAGGTTCGTTTGGTTGGTGTTGTGGGCATGGAACGAGCCCCAAGAGACCACTAGGGTCCATTTGGGTGGTGTTGGGTTGGAAACGAGACCCTCAAGGACCAATGGGTCCGGGTCGGGTCGTTGTGGTAACTTATTGGATGTTGTTGTTGGAGTTTGGATGAGACGCAAGGAGCCAAAGAGCTTCTAGAGCTCGTTTGGTTCGAGTGGTCTTAAGGGACCGATGTCAAGACCATTAGGTCGCGACATTGGTTCTGGTGTATTTGGTACTTAACTTGGATGTCGGGATTGATATGAGATTGTTTGGAGGTTGATTAGAGATTTTAGAATTGTTTATTTTGGACTTAATATTATATATGTCAACTTTTGCTAACGTCGGTTGTTACTAGTGACTTTTAGTCTCGGTTGGCCCGACAACGCCATAACATAGACTTTTAGTATTTATTGGACAATATGACGTGTAAAAGCCGAGAGTCATGAATCGGACTTGTGAACTCGAGACTGATAATAACTCGAAACTTATATTGAAACTTGACGTAATATATATAAACTTGTAAATAAAACTAGAAATATAGATAATAAAGGTTCTTATATTAAATATTTGATAACAAGACTCGCGTTGTTATTCGATATTTAAAAAGGGAACTAACGTCTTAAAATGGAAAGGTTTTGTAATAAATGAGTTATTAAATGTTTCAAGTGCACATTTATCGAAATGTGTCATTTATGAGTATTTAATACGTACCCATTATGTATTATGCATGGGTTACGGATAACTTGACATTAATAGCGTTAATCCACGTGAATAACGGACTTATTAGGTTGACGAATCTAATAAGAGCCCGTTGTGTGCGTAGGATAAATTTATTAATGGGTGAATTATCCTTATAACTCGCTAGGATGTGGTTGGTTTACGGGATGATAAGTGACATACATAAATGGTTGAGTTTATCGAGTTGGCGAATTGATAAGATCTAACGATTTATTTGAAACTTATTAAACTATAAAGCTTATCGCTAGATGTTTCATTGTGTCGTTATGAGTCGCATTGGTAGAGATATAGTGCATTCATGAACTCTTATCGGGTCGATACCACACACACGATGATACCAAACGCTTGTAACTAAATAGTGAAACGAGATATTTTTGGAGATAAGAATTGGAATATATTCGGGGTAGATACTATTGAGATTGGAAAACATATTAAGAATTTGTTTATATTAATAGGTTGTACCGAGTCAGTAGTTGACGAGCCGAGTTAGTTGTTATCTGCGTTGCTAGTGATTGTTTGTGCTTTGCTTTTTTGAGGTGAGTTTCATAGCCCCATTTTTACCTTTGTTTTTAATTAAATTGGGGTGAGAAATCATGCTACTCTTTCTTGGACCTGCTCAAACTCTTTTTGATCTGCTTATGTGCTGACTAGAACTGATAGATATGTGGTAAATATTGCCTTAGTCTAGGGTAGCAAACTTTTGCTATAACTACGTTGCCTAGCTAAGAATAGATATCTACTCCGACCTAGTCCAGGGTAGCATTTGTTCTAGGCCTTGCTACAACTGTGCTGGCTAGAGTCGCTTGGAGCCCTGCTTAGATCTCGATTATGTTGTTGGATTGTTGATGGAATGTGATTGGAATATTTTTATGTATCTATATTAGTCTCGCATAGCAAATAAACTCTTTCAGGTCCACTATTGAATTTATATTTAAACCTATGAACTCACCAGCGTTAGCTGACCTTTTAGCATGTTTTTCTCAGGTATTTGAGTTGGTGTTTGGAGTACTTGTACTATGGAGACTTGGCAGAGAGGCATGGTTGAAAGATCAAAAATTAAACTCTGATAATATTATGTGAACCTATTTTATAATCTATGTTGGGCCTATATTTGAATATTTTGGAATAAATGTAACAAGATAATTAACTATGCGATTGGTTGAGAACTACTTATTATTATCTTGTTTTTCTATACTTGTACGATGTACCAATCCAGTAATGCCCCGAAAGCATGTTTAAGTCTTCCGATGTACCGAGATTTGGGGGTGTTACAACCCCTTTGTAAACATTTGTAACATTCCTGATTAAGGTGATAACCACGCATGTATGCGGGGACAACGACACTGCCGCTCGCATTGCCGTGGCTAGTACAGTTGTTGACGCTATGGCCGGTCAATTGACAATGTGAACAAATATTGCTTTGAGGATGAGACATGGAGATTTTGAAGAGATGTTGGCACTGCTGTAATGAAAGAGATGATAAAAATGAAGGATGGTGGATTATGGTTTTTAAAGAGAAAATTCTAAGATAATAAAAAGTTATATTACCTTGAAATCAATCGCGGTACGTTGTATGTTTTGTGGGATTTTTTTTATTTTTAGATTTTGGCTTTTATAGAGGAACCACCGACCCAGGCCTTTTTTCTTATAAAACACCGACCTGGGCTTTTTGGTGTTGTTACGGGCTATATTATGCTATCTTTTCATCATAGTTTTTTGTTGAAGTCCGAAAAGATACACAAGTAATCCATTGCTTACGACTTTGAGGGTGTTACCAAGCCATAGCCTGATACCATATGAAACCCGGAAAGATACGCGCGTAATCCTTCAAGTAAGTTTGAGCTAGGTAATACTTATATTATAAGCTCACCTTGAAGCTTATATTATAAGTCGAGCAACATTTTTGGCCAGATGTTCACGAACGTGTGGTCATAGCATTGATTATATCTCACGTACTTTTGATGGATTTTTTTAGTTCAAAGCACGCGGTTGCTTCCACTCCTGTTCTCCATGAACTCGCGTAAAGGCTCGTTTGAACCCGGGTTTGAACCCGCGTTACTAGATCTCCTTTACATGTACGTAGGAAATAGTGTGATTTGGATAAATGATCGTATTTATTAGTGTATTTTCTTATAAGGCTGTATCTGAGATTTTGTCCATTTTGGTGTGCACGCAACATTTTTTGCGTGCCAACTTTTGAAGGAAAAATTTTCCATCATCCTAGAGCACCATAATTTATTAATAAACGAATGATAATTGAACACCTTATATTGGTGAACAAAATGAGATTCTTGTGCACCATAATTAATAAGAAGGAATGATAGACTCACAAAAGAATCCACAAAATAAGTTTTCGGAGTGTGATTGGTATATTTTGCTATATAATCTCTATATTCTCTTTGATTAAGCCAATCACATATTGACAACTCATTTTGTGGATGCTTTTTTGTGGTTTATCATTCCGCATTAATAAGAGATGTTGGAGCACAATAATTAATTTCTAGATCAATGACAATTGATCACCTTATATTTGGTGAGCAAAATGGGATTGTTGCGTGCCATAATTTATAAGAGTTGTTGGAAATGAGAATTGAAATCGATAGTTGAGGTATAGTCAAAAGACATGAATGGATGGGAAGTATCGTCAAAGACATAAATGTGCATTTATTATTTGGTGCATAAGGATCATTTATTGCTCATCGAAATTAATTTTTTGTGTATAATATAAGATGTGTATTAATCTGGACCGTTGAAAACTAAATGGTGCGCAAACACCATTATTTGCGTACGACATTGGACTAATTGGTGAAAGAGAATATTTTGGGTATGAATTAGTAAACTATTAGTGTATTTGAAACGTGTCAGTAATTGTTCTTAGGAAATATGTTAAAAGGTCAACTAAAATGATTTCAAGTATTATCGATTAAACTTGTTTTTTTGTGTTGTGTTATTAGGAAGCAATGAATAAAGACACTCTTGATCTAGTTAGGAACCGAGGCAGAACCTAAAAGGCTACCTTCAGAATGCTTACATACATCCGGTTCTCAAGGATGACGGTTCTAATGATCATTACGATATAATTTCGATTCATGTATATTTTAAAAAGTACAAAATAACGATTTAATTTAACACAATTTACCGGTCATTAAAGCGACCAAAATGTTTATGAGTTCAAATCGCACAATGAAGGACGTTATAACTCTATTTTGCTATTAGAAAAAATAAAACCCGTGCATCACACATGCCATATTATCTAGTATCTCAGTGAAACCATGTTAGAGTGTTAATAATATGTTTTAATGAGACATCTTGATAGAAACGAATCAATCTTTCAAAATAAATAGTTAATTAAGTTAACAAATCCCGCCTAGTATAGTTCAGTTTTAGGTAGTAAAATGAATTACCCGTCCCGCGATGGATAGTTAAAATCTTCTAATTAACTGAACCGAACCGCCCCTTGAACACCCGTAGTAAAAACATATGCGTTGTCCAAAGATCAGATAAAAGGGTAAATATGTTCTTTTGTCGAAAGATTACCAAAACAACCCCAAGGAAATGAATAGTGATCAAAGATTCAACTTATTAGTTGCTTCTATTGACACTAATTAATAATTTATTACTCGAAGCTACTAAGTTGTCTCAAGCTGTATCACTTAAGCTTTTTGGATCTGAAGCTCATCGTGACATTGGCACTTCAGATTAGCATTTTTTTTTTACTTTTAAACTTTGAGGACAATATTTTGCATCATATTCATCTGGATATATCTAAGAACAAAGAGAAAATAAACGCTAACCGTTGTTTATTACAAGGAAAAGAAACGCCACAACATCCACAAAGTCCACAACAGGTGCAATACTTCAAATACTCGTATATTTTTAACTCACACAACTAGCACAACATCATGTACAAGTAACTAGTAGTTAACCTACAACATAGTGTCACTCATGAGGTATTAATAATATCATTTTAACCTGATTTCGAAAAACGAAACCTTAGGTCATAACATTAAGATCTATGTGCTCCCTTCGTTCACCAACAACCATACATCTCCAATAACATATGCTGGTCGCCAAACTGAAGAGATCCGAACCAACACACCACCGACGTGAGTGTCACAAAACCGGCATGACTACCGGCATTACAATCTAAATCATCATATATATAAGGATGACTTGCCACTCAACCCAATCACTACGACTCCAAACACTCACCGAATCGTTAAAATCCAAAACCACCTTCTTCTATCATCAAATCAAATCCAGATCGAAATCAAATCAAATCAAAACCACCTTCTTCTATCATCAGATCGAAATCTTATGGCATCAGTAACACCGAGGCGTCGTCGAAGGGGTGGAATTAAGTTGCTTACGCGCAAAGAAAAACAGGTTAACCGAGTTTCTTAATTTATCACAAGTTATTATTATTTGTTAACAATTTCTTTGAAATTCATTATAAGATTAAGCACAAAAAACATGTATAAGATTAAACTATAACTGCTAGGTTTTTGGATTATAAAATTACAATCTAAATTAAGAAGCCCTAAATTACAATCCAAAAACATAGCAGTTATAGTTTAATCTTATGCGGGCTTAGTTAATGTGCTAATCTTATGCTACCCGTATCAGTGCATAGTGAGGCATCACGGGCATCAACTCACTGTGAGCCCAATGTGGGGTATGTTGTGGCGTGAGTGAGGATAAAATGCTCACAAAAGGTGGTGAATGCTTCTCGGTATCGCGTGTGTGGGTATATAAAGTGGGTATTTAATTGGAAGGTTTGGTGGTGAGGTGGTGTGGTGATAAGGGTGAATGGTGAGAGGGTGAGGGTGAAAAGGTGGAGAGAGAAAAGTTGATGTGGCGGAGTGGAAGGTTAGTGAGGATGTTTTGGTGAGACTGATAAGGGTAGTCTTAAGAGATTTTATATCAAACTACTTTAAACCTAACATAATCTGATAGTGGTATTATTTATTGTGAAGGAAAGTTGTTCTTACTTATATTTGAGCATCTGAAATAGGATCTGAGATTTATTTTCATTTGAAATATGTCATTTGACCGAATAAGAAGGTCCGCACTCCATTATTCTTACTTATATAGTGTATCTTGAGGCTTCTTCAGAGATAACTTTACGTTATGTTATACTTAGATCCTGCAAGAACAAGCTAAATCATTCTATGATGGGCGATTAATATTAGTTTAATCATCTTTCTTGAGTATACCTTAGAGATCGTTTTCTCAAGTATTTTATATGTGGACTCCTAGGGTTCTTCGCTATATATAAAAACCTGCGATCAAGAACTAGACGCTTTACAAGCACAATGTCTCCTGCATACCGTACCCACTTTTAGTTCCGGAAGAGCTGTCATTTTATATTTTTGTAATACATAATATATATTGAAACTAAAAAATCGTAGCAACATTTTACAATGCAACATTCTCTTGTTACCAACTGTAATTGTGTAACAAAATTATTGCATTTAGTCTCCTTTGAAACCTAATGTGAAATGAAGATGAATTTGAATATTGCTTAAAGTTGCTCGATTATGATAATCAGATCCCAGTGTGGCATCAGAAAGCTAGCCGCAGATCAGACGGGAGAGTTGTACAGAAGTATCACGTATTTTGCATTCAGGTACTAAATTTGAACATCACACCATGAAGTTTTTTTTTTTTTTTTTTTTTTTTTTTCCCACAATTCGAGAGGAATTTGTTCAAATGAGATATTGTAAAAATCATATACGATATATTACTGAAATCTATTTTGGCACTGTTATAACTGAGTAGAAAAGAAGAAAAGTTAGAGAATCTGGTATGGGATTTAGATTCAAAGCTTCCATTTCCATCAACCCTATCATCCTATATATCAGAAAGTATCCAACCATCTTATGTTCTATTTGCTGAATTCCAGAGGTATACAATTTATTCACTCAGTTACTTTGCTAATTGGTGAAGGTGATCAATTGATTTGTGATCTCAGGATCTTCCGTGTAGTGCATGCTCCAATATTTCTTCGTCATTTTGCTTGGATGGGAGACACATGAAGGTCTCGAGCAAAATGACAAATCTTGAGCAAAAAATGAAGAAATCTTTGGGCATGCACTACAGGAAGATCACGAGGATCACAAATCAGTTGATCACCTTCACCAATTAGCAAAGTGTGAGTAGATAGTGTATGCCTCAGAATTCAAAGAATAAGGCATGATGTTGGACACTTCTCGATATATAGGATGATGGGGTTGATGAAATGAAGCTGAATCTAAATCTCTACGAGATTCTCTAACTTTTCTTCTTTTCTACTCATATAATGTGTACAAAATAGATTTCGAGAATATATCGATATGATTTTACAATATCTCATTTGAACAAATTCACCGAGATCAGAAAAAAAATTTCTCATGGTGATTGATGTTCAAATTTGGTGCCGGATGCAAAATCGTGATACTCTGCAACTCTCCGTCTCATCTGTGGCTGGCTCGATGCTACATCGATCTGATTATCATAATCGAGCAACTTTAAGCAATATTCAAATTCATCTTCATTCACATGGGTTTCAAAGGAGACTAAATGCAATAATTTTGTTACACAATTGGCTGGTTAACAAGAGAATGTTGCATTGTAAAATGTTTCGGGAGTTTTGGTTTCATATATATTATGTATTACAAAATATAAAATGACGACTTCCGAACTAAAAGGAAAGTGCGTACGCAGAGACATTGTGTTTGTGGCGTCTGGTTCTTGATCGCAGTTTTATATACGAAGAACCTAGAGTCCACATATAAAATACTGAGAGAAACGATCTCTAAGGTATACTCGAGAAAGATGATTAAACGAATATTAATCGCCTGTCATAGAATGATTTAGCTTGTTCTGGGGATCTAAGTATAACATAACGTAAAAGTTAACTCTGAAGAAGCCTCAGATACACTATATAAGTAAGAATAATGTGGACTGTGGACCTTCTTATTCGTCAAATGACATATTTCAAATGAAAACAAATCTCAGTCCTCTTTCAGATGCTCAAATATATGGTAAGAACAACTTTCCTTCATAATAAATCATACCACTGTCGATTATGTTGGGTTTAAAGTGGTTTGATATAAAATCTCCTAAGACTACCCTTATCGATCTCACCAAAACATCCTCACTAACCTTCCACCGCGCCACATCAACTTTTCTCTCTCCACCTTTTCACCCTCACTCCTCTCACCATTTACCCTTATCCACACCACCCCACCATCAAACCTTCCAATTAATTACCGGCTTATATGCCACACACGCGGATACCGAGCGTATTCACTCACGCTGTGTGAGCATTTTATCCTCACTCACGGCCACAATGCTACCCCGCATTGGGCTCTGCGGTGAGTTGATGCTTCCGTGATGCCTCACTATGTGATCACGGTAGCATAAGATAGCACATTGACTAAGCCGCGAAGATTAAACTATAAGTCTATAACTGCTATGTTTTTGGATTGTAATTTAGGGCTTCTTAATTTAGATTGTAATTTTATAATCCAAAAACATAGCAGTTATAGTTTAATCTTATACCTGTTTTTTGTGCTTTATCTTATAATGAATTTCAAAGAAACTGTTAACAAATAATAATAACTTGTGATAAATTAAGAAACGCCTAAAATGACAGATCTACCAAAAAAATACATGCCTTGAAAGATCTACTTGAACAAACGTCATAAGAAACGATAACTTAAACAAAAAACAACAAAAACATTAGCAGCTACCTAAAAATAAAGTAGGAAAGATATAAAAAGATCGAGAAGCATGCATGCAAACCCTTACAAACTTCCGATAGAATTGAAGGTGAGTGTTTTGTGTAGGGTTTTTGAGGTATCATTGATGAATAAGTGTAAACTTTATAGACAAAATGAGAAGAAGGCAATTACTATGCAACTTTAAACCCTCACCAACCAATACACAGAAATACGCTCCCTCATAGTAAATGCGGTCAGAAAGTAGAAGAGATAGTGTACACGCTATTTCAAAATGATAAATATTGATACGTAGTAAAAACCATTTAACTTTATCATTTTGTTATTTAAAAATGTAAATACTAATTCTATCTCAAGAAAGATAGTTACAAAAATTGGTTAGTCATACTGATGGGACATACTCCTATGTATTACCTTATGGTTAACGTTTGGTTTTTGATAACTTTGGTTTTTTGATAAAGTTGGTTTACGGTATTATGTGACTTCTTTTATACAGCACATCATCTCTTGGTCTTTTTTTCAAATAGAAATTTGCTTATCTTCTTCTTATCAAAATTTTATCTTAACTATTTTTCAACTCGTACTAGTTACCGACCAACATGACTTGGAGCGACTCGATCGATGAGTTATAAATTCGAGTTAACTAGCTAGTTTACACGTTTTGGGTGTCTCGGACTTGACTTGTCCAAGATGACTTATAGTGGAGCGAGTTAAAGATGGTGTTTTATTTAGAGATAATGCCTAAATAGACCGGTTGCCTTTTGGTTTTGCTTTTCGGACCTTTTTTTCTCGTTCCCAAACTAGACCGGTCAGCTGGGAACTTGAGTTACCAAACCATGTGTCGCCATTTGTCCGACAATATTTTACCAAAATAGACCAGTTGCCCAATTGTTATACCGAAGTAGACCAGCTGCCCTATGACTCATCACCCTCATAGTCAGTAAAGTTACACTTGTAAACTTCTTTGGGGTGGTTGCCAATGTCTGAGGTTGCTAGGTCTAGTTTGGGAACGAGAAAAAAAAAAGGTATGGAATAGCAAAACCAAAAGGCAACCGATCTATTTAGGGCATTATCTCTTTATTTTATGATAAAACTTGAATACCTAACAGTCCCTTTAGACTCTATAATCTACTAGACATAATATAATTGGAGTGTTTAGTTCAAATGAGGTACCACGTTAGTCATTCAAGTAAACACTTGTTCTATCTCAACCAAAATAGTTGCAATTATTATGAGCATTGGGATAACTAAATGAAGAGCAGGTGTACTTTATTATGAGTGTTGGGATAACATAATGAAGAGCAAAATTATAGTAAAAGAATCAATTGATTATAAAAGGAAGGAGGTTGGTTAATGTACCGAATGAATTTAATTGTAAAAAGGATGATGTAGGTTGCCCATCTTCAATGCAACAACAACCACAACAATATGAAACTAGTATCTATATGACTAAATGTTTTAATTTATAGAAGTATGAAACTAGTACTTTTGTTAACATATGCCTGTCATATTGTTCTCGAGGTGTTGAGACATGCATATCGCACCGTCCGATTTTTTAAGTTTGACCTATGGAGGCATCGTCAAGGATTTGTTGCATAACTTACAGATTTACATATGTGGATCCATCACCCTGTGGGCATGAGATAATTCAATCCATGTATAACATAAGATTTACACGATCATATCGTCGTTTATAGAGAGAAATGTGAATTTATCAGCTAGGTTTGTTTATGAGGATGATTTTTACCACATACATTTTCTCTCATGTGGACATGCATATAGACATAGATCGATCACTAGCATTTTTTTTGGGACGTTTTATAGACATTTACTATATAAATAATCTTCTTCGGTGCAAGATCTACTGTTTTTGCAGCAAAACAAAGACGCGGATCGAGCTTTTGATCCTAATGTCATTTATAATAAGACTTGAAAGTTCAAGAAATTTAATATCTTTGCTATTTCCATGAAATGTTGTATCTCCGAGCTCGGTAATGATCGAGCTTTGCACGTTGAACTTAAAAAAAGCTCGAGCTTCTCTCTTTTTCGACACTTGAGCTCAGCTTGAGATGGTCTCGGTCTAAATATTTATTCATGTAAAATAATATACGAGAATGTGTTAAAGTTGGTGTTTAAGAGTCCTTTTAGACTTGACAATCTACTAGACATTAATATAGTTGTTTAAGATAGTGTTTTGTTTAGATCACAATCAGTGTATATGTAAGTAGTTATGTAATTTTGGGTTTAGTTCTTATTCTTGTTTTTATTACAATTTGCATATACATAGATGAACATCAATGGTAAATCATATAGACACCTTGCAGATCACAGTTAACTGTGATATAATATGACACAATATTTTACTTTAGTCGAGCAACTTGATGTGCATGATACGATAACAAATTCTGAAGGAGTTTCTTTTCGATTAGAGGGTGTTTGACAACTACTCAACCCTGTCTTAAAACGGACTTTTGGGTTTGGTGATCGAATGGTCACCATGGACAAGTCCGTGGCCATACACGATGACTTAGATAGCGCGGGTAATCATTGTCGACTTGCCGCAACATAGCGCGGGTACCATACTATTATGTAACTTCTAACTAGCATAACGAAGCGCATATTCTAAAATTGAGCATAAATACTTTATGGATTTAAATTGTTATCCATGAGTTCATGTCCAGTTATAACTAATATACCAAAGCGGATTATAGAAATCTTCTTAAAAAGTTAAAGAGTTAATATGAATTCTCAGTATTTTGTCATTTTACATTTATGTTGAAGTCCGAAAAGACACACAAGTAAAATCCATTGCTTACGACTTTGAGGGTGTTACCAAGCCATAGCCTGATACCACTTGGAACCCGGAAAGATACCCAAGTTATCCTTCTAGTAGATTTGAGCTAGCTAACACTTATAATAAGCTCACCTTGAAGCTTATATTATAAGT
Organism: Chrysanthemum lavandulifolium; assembly: GCA_022545495.1. NCBI lineage: Eukaryota > Viridiplantae > Streptophyta > Magnoliopsida > Asterales > Asteraceae > Chrysanthemum > Chrysanthemum lavandulifolium. Next base: position 3,382,129 of record CM040243.1, on the reverse strand, counting down.
CGAGCGGCATTTTTGGCCAAATGTTCACGAACGTGTGGTCACAACATTGATTACATCTCACGTATTTTTGATGGGTTTTTTTTAGTACAAAGCACGCGGTTGCTTCCACTTCTGTTCTTCTTGCGCTCCCAATTCTCACTATCCGTCGGGTTCCATATCTATTGTAAGGGCCGGTTTCAACCCGCATTTACTAGATATCCATTACAGGTGCGTAGGAAATAATGTGATTTGGATAAATCGGATTCTTGGGCACCATAATTAATAAGAGTTGTTGGAAATGAATATTAAAATCGGTAGTTGAGGTATAGTCAAAAGACATGAATGGATGGGGAGTATGGCCAATGTCATAAAGGTGCATTTATTATTTGGTGCGCAAGCATCATTTTTTGCTCTGTAGGAATTAATTTTTTTGTGTACAATGTAAGATGTGTATTAATTTGGACCGTTAAAAATTAAATATTGCGCAAGCACCATTATTTGCGCATGACATTGGACTAATTGGTGAAAAAGAATATTTTGGGTATGAATCAGTAAACTATTAGTGTATTTGGAACCTATCGATAATTGTTTTTAGGATATATGCTAAAAGGTCAACTAATATGGTTTCAAGTATTATCAGTTGAATTTTTTTCTTGTGTTGTGTTTTTAGGAAGCAATGAATAAAGACACTCTTGATCTAGTTAGGGAACTGAGGCCGAATCTAAAAGGCTACCTTAAGAATGCTTACATACATCCGGTTCTCAAGGATGACGGTCTAATGATCATTAGGATCTAATTTGGATTCATATAAATGTTTAATAGTAAAAATTTAGTAACGATTTAATTTAGCACAATCAACCGGTAATCAACGCGACCAAAATGGTTATGAGTTAAAGTCGCACTAGGAAGGACGTTATAGCTCTATTTTGCTATTAGAAAAAACAAAACCCGTGCATCACATATCATGGAGTAGTATCTTACTTTGGGTCAATTTTTTTCACTATCAACCTTCCAAGATAAATAGTTAATTGATTTAGCAAATTTCAAGAACATAAAGAAAAGAAGCAGACAATTTTGAATAAAGTTTTTCTCAACTAAATAACAACTGGAATCTTTATTCTTGATGAACATATCATATGTTGTCATGATAGGGGTGAGCAAATGGATCGAGAACCGATTTGGAACCGAGAACCGAATCGGAACCGACCCAACCCGAACCGACTTTTAGAACCGCGGTTCGATTCTCGGTTCTTTAATATTTCAAATTTTGGTTCTTGGTTCGGTTCGGTCCGGAACCGTGGGTATCGGTTCCGGAACCGAAGAACCGCCCAAAATGGAAGCTAGAAATTTTTTGCGTTATTATATTCTTGGCATTTTGTCATTTTACAACCAACATTTGGCTATCCTAACACAAAAATAATTGGAAAAGTAAGATAAGATTAATTAATTTCTGATCAAACATCTCATAAATGAGACATGACACAACTTGAAAGTCATATTTTATTCATGAAAATATAAATATTACACGATTTAACCAAGGATTTTCTTAAACAAGCTTATCAAGAGAAAATTGTCATTTTTCAATAAACTTGAACTTACAACTTTAAGTCTTTACATATGAATCAACATATGAACAAGGTCTAAGCGAATTCTTTGCCCACTTGTTGTCAAATACTTTGTACTGCATGATCTAACTATATATAAATAAAAGTTTATACACTTGCCATGTATCATGAGTTAAATGTCCAACAGAAGAAAAGCAAATTACATTATCACAAACTAGCCACCTACCATCCGAGTGACTAATATGTTGCAGTAGTTGTGAGATAATCATTATTTAGTTTTAACCATGAATAAATAAATAATTAAAGATGTGAAACTTTATATAACATAACATAAATAAAACAATAAACATGATTAATGTGTGACCTGTTTCATATCTTTGTTTCTAAGTTTATTTTTTCATGCCTCAAATTGATTAACGTTAATGTATAAGCTCTCAAAGGGTGTAAATGAAAGCAATTCATGAAAATATACATATCGCGGCTCTAGTTAGAGGTGCACAAAAAAACCGGTTAACCGAACCGCCTCTGAAGTCAAACCAAAAAACCAAACCGGTCAAAACCGGTTTTGACTAAACAGTCCGGTTTATGTCCTAACCGCCGGTTAGGAACCGTTCCCATCTTGAGAAAACACCGGTTTGAAGACCGGTTTTTAACCGAAACCGTAATCGGTTCGGTTAACCGTTAGAACCGGTTTTTAGGTAAGGCGGGTTTTTGGTTTTGAATTTTGAAATTTTGAATTTGAATTTTTAATAGAGGGGCGGGAAGGAGCGTGGGGGCGGATTTTATTGAATGTTGTTAAAAATTACCATTTGCCATACAAATGTTAGTATAAATAGATGTGTTATGTATTTAGTTAATTACCACTTTCAAGCAATCAAAAAACACTCAAAAAAATCAAAACCGAAAGTATTTCACTAAACACAAATGGAAAGTTCAAATACCAACAACACCACCAACACCAAAGTTGGTTCAACAAGTGCAGCGACGGTTGAGAGAGTTTTACCATGGGACCGTGTAAAAGATCCATGGGAACACTTCAACTACGTCCTAATGTCGGACGGTAAGAAAAAGGCTCAATGCAAATATTGCTTGAGTATATTGTCTGCCGGTTCCAACTCGACGTTGAAGGCTCACATTAAACAAAAGTATTGCAAGGCACTCAAATCGGTTCGGGAAGCGGTCGATCGTCCATGGCTCGAGGCGGACTATTTTTGCATACAATCATGATTTACTCCGTAAAAATTGGCGGTTTGGTGATTCAACGTGGTTTCTTTGTTCAACCACTATGACTACGAGGGACGACGGAGGTGTACCAGAATTATATGCAACCGCAGTACCATCATGTAAGTCGTATGACTCTTAAACGCGATGCTATGAAAATGTGGAAAACGGCTAAGCAAGATTTAAAAAATAATTTTTTAAATATGGATGCTTGTGTTAATTTAACAACCGATGTTTGGGCCGCTCCTCATAATTTTCCATTTTCGTACCTTTGTGTTACCCGAACTATGTGACTGATTTGGGTTGTTTCGCGTCAAACCCGAACTATGCTAATGATGCAAAAGAGTCATTTGGCCATTCTTTTAAAAGTTTGTGGCAATATTATTTTGAAAAATATGGTAACCCACCTCCTACTGTGACGGAGTCTTCTTCATCATCATCAAGGGGTTTTAGAGGGAATCCGATACTTGCTTTGCATAAAAAGATAAGAGAAAATCCCAACAAACGGATAAGAAATGATGGTTTAGCGAACAATGAATATGAAAGATATATCACAACCGATTTTATCTCACATATTCCGGCCGAACAAGTTGAAAACTTTGATGTATTGGCGTTTTGGAAAGCAAAGGAAACAATGTTTCCCATTCTATCCCGAATGTCTCGTGATGTACTAAGTGTACAAGCTACTTCGGTAGCTTCTGAATCCGCTTTTTCAACAAGTGGAAGGGTTTTATCAAATATGAGAAACAGACTCACACCGGCTTCTTTGGAGATGTGTATGGGTTTGAAAGATCACTTGGACGCAATGAAGCGAGTTCAAGATAAAAGTAGTCTTTATAATGCCGCAGACTTCGAAGAGGAGGTCTACGTGGAAGAGGCACAAGCGGGTGAAATCGAGATGCTTTCCGATGAAGAACTAAGACAAGATCACGTTGCTTTCGAAGCTAGGGGATCCGATGGCGACTATTAGGACTTTTATGCTTCGTATTATGTTTTAAGTTTATGTATTTCCTTTGATGTATTTCTTTTCGGTTTATGTATTTCCTTCGGTTTATGTATTTCGACGTTATAAATAAAATTTGAAGTTTATTCATTGTAACTTTGTTAAATGTTGAAAAAAAAAAAAAAAAAAAAAAAAAAAGTTAACGGGTAAGAAACCGGTTAAATATTTTAAAATTTTGAATTTTCGACTAGGCGGTAAAAAAAATTTCAAAATGAAACCGGTTAACCAGGTCCCAAACCGGTTACTAACTTTTAAAAACTCAAATTTTTGAAACCGACGGCAATTTTTAAAAATTCAAAATTTTGAAATGACAACCGGTTAAAAACCGGTTATGAACCGGTCAAACCGGTCCAATATTCAAAATTTAAAATTTAAAATTTTGTATTTTTTTTAGCGGGAAGGCGGGTAAACTTTCTTGATTTGAATTATTTTTAATATTTACAAGTTTGCCATTGTAAGAATAGTATAAATAAATATATTGTGTTTTTATTTTTTGCAACTTTTATACAATTTAAATTACACTCTAAAAAATAAAAATCGGAAGCATTTCATTAATGGCTGATCCTGCACCGCCTCCGCCACCCCTGCCACCGGTTATTGTTCGTTATTTTCCGGTAGACCGTGCACACGGTAATCCCAAGGTTTGGGCTCACTACAACTACGTCGAAATGTCGGATAGCAAGCGAATGGCTCAATGTAAGTATTGTTTATGTTTATTCAAACCCATTTCCGGCGTGCCATTGAGGGTTCACACACAGAAGAATTGCCGCCAAGCACCTGCAATTGATGCCTGATTCGAGACCTCGAGTTGACGTTGAGTATCTTATCAAGTTATCGATGATTTATGTTTAAGTTATTATGTGTTGTGTTTTAAGTTTATATGTAATGTGTGATGTATCATGTATTCTCCGTTCTATTAAATAAAAGTTCTAGTTTATTAATACACGAAACAAGAAAACGATTACAAACGACGACGGAAAACGAAAAAAAAAAAAAAAAAAAAACTAGAACCGGTCTAGACCGGTTCCAAACCGGTTTGGACCGGTTGGGTTTCTCCATCCTCACAGCCGGTTCGAAACCGAACCGGTTAACCTCTTTGTGCACCTCTAGCTCCAGTCGGTTAGACCCGCAAGGAACCGAATCGGAACCGAGAACCGAATCGAAACCAAGACATGCTACTCGGTCGGTTCTCGGTTCCTTGGCCATCCATTTTTTGGTTCTCGGTTCTCGCGGTTCCGGTTCGGCTCCGTGCGGTTCCGGAACCGCGCTCACCCTTAGTCATGGCTACATGGCTTCTTTTGTCCAAAAGGCTCCTGCTATCAAGTCAACATGTTTATTACCCCCACCTGCAAACAAACCGCGAAAGTAAAGACTTATAGTAAAACCTCTATAAATTAATAATCGATAAATTAATAATCTCGATAAAATTAATAATTTGTCCGGTCCCAACTTGGGACCAGTACAAATTTGAACCCAAATAGATAAAATAATAAGATAATAATTTTTTTGAAACCACAGTTTATATATATTAGTCCTAACGAAAGTATAAATAAATAATTACTAAAAATTTTCATATATATATATAAAGGTCATACGTAATTGGAACTTGTACGAATTCAATTAGTTCAATTAAGGTCGTATATAATTAAAACTCATACTAAAGAAACTAACTTTTTACTTATTCAAAAACATATATTTTTTTTAACGTCGAAATTTATAAAGAAACTAGCAAGGAGCTAGAAATTACAAAAAAACAAGATGGGGATTTTTAAGCCAATCAATCAAACTAAAAGACGCTTTACATCTAAACCGAAACCAATAAAAAGATCTAGACACCACATCATCAAAAATAGATGCCATAGTAGAAATCTTTGATCCAAAAATCTTCTTGTTGCGAAAAGACCATATATGCCACCACATAACGTAAAAAACTCCTTCAAGCACACTTTTAATCTTACTTGAAAAACGAAGATTCGAAAACCACACCATCCAATCTTCATATAAGGAGAAAACCATGTAGCTTATATCCCACCAACGAGCAATCTTGCGGACAATGACTTTAGCATTACGGCAGGCAAAGAAAAGATGGTTAGATGATTCTACTCCATTGTCACATATCGGGCAGGAAATAGAATTAATGTCCATACCACGACGAGAGATATTAAGTATCGTCGGTAAATAGTCTAGCCGAACTTTCCAAGCATGCACATTTACCTTGATAGGGATGGCTTTAACCCACCTCGTCTTGGAAGATACCTCAGGTAACAATTTATCATCAATAAGCTTCCTAACCGAGGCGACCGAGAACTCTCCCGAACCCTCCAAAGACCAACCCCTCTTATCTCTACAGGGGACAAGAGAAATAGATAGAACCTGATTTTTCAAAGCAGTGAATTTCTCAAGCTCCACTCCACTTCTAGTAAAACGCCGAAAAGAATGACTCAAGCATGGTTGCGCCAACTTCGATGCAACAACAATATCTTTACAAGTTTCGAGAGCATACAAACGCGGATACAAGTTTCTGAAAGCAATATCCCGCACCAAACATCATCCAAAACATCGTGTGTCCCATCTCAAGCTTAAATTGCATATACTTCAAAGATCAATGTCTTGATTCTTTAACAACTCCACCTCATGCACTATATCAAGCCAAATAGATGGGAAAGCTGATTTGATCTTCTTCCCCACTTTCCCGTCGACTCCATGGATCGCTTTGATAACCTTCGCCCATAAAGAATTATTTTGAGAATAAAAACGCCACACCCATTTAAACATAAGGCCTCTATTCAACGCATGCAAACTTGAGACCCCGGGCCCCCTTTTTCTTTGGAAGCCAACACATTTTTCCATTTAACCCATGACGTCTTTTTACTATTTACTTCATGGCCGTTGAAAAATCTGCTACGAATGGCCTCAAGCCTCTTAAGCACACTCATAGGAACTTTAAAGATAGACATATTATATATAGGCATCGAGCCTAAAACCGATTTGAGAAGCGTTAACCTGCCACCAATTGAAAGAGACGTCATTTTCCATTTAGATAGGCGAGAGGTAACTCGATCAACCACATCATTCCAGGACTGAATACGGGACATTAATCCCCCCCACTTTCGACCCTAAATATGAGAACGGAGGTTTAAAAATGAGACATCTGATCTTAGCAGCAGCTAACTCCACTTTATCCTCCTCCACAGCGATCCCCATAAGCTTACTTTTACTCCTGTTAATACACATACCTGACGCGTAAAAAAAACACTTCAAAACGTGAATAATGGTCTTGATATTCTCATCGTTCCATTGACCTACAAAAACCACATCATCTGCATAAAACATGTGAGAAATTTGTAACGAAGGGCTGAGCATAATTCCTTTAAACAATCCTGCTTCCACCACTCTTTGAAACGAGATATGCAAACTCTCCATAACTAGAAGAAACAAAAACGGGGATAACATTGTGAATGTGAATTCCTCAAATGTTAATTGAAACTTTTTTTTCTAATTTATTTTTTCATCATTAACTAGTATACATTGTAACTAGTACATTGGACTTGAAAATTTAAAGGTCATACGTAAAACTTTTTTAAATTAATAATTATTAATTTATAGATATAATAATATCTCGCTAAATTAATAAAATATCACGGTCCCAACATCATTAATTTATAAAGGTTTTACTGTAATTAATTGATGTCAACACTCGTCTTAAACTTAAATAAGCTACTGTTAATTTGAGGCTTTTTGTTACAATATAAGTTGCTAGTGCGTAACTAATAAATATAAAACACATACTGTGGCACTCATCTTAAACTTAAATAAGCTACTGTTAATTTGAGGCTTTTTGTTACAATATAAGTTGCTAGTGTCAATAACAAGTACTCGATCCGTCACTAATAAATATAAAACACATGCTGTGGCACTATTATATTGCGTAAGGACATGTCAGTGGATGATGAGCTTCCCCACAAGCATAACATTCAACGTTCTTACATTCTTCACCCGTATGACCACGTTTGCCACACCAAGAACAACGTAGTCTACAGCGATAAGCGATATGCCCCACCTTGTTACATACCTTGCATTTTACATTTGGCTCTGGAACATTATCGTGGGGACAATAGCTACCTATATGATTGTACGAAAGTATAGGCAACACAAGGTGAACAATAGAACCTTTATTCAGATCTAAGCAGCAAGAGTCAGCTTAGATTAAGTTTACAATAGTATCCAAATGTTACAAGATTAGATTAATGTCAATGAGACAATAATCATGTAAATGAAAAGACAAGACAAGATCAATGAAATGATCAGAAGAAAGAGAAGAGAGTGATACAAAAGACTGCACACTCAAGTGTTTCTAACCCTAGATTAAGGAACTTATTAAATAGGAGATCAAGTTACACTAAGACCCCTCTAACGGCTATAAATGACTCATCAGCAGAAATGAGAAAGCTTCAGCATAAACGAGCTTCTTGGAGCTTTAAACCTTTTATTATTTGTCCATGATTAACCCCTGTAGAGTCTCTGCAAAGAATATAACTTGAAAGCCATTAGGAATTGATAGAATGATATGTTTCCCACATATTGATACTCCAAAATTTAACATTCCCCCTTAATTTGATGGGCAAACATATCAAACAAAATCAATTTTTCACACAAAAATTTATCTTGATAGGCGAGGAGGTTTTAGTGAGTATGTCGCCAGTTTGGTTTGAAGAGCCAATCTTTTTGCACTAATAACACCTCTAGCAATTTTTCCCGATGAAGTAAACATCAATTTCAAAGTGTTTTGATCTTTCATGGAAAGCAGGGTTGTGACAAGTTGTAAAGCGATTTGTTATCACGAGAAAAGATTAACGAGGAGATTAATATCAACTTTTAGATCCTTTAAGATTTTTGAATCCAAATGATTTCACAGAGCGCGAGAGACATAGATCTATACCGCTTACGTGGAAGATTTTGAAAGAGTGTTTTGTTTTTACTTTTCCATGAGATCGAGACAATCATTAAAGAAAACACAATACCCGTGATGATTTTACGGTTTTCTTGCATTTCGCCCAATCGACATCACTATATCCTTCAAGATGATTTTCGAGTTCTTTGAAATTGTACCTTAGACCTTTTCACGGAGCTCCTTTTAGATATCTCGGGACATTGAGGCACATTCGGATGAGATTTCAAGGAGAATGCATATATTGTGCCGGACAATAAAGCGAGTATGAGATGTCGTCTTGTGTGGGTGAGATAGATAAGTTTCCCAAGTAAATTCGATAACCGATGATGTTGACAAGTAAGGGATCATCGGCGGTGGGAATGTATGGAATGACGAGTTGGGTTCCATAGGAGTGGACACGAGGTTTGCACCCAAGAAGGCCAAATTCTTTGAGGAGTTCAAGACAATATTTTCTTTGGGAGAGACAAATGTCATTCCAGTTTTAGAACCTCAATGCCAAGAAAATATTTTCGATTTCCCAAGTCTTTAACATGAAATTTTGATTTTAGAAACTCTTTGAATAGGTTTATCTCATCAATGCGGTTTCCGGAAGAACAATATCATCCACATAAACAAGCGAGCAATAAACTTGTTATTCTCTGTTTTGGTGAACAAAGAGTGATCATTAATGATTGAACAAAGTTATTTTCTTTTAAAACAACGACAAGTTTTCATTTCATTTCACAGGAGCTTGTTTTAGGCCATATAGAGACTTGACAAGTTTACAAACTTTATTTTTATTGTTCTCATTCTGAGAACCCTTTGGGGATGGTCATGTAGATATCCTCATCAAGATCTCCATACAAGAAAGCATTGTTAACATCAAGTTGAAAAAGAGGCCATTTGTTTTTTGACTAAGGCAATAAGACATCTAACGATGAGACATTTTCACAACAGGGAAAAAGTTTCATCATAGTCTATTCCTTCCTTTGGTTATAACCTTTAACAACTAATCTAGCCTTGTATCTATCAACTTCACCATTGGCTTTATATTTGATTTTAAAGATCCATTTATAGCCAATAGGAGTTCTATTAGGAGGTAGATCAGTTATATCCCAAGCATGGTTTTCATTTAAGGCCTCAATTTCAGAGTTCATAGCATCAACCCAATTACTATCAAGGATAGCTTCTTCATGACAGGTAGGTTCAATACTTTTATTAAGACTAGATGCAAAGCAGTAATTATCTTTGTTAAGATTAAAGTAATTAACAACCTTTTCAACACCATATTTGACTTTTCCTTCTACAATAAAGTCGTTAAGATTCTTGGGCAACTTAGAGACTCGGTTGACCTTCTAGCGATAGTGGTGGCAAGCCTCTTTCTTGTTCAACAGAATCGGTGTTGTATCGTGAGAATCGGAAGATGCATTAGCGGGATGTGATTCATGTGATATGGTGCCCTCGGGTGTGTATTATCATCTATAGATGTTGCAACCGGTTCGTCAATCCTAGTAGGATGACTTACCACCGTGCCATCATCATAGGATGTCACTCTCCCTTCATCATTGGGACTTATTTGTGAGTCAAAGAAATTTTGTGATTTAAATCTTTTGGTACAAAAGTTTCAACAAAAGGTGTTGACAAAGTATTTTTCATTTTGAAGGAAAACAGTTTCATAAAATTTGACATCTACGGAGTAAAAGATACTTTTTGTTTCTAGGCTCAAGAGTTTATAGCCTTTTTCTCATTTGAGTAACCAATAAGGACACTTTTTTAGACCTACTACCAAATTTATCGGAGATGTTGAGAATGGTAGCATAGCATAAGCGACCAAAGACTCTAAGGAGAGAGTGAAGGGTCATGCCCATACACAAGGAAGAAGGGGACTTGCAGACAGGCGAAGAGGTAACTGTTTATGACATAGGCGTGTTAGAACACATTCGGACCAAAGATTTAGAGGTAATTCCCACGAAACATAAGGGATCTAGCTACATTAAGGAGATGCCTATGTTTCCTTTTGCAATACCATTTTGTTGTGGTGTATAAACACAAGAAGTTTGATGTAAAATTCCTTTTCATGGAAGAAATGTTGAAGTTTATTATTGACAAATTACGTCCCATTATCACTTCTAAAAATCTTGACATTGTGTTCAAATTGATTTGATAGCATATGAGTAAAGTTAACAATGGAAACATAAACATCATCCTTCCCTTAAGCATATAAACCCACACCTTACGGAATAGTCATCAATAATGTTAAAAATATTTGTAACCATCTGCTAGTGACTTTATATGGTCCCCATACATCAAGATGGACAAGTTGACCAATTTTAGTTGATTTATGTTCACTTAGAGGAATGGTTCCCTGGTTTGTTTAGCTTTATTACAAGTGTCACAGAGATGATCGAGTTTCGGATGTACAATCAAATTTAAGAGTGGGTTTAAGTATGTGTAGGACTTGGTCGGAGGATGACCAAGTCTTTGATGCCAAAGATTTTTAGAAACATGACAAGCAGATATGCGGTTATTAGAAATAATCTTACATGTAGAATCAATATCAAACATATATAACCCATTGTATTGTTTACCAATCCCACAATCATTTTTGATGTAAATCTCGTATATAGCAATTAGATTCATTAAACCCAACAAACATCTTATTGTCTCTAGCAATTTTATGAGCAGACGAGACTAACATTGTACTCGGGAACAACAAGTACATCAAAAGAGTTAGGTCATTATTGACCTTTAAATCACCAATTTTAGTAATTAAGGCACGAGTACCGTTGGGATGTCCAACAGTTAAGCCAAGATTTAAAATGTTAACAACATTGATTAAAAGTTTTCGAGACACGGTCATGTCTTTGATTTGCACAGTCGACAATCCAACCAAGACCGATGTTTCAGGATAAAGATTTTGTGTTGTTGTTAAAAATTTGTTAAAGTTTACATTAAACTTGACACGCCATTAAAGAAGGTTCTGAAAAATTTTACACCTAAGTTGGCATTAGCGGATGACACATTGTTGTCATTGAGAAGACTCATAAGTGCGGAGAGCGTTCATTAGACAAGGAAGCAGGAGAGTTGCTAGCACTATTATCGGTGACATGATTAGTTTCGTGAGAAACATTATTCTTCTTGAAAGGTTTACCATTAAAATTCCTTTTAACATATCCGGCGGGATAACCAACAAGATCATAACATCTATCAATAGTGTGACCGGGTTTTTGCAATTAGTACATTTGAGATTCATGTTTGGTCCTCGCTATTTGAACTGTTACCATTATTAAAACCGGAACCTTTGTTGTTAAAACCTTTTTGTTATCAAAAATTTTCCACCATCGACGTTTTTGCAAAGAAAGGTCGTAGCATTGGGTTTAGCGAGCTATTCCCGGATGAAACATTCGTGAGATTCTTCTCCGAGACAACGAAAAAGCAGTTTTACATTAGGTAAAGGATCTCGGTTAAAATATTGCTTGATGGGGACATAAGAGTCATCAAGACCCATAAGAAATTGCATTAACTTGATTAGCGATTATGTTTTTCAAAATGTTTTGCGACCTCACAAGTGCGGGGAGGCAAGGCGATCATACAATCAAATTGTTTCCATAAAGAGTTAAGGTTGTTATAATAATTAGCAAGAGAGGACCCACTTTGACTAAGAGAGTTTATATTTTATGCAAATTAAAGATAGTGAACCATCAACCTTATCATAGGTATCTTTAAGATCATTCCACATTTCATAAGCGGTTTAGCATATATAGCGCCAAAGAAATAGTTAAGGTGAGAGAATTAAGAATCCAAGTAACCACAACGAGTTACAAGTATCCCATTGATTAGCAAGACTAGGATTGAATCATCTCTTATGCAAGTACCATCAATAAACCCTAACTTATTATGGTTCCTTAAAGCAAAAGTCATGGCCATATTCCATATTTTATAATTTTCAGTTCCAGTGAGTTTAATAGAAATAATGGGAGTACCATTGGTATTGTTAGGGTGTAAATACAAAGCATCACCAAAGGATAAGCTTTTCTCAGTGGAAGAGCCACCAATATTATCATCACCAATAGCCATAATTCAAGCAATAAGACACACAGATATAATAAGACAGACAAAGAGTCACAGACAGAGATAATAATGAGACCAAATAGACAGATAAATAAGACCTTGAATTTAAGAAACAACAAGCACCAAGCCTGTGGACTAGGGTAAACCGGAGGCGGTATTCATACCACTCGGAGGTGGCGGATCAAGATGTTAGTCTACCCGTTTGCACCCACAAAACTTAAGTCTTGTATGTTTGAAGAAGAGATAAGACTTAGACTTACGGAGAAATATGCGTGGAAGAGCGGATCACAATTACCCTAGATTCACTTAGTCTAGGGCTAATTGTAAGTGAAAGATAACCAGTGATTACGCCAGTAGCAATAACCCCAAACCACCAATTTGTTGCCGAAGAGAATCAATGAGCCTGAAGGCTTTGATACCATGTACGAAAGTATAGGCAACACAAGGTGAAGAATAGAACCTTTATTCAGATCTAAGCAGCAATAGTCAACTTAGATTAAGTTTACAATAGTATCCAAATGTTACAAGATTAGATTAATGTCAATGAGACAATAATCATGTAAATGAAAAGACAAGACAAGATCAATGAAATGATCAGAAGAAAGAGAAGAGAGTGATACAGAAGACTGCACACTCAAGTGTTTCTAACCTTAGATTAAGGAACTTATTAAATAGGAGATCAAGTTACACTAAGACCTCTCTAACGGCTATAAATGACTCATCAGCAGAAATGAGAAAGCTTCAACAGAAACGAGCTTCTTGGAACTTTAAACCTTTTATTCTTTGTCCATGATTAACCCCTGTAGAGTCTCTGCAAAGAACATAACTTGAAAGCCATTAGGAATTGATAGAATGATATGTTTCTCACAGATTGATACTCCAAAATTTAACAATGATGACCTTTTTGTAAACACTAGTTGGATACTCGCGGACAGCGGCGGCGATAAATATAGTAAATGAATTGCCCAACTCTCCTCGCAATTCTCTACCCGCTTAGTGAATTCATTTCACAGTACTCCAAATGTATATGTGTTAGTTGTATGTGTTTGTTTGGGTTTTTCGTATTTTTCCCGTGACATCATTATTCCCTCATATAAAAAGACCTTCACAATCTCTTACCCGTCAAACATTTTCCCAAAAGTAAATGATTTTGATAAATAAAGTTTGTATTGATTGAAATAAAGGTTAAAGTTATAAAAATTTGAATCAAAATAAAATAAACCTACTAAAAATGTAAAAAAAATAAAAACTCATAAAAATATATCAAAATGGATGTTGAATTAAAGAGCACAAAATTTTAAAAAATATGGTGAAATTAAATCATAAAAAAATTAAACGAATTAAAAGATATTTAAATTTAAAAATAAAGATGATTAATTAGTTAAGAAATGGCGTATGTCAGCCCATTATTGGGCTCTTTATTTTAGTTTGTTAGAATTTCATCCCTTTTGTTATTTTTAGTTAGAAGTGGCATACGTCACTCGATGATTAGATTCCTTATCTTAATTTTTGTGGAGCCCACAACTTAAATACTTTAGTAGTATAGATTTTTAACATTCCTGATTAGGGTGATAACCACGCAGGTGTGCGGGGACAACGACACTGCCGCTCGCATTGCCTATGATCCAACAGAGCATAAACAAAAACACAAACATAGCACTATCCAGATCCAAGGGATAAACATAAACACAAACCAGTACATACTATCGAAATCCAACATATAAAACAGAGAGATAAGAGTATTATTAAGGTCGGACAAAAACACCCCAGGTCGTCACCATCAAATTAAACCCCCCGTGATGAAGATTTGATGGTGACGACCTGGGGTGTTTTTGTCCGACCTTAATAATACTCTTATCTCTCTGTTTTATATGTTGGATTTCGATAGTATGTACTGGTTTGTGTTTATGTTTATCCCTTGGATCTGGATAGTGCTATGTTTGTGTTTTTGTTTATGCTCTGTTGGATCATGGATAATCGGTTTTTCCTTTTTTTTTTGATTTGGATGGATATTGTTGGATCATGGAGCATAAAATAGTACTAGTACAGCTGTTGATGCTATGGCCAGTCGTTTTACAACGTGAACAGTAATTGTTTTGAGGATGAGACATGGAGATTTTGAAGAAAGTATTTAGTTGATAAAGAGATGTTGGCACTAGTCTATGTAAAGGGATGATAAAAGGGATGGTGGATTAGGGTTTTTAAAGAGAAAAATGATGATATGGTCGTTCAAAAATTGGTCAAAGTGGCAGAAAAACACGTTCTAACATAGTTCAAAAGTTGGTCAAAGTGACTTCATTACAAAAGTACGATCGACTTGAGTTGGCATGCAGATAATGCAAAGCATAAAATACAAAAGTACGATGTTAACCTGATTTCGAAATATATGTTTAACTCACACAACATCATGTAGTTAACCTAGCTACAGCACCATTCGATCATGAGATATTAATAATCTCATTTTAACCTGATTTCTAAAAATGAAACCTTAGGTCATAGAAATAAAGATCACTAATCGATAACAATTCCGTCTCAAAATAACTGTTCAGTTTGACTTTTTGATGTCTTTTTTGTTTAACTTTGACATTAAATAATTTTATGTGTGTTATATAATATTTGATGTAAAATATATGAATATTTTAATTTTAAATGTGTTTTAATTGATACAATTTTCATCTAATATTATATAAAATAAAGAGTAAATTACACCGTTCGTCCTTGTGGTTTGCGTTGACCGCAGGGTTTCGTCCTTTGACCAAAAAAGTTGCACCGTTCGTCCTTAAGTGTGAAACGTTATGCACCGTTCGTCCCTCCATCCATCTGGGCCCACCAATTCCCACTAACGTCAGTTAACTCACTTAACCCATGAGGGCATATCCGTCATTTCCCAAGTACATTGCATTCATTTTTCACATTTAAACAAAACACACAAAAATAAAATCTCCCCTGCCTCTCATCCACCTCGCCGGCGACACCCTTTTTCCGGCCACGCGCCACCGCCGACCACCGCCATATTACCCCGCCCCTATTAGATGATAGATCGGAGCCTTGTGGTTTTTCACACCACACGCGGTGAGGGCCCTCACGCGCTTCGGATGTGGGCTAAATGGTTTCGGTTGTGTTGTTATTTCAAGGGTTTTGTTATTTGTTCTTGGTTCGAGCATCACCATAGCAACGCCACCGCCACCGCAGCTGTCACCACCATCGCTGCTCCTCATCTCTTAATCTCTCTAGTTCGTGGTAATTTTGCTGTGGAGTTATAATTATAGTGAGCTGTATAATTTGATTGATGATGATCGTGGGTTCTTTCACTTGCTTGGAATGATGTACCTTTGATCAGTGTTTCTTCGTGGCGTTAGTTAATTTTCGTTTTCGAATTATAATGTTGTTTTTTGTTAATGGCGTAATTTGGTACAGGTGAAAGGGTTTAAGACTTTAGATCCGTAGTTGATGACTGTTTTTTTTGCAATTTATGTGGTTAGGATAAAGATGAACTTAATGGTGTTTTTGGAGCTTTTGCTTTTCGTAATGATGGTTATAGTGCCTGGTTAAACCCACTCTTCCCATCTTGACTGGTTAATTTAAGCAGATAGTGCAGGTTATGTTTAGTTGGTTACTTTGCTAGTTTTAATTACATTTATTTCTTTGTCGTAAACTTTATGCGCTTTAGACTTTGTTTTGTAGTTTGTATGCCTTCGCTATGGGTCGATGACTGCACCATGTAGATTTCAGGTTGTACTGTATATGTCTTATGGATTCATGTTTGCAATCAACTGCAAGTTCGGCAACAATGCCCTGTGGAGGATGAACTGGTGGTGTTCTAAGGTCTCAAAGACTTTTTATGTGTATTTTTTGTTTAAGTTGCAGGTGGTTTAAATGTTGAAAAGGTTTGTTGTAGAGATACCATAAGGGTCTCGTTATGCACCGTTCGTCCTTGCACCGTTCGTCCTTATGGTGTTGAAATGACGATTATACCCTCAGGTTAACAAGACTTAACGACCGTTAGTGGGCCCAGTTGGATGGAGGGACGAACGGTGCATAACGTTTCACACTTAAGGACGAACGGTGCAACTTTTTTGGTCAAAGGACGAAACCCTGCGGTCAACGCAAACCACAAGGACGAACGGTGTAATTTACTCTAAAATAAATAAAAATATTTAAGGTTAAAGTTGAAAAAAAAAAACTTCAAAAAATTAAACTCAACACTTGTTTTGGGACTGATAAAGTAGTTAATATGTGATATTTGTGCCCAATCACTTATGCCAACAACCATACATCTCCAATCACTTATGCTACAATCAACAATTTCATGTATGAAAGGAAAAAATACAAATGAAAAAATCAAAGATTCAGAAGAAAAGAAAAAGAGTAGCAAATCAAGCAAAAATTTACAAATGTTCAATAAACATGAATAGTTTAGTGAGACCATATTTTGAACTTTTACCCAAAAAAGACCATATTTTTGAACTTTTGTGAAAAGATTTGCATATATAGCTAACTTTAAAAACGCTATTAGCCCGCAACAATTTATGAGCTTAGCCACTGAACCCCTGCACCTATTAGGTCTAAGGATTGCCTATTAAATTTCAAGTATTCAAAAACATTGTTTGATCACGTATGACCCCCTGGCACCAGTACAGGCCAGCCGCGGACTTAACACTAATATGTAGTACTCCCAGCGCCCATATGATTCGGACGCGGACCAAACACATACCCGGCAATGGCCACCAAGCCATTCCGCGCCCAAAAGTGGGAAAGGAATCTTCCTAGGTCGGACGATCGCACTGCGCATCCGCCAAAGGAAGCGGGACAACTCCGCCCAAAAACATCACTATCACAACAAGCGGACAAGCTCTGCGGTGACTTCGTCTGGCTGTTGCTCTCAAGACCCGTGACCTTGAGAACACGATGAAAGGTCAACCATATAAATAGAGGTCTCACCCTATTCAAACGGTAACACTGCTCTCTCTAGAATTCACTTCATCTCTAAAACAACTACTTACTCTCGCCGGAGGTTGGCGCGGAACCCGTTCGCGGTGAGACTAACGGTGTTGGTTTTCTTAGCGACTAGCAATCGAAGATTTCACTTAATGCAAGATCTTTTCTCCGAAGAGTTAGCTTAAACTAATCCTCGTAGGAGAAGTGCCCAGATTTGTATTAACATTGTTAATTAAGATTGCTACTTGCTAGAGAAAATTTGGCTTCACGATTCAAGACTAAGCCCAAGGAAATATGGGTTGGGCTTGCTAGTAAAGCATAGGGAAATTTCCCCTCGATCAATTAATCGTAGGCCTTGTTTACTAAATTAAGTGGTGTGGAGTGGTGTGGTGTGAGCCCTTATCTATACAAGTCACTTATTCAAGAGAGAGTCATTTTTGTGGGGAGAATTGCATATATACCCACTAAAACTTAAAAACTTGCATATTTCCTCAAAATACAAGTTTTCAATGCATGATGTACAATGCAAGTTAAGCATGTTTTGGGTATATATGCAAATATGCAAGTTTTAGTGGGTATATATGCAATTGACCCCATTTTTGTGAGCCTCCCCAATAAGAGACAATAAAAGATAGGCCTACTCATTAAGTGGCAATAAAAGGAAAAAAGAAAAAAAAGAAAAAAGCCTTATATGTTTTACAAAGTACCCTTTCTTTATGAGAACTAATTAAAGTTATTAGACATCTAACCAGTTTTGTTACCTCAACTTGATACAATTTGGCTAGAAAAACTATCAGTAATGTGGTCAGGGCGGAGCCAGAAAAAAATTCGAGAGGGGGCAAATTTTATTTAGAGTAAATTACACCGTTCGTCCTTGTGGTTTGCGTTGACCGCAGGGTTTCGTCCATTGACCAAAAAAGTTGCACCGTCCGTCCTTAAGTTGGAAACGTTATGCATCGTTCGTCCTTTGGCCAAACGACGTTAAGTTTGACCGTTAAAAACCCATCATGTGACTTGCACATGAGGGTAAATTCGTCATTTCAACACCATAAGGACGAACGGTGTAATTTACTCTAATAAGAATAAAACTAATCTTAACCATGCCCTGTACCATCACTATCATTTCTGTCTCTCTCTTTTTCTCTCTCGTCGCACCTCAACCCAGGAGAATATAGAAATGGTTCTTCTTCTTCTTCTTTTGAAGGTCAAAAGCAAAAGACACTTCCCCTCCATACCAAAAATAAGCGGCTACCACCCTAGCCATCACGCGGCGTCATCGGATAGTGGCTAACAAAGGGATGAGTACCAATAAAGGAGGTCACCTCTATGAAGACCAAGAAACTAGGGTCTCACCTTACACAAGTTTAACTATAAAATGGAGGTCGAGAATCACAAATTTAATCATATCCTCACAACAACAAAAAAATGATTAGGTTTCGGGAATCAAGGGGTTTTCAAAATTGACAAGGGGTTTTACTAATTGGAGTATAGAGTCCACATCAAGTTTCAGTTTGTTCAAGTTCAATCAAACTCGTGCTCAATTGGGTCTCTTGTGTTCGATTCAATTAACCCCGTCCCCACTATTTTGTCATTGTAAGAATACTAATGTTTATTGATAAATAATTAATTTCTAAGTAAATTTTTTCATGTTTGTATACATTTTTATTATTATTCGAATGGTATACCAAGTATAAGGTTAGTTGGTAATTAAATGTGAAAGTTAAAATTATTGTTGTTGTGGTCACGGTTGTCGAACAAAGGAATCAAGAAACAAAGGGTTAAAACTTATTAAAGTTAAACATTTGAAATCGGCTCATATGATTTATCATATATATTTGTTTTGGCTTATGTTGGTTTAGTGTAATGGTCATTAATCGCAACTTATTTGGTTCAGCTTAAATAGTTAGCTTAATAGCTTATTTGGTCGAACTTGTGTATGCTGCAGCCTATGGTCATGACTTAATAGTGTTTCGGTTTAGGATTTGTGCGTTGACCGGATCTGGATGGTGGTTCTGGAGGTGGATCTGGATGGCAGCGGATCCGGGAGGTGTGGGGGATTTGTGGGTTGTGGTTTTTTAAGAGTTAGTTGATGTGGGTTTTGATACATGGTGATAAATAAATGGTTAGTGTTTACTGGTTCAGATGTTGGGATTTTTTTTTGGTTTATGATCTTTGGGTTTTTTTGGTTTTCGATATTGCATTCTTCTTCTTTTATCTTATTGGTGTTTAAAATTTGACTATTGTTAATAATGGATAGTGGGAGTGAAATAATTTTATAGAAGTTGATTATTTGCAACCGTGATTTGGCTTTACACAATCTCAGATATTTGTAAACAATGACTAAAACAAAGAGTATAATGGATATAAGAAGGTGGTGGTGGCCTGGTGGGCGGTGGTGGGTGGTGATTGTTGAAGATGAAAGATGTATGAAGTAGGCGGTTAGAGGTGGGTGCCGGCGGTGGAGAGGCGGTGGTGTGTTTTTCCGGTCGGCTAGGGTTTTCAAGAGAGGGAGAGAGAGAAAAGTGGTGAGGATGATGAAGGGTTGTGTTTGTATGTGTGTTTGTGTGTGGTCTTATCCACATAAACTACACCGTTCGTCCTTGCACCGTTCGTCCTTATGGTGTTGAAATGACGAATTTACCCTCATGTGCAAGTCACATGATGGGTTTTTAACGGTCAAACTTAACGTCATATCAAAAATAGAGTTAAAAAAAAGGAAGGTTGTCATTGGCAAAATTAAGTGAGTGCTTTAAATTATTAGCTTGTCCAAATAAATATGTTAAAAAAGTAAAAAAAGAACATGTGCAATGACATAGCTAGGACATGAAGTGAGTCATTTATCATTCCACTATATTCGTTATGTCAATAACCATCTTCAATTTTGATGTTATCACACAATGTTTATGTTAAATAAAATTAGGAAAACAATTACAGTAATAACAAAATATTAGCTAAAGTTAAAAAAAAGAAATAGAGATATAGGACAACCCCATTTCATTTTGTACTTGTCACCTACGTGACTTTGACTGCATTGCACTACCAAACAAAATAAAAAGTGTTTTACTACTCCCTCCGTCCCAAAATTATAGTCCACTATTGACTTTTTCGGTCTTTCTTTTACAACTTTGACCTTAAATATTTTTATTTGTGTTATATAATACTTGATGCAAATTATATGAATGAATTGTGTTTTAAATGTATTTTCCATTAGTATATTTTTCATCAACTATTGTATAACACAAACAAAAATATTTAAGGTCAAAGTTAAAAAAGAAAGACCAAAAAAGTCATTAGGGGACTATAATTTTGGGACGGAGGTAGTATTTCTTTCTCCTTCTTCACCATTCCAACAAATAAAACCTAATTCCACATTCTAAAAATTGCCCACAAATTGATTATGACTTTCAATTTAGATACAACAGACGTTTTTAGAGGGGGCAAATTACAAGAATATCTCAAATACTCAAAAAAATTACGCTACAATTTTTTTGGGTGGGGGGCACTTGACCATCGTGACCCCCTGTAGCTCCGCCTCTGAATGTGGTTGTAATCTAATACAAAACGATACCATTTAAATAGTCTAAAATACAAGTTATGACAAGTTGTACCAAAATGCACTTTTGACCCATTTATGTTATGAATTTACCATAACTTCCATTATATGAACCTCTGGCCTTAGATCATGTTGATCAAATGCTAGCGAAGTTCCACATGGACATTCTAAGGATTATAAAACATACCGATACGTCGTCAGTCAATTCAAGACAAACAATGTTTTTCGGTGTTACTTTCCCTTCTGAAGTTTAGGTTAGTCTCACTTAGCATAGTATGATTAATAGCAATTATATTAGTGTTTGGAATTTAGATTCTGATTACTTGGAGGGTGTTTGGGTCACTAATTTTAAGGTCTTATTTGCTGGTGTTTTTAAAATAAAAAGTTCTTGCTTTTATTGTGTTTGGCTACTGGTTGCATTTGTCAATTAAATCGATTATTAAACATTCAACAACAAAAATAAGTTATTTATGTGATTATAATGTTTACACTGCAGAGACTTGCATGTGACTTTTTGACGTCAGGCTAAATATTCTTTTGTGAGGGAGAGTATGGTTCTGGCAAATTTGCTTGTGATGATGTTAGGACTAAAACAACTCCAGTCAAATAGATAATGTAATCCCCATCTGATACCAATTGTAGAACAGCAGAGGGGTGAATTCGGTCTTTTCAGCCTCTTTGAATTTTATTGACTTCAAACCTTAAAGATCAACAAGTGGTTATACAACAACAATCAGAACCACAAGCAGAACCAAAGTATATAAAGCAAGTAAAAGACACCACGAGATATACAGGTTCGGGATGGGGGGTTTATACCATCTGTACTTCCAGTTGCGAATCCTCGATACGATACTATGCACTAAGTATAATCCTTTGGTGAACTACAAACCGTTAAACTTCACTCCACCGATAAGCACTAATACCGGCGCTCACAAAGAAGAGCTACTACCAACGTTATTCCACCTTCGGAAACCACCCAAACGAATCTCGCGATTCGACTTCCTACAAAGACCATAAAGACTTACCACTGGAAGTACCAAACCCCAACTAGATCTCCAATGATCTAGGCTTGGTCACCAAGACACAAGACTTCCCTTACAGCCAAATCGAATGAATGAATGTTTGATTGTTTAATCAAGTCCTAACCTAAACTAGAGACTCGATTATAATAAAAAAGGTATAGATAAGAAGACCCTCGACACAATCACAATAGTGGTTTAGGTTCTTGTGATTCTTCCCTTGCGGAGAATGTGTTCTTTCAGGAAGTGATAAGATAGAAAGATTAAGAACACAAGATGATAGAATTAGAATGTAGAGATAAAATAAACTAGAGAGAAAGGATGAATGGCAAGGGGTGAGGAATACAATAGGCAACGTGGGGTATTTGTAGGCAAAAATCCCAAAG
This sequence comes from Chrysanthemum lavandulifolium, assembly GCA_022545495.1. Lineage (NCBI taxonomy): Eukaryota > Viridiplantae > Streptophyta > Magnoliopsida > Asterales > Asteraceae > Chrysanthemum > Chrysanthemum lavandulifolium. The sequence goes on along the minus strand of CM040243.1, from coordinate 3,359,464 downwards.
TGATGAAAAATCACTACAAGGCCTTTAACTACCTAACCTTGCTAAACCCTCAATTGTACTTCACACTTTAACCTTTTCATTATTCATCTTCAAGGTCAACCAACTCAGATAGCCATCTGATGAAAATAATTTGTTAAGTGTTTAAAAGAATGTTTGGGGTGTAAACCAATTATCAAAGGATGAAAGAGATAATGGATAATTGGATAGGGGTATATTGGGTATTCCTCACATAACATAGGTAGAGAGAAAGAATATGTCATAGAATATTCCTTTCTTAGAAAGAATATGTCTACTAAATTTCAAGTATTCACAAACAGTCAAACATTATTGCTACTTGCTATAGAAAATTTGGCTTCACGAATCAAGACTAAGCTCAAGAAAATCTAGGTTGGGCTTGCTAGTAAAGCATAGGGATTGCCTATTAAATTTCAATGTGTGTTGTTCCGAATGAGTGACCAACTATTTATATTACTTCAATTTATGTACACATTTATAATAGAGTAAACTTCAAAATACATCCTTATGGTTTACCCCATTTCACACTATACATCACATTCCCAAAAATTTCGACAATTACATCCCTCTGGTAGTCAAAGTTAACCAATATACATTCTTCGGTTAAAATAAGAACTAACGGTGCAAATCATTTCTCCGTTATCTCCTAACGAGATAGAAAATATTACACCGTTAGTCCTATTGGTTACCGGTATTTGCATCGTTAGTCCTTTTTTAAAATATATTAAGATTGCACCCTGGTCTGCAAGGTCAAAACAGAGTAGCCCAATGACTGGACTACGCGTCAAGTGGTGAAATAATACCCAAATATTATTCTTTTGGCCCTTTTTTCGAATTTATTCGTTTTTATACACTTTATACGTTCTTATTCGTATTTTTCACGTTTTATCCGTTTTTTTACGTTTGCATCCGTTTTTATAAATTTTAAATCCGCTTTTACGCTTTCGTCGGTTTTAAGTTTCGTCCGGTTTTTACGTTTCGTATGTTTTATGTTTTCGTCCATTTTTACGTTTCATATGTTTTTTTACGTTTTTGTATGTTTTTTTTACGTTTTCGTCTGTTTTTTTACGTTTTGATCCCTTTTTAAAAACGGATGAAAAGTAAAAAAAAAAAAGGACGAAAACGTATAAAAATTGACGAAATTGTAAAAAACAGGCGATAAGGTAAAAAGGGACGAAAACGTATAAAACGGGCGAAAACGTAAAAAACGAACGAAAACGTATAAAAACGGACGAAAACGTAAAATTCGGATGAAAACGTAAAAAACGGACGAAAACGTAAAAAAAAAACGAAAACGTATAAAAATGGGCGAAAAACGTAAAAATGAACGAAAACTTAAAAAAGCGGATGAAGACGTAAAAACGGACGAAAACGTAAAAAAAAAAAGATGAAAACATAAAAAAAAGGGACGAAAACATATAAAAACGGATGAAAACGTAAAATACAAATGAGAACGTAAAAAGCCGGACGGAAACGTAAAAAGGGAAAACGATAAAACGCGTAAAACGTATAAAAGCGGATGAAAGCGCAAAGAACGGATGGCGTAAAAATCGGGAAAACGTAAAAATGGACGAGAAACGTAAAAACCGGCGAAAATGTATAAAAGCAGAAAACGTAAATAAATGACGAACATATAAAAAATGGACGAAAACGTAAAAGACGGATTAAAAGGGATAAAAACGTACATAAAACAGATAAAACGTAAAAAAAGACGGATAAAAACGTAATAAAACGTATTAAAACGAGTAAGTTAAAAAAAAAGGCTAAAAGAATAATATTTGGGTATTATTTCACCACTGGACGCATAGTCTGGTGGTTGGGCTACTTTGTTTTCGTTGCAGACCAGGGTTCAATCCTTGCTATTCCCCATTTTTAATTTATTTAGAAAAAGGACTAGCGGTAAATCTGATTAACCGGAGGACTAACAATCAGGGGACGTATATCGTTAACTTTGACTAACTAAGGTCAGATCTGTCAAAATTTTTGAGAATGTGATATATATTGTGAAATGAGATGTGATATATATTGTGAAATGAGGTAAACCACATGAATGTATTTTGGAGTTTACTCTTTACAATAATATCGTAGACTATTCCAATATAAACATTTCTATGATTTTTCTTAATAACCTTACAACATTCCATAAAAAGAATATTTTGTAGAGCTAATATAGTTTTTCTACGTATTACCGTCCTAGTTTGTGTCAAAGTCCATAAACTATGTTAATATTCGTCAACGTTTTCTATTTTAGGCGGGCTATTAGATTCTTCTCTACCTAAATTGCTATGTATTCGTTGTTCCATTCCCGTGATATCTCTTGATTGTGTCCATTAAGTACCGCACATGTCTTGCGGATTCCAGTTTGGTTCACATTTAGGCAATTCCCGCCATTTAATCTAGTACTCCTTGTAATTCATCTCTGTACCGTCTAATCCGACAAAATCTCTTTACCTTCACGATCAAAAATATGTCGCAATTGTTTTTGGTTCACGTTTGGACACCCCATGTTATAGGTGTTGGTCATATTCAAGACAAGGCTTGATAAATTTACATAAAAGACCATGTGGATCTTTAACCTGGGGACAATTAAAGCCCGTACAACACCTTTCATACATGTCCAATATCGGGGATCCCACATTCATATCAGTGTATCAATCCCTCGTGCACATTTCTCAATGACTTGAATTGTTAAGTAACTAGTTCCACTTTCACTTTATATCTGACTTTGAACTTGACGTGTCTTCTCCTGTCACCCAACCATTTCTTCATCTCTTTAGATAGGAAAAACTAAACATAATTAACATTGATTTCTTTAAGTTCAGGATAATGGGTAAACAAATAAGGTTTTTCATGTTTAGGTTACTTAAAAAAGGCGAGTCTTTAACTTAGATGTACAAGGCCTAACTGGGGTATACTCGTGACCTATTTTGACCATTTTCTTGACTACCTCTAAGATGTTTACCTAATTAGGTTTGAACCTTAGACCTCAAATAAGGAAAGCCACTAGGCTATATTGACAGTGGTTTATTTCTTTGGGTATACTCTTGACCTATTTTGACCATTTTCTTGACTACCTCTATATTGAAGATATTAAAGAATACAAGTTCATTTTACTAATTGTAACATTACTCAAAGTATAAGGACTAAAGTTGTACAATTAGCTCAAAGTATAAGGACTAAAGTTGATTTGGTCAATAGTAGGAATGCCATTAGGAGAAGAGTTGTTGCCCTCAATATGAGGTGCTTCATTTTTATTTAAATCATCACAGGGTATGTCATGACCCTCATACACAATTTCATGGAAGAAATGTGTATGATCCTGACCATGACTATCACTTTTGTCCACAGGAACAGTTTTAATCTTGAAAGGAAAAAGTTTCTCAAAAAAATTAACATATCTGTAATACAAAAACTGTGTTCCTTTCAAGACTGTATAGCTTATACCCCTTTTTAAAGGAAGCATAACCTACTAAAACATATTTTTTCTGGTCTGCTACTAAATTTTTCAGAATTATTTAAAGCAATAGCGAAACAGAGACATCCAAAAGTCCTTAAATGATTTAAAGAATATTTCCTATTAAAAACCAAGTTATATGGAGATTTTTCATTCAACACTGAAGAAGGCAACTTGTTAATCAAGTAACAAGCAGTGAGAATACATTTAGACCACAAATTTGGAGGAATTCCCCCTGAAACATAAGGGATATGGCAATCTCATTTTGTTGTGGGGTATAAGCACAAATGTTTGATGAATAATACCATTTTTTGCGCAGAACTCAAAAAACTTATGATTAACAAACGCAGTACCATTATCACTTGTAAAAGTTTTAACAGTTTTGTTAAACTGGTTTTTTATTAGATTGTAAAAGATATTAATGCAATTAAATACCTCATCTTTAGTCTTAATCAAATAAACCCACATAACTCTATAAAGTCATCTACAATGGTAAAAAAAATATCTATAACCCTCCTTACTAACAATACTGTAAGGACCCCATAGGTCAAAATGAACAAGCTCAGCAAGCATAGTAGATTTGTTCTCACTTAAAGGGAAATGTTCCCTAGTTTGTTTAGCCTTTTTGACAAATTTTCACATGGTTCATTATCATTTTTATTTGCAAAACTGATATCATTCTTAAGCACTGCTAAAACTTTATCAGAATGATGATCAAGCCTGCAGTACCACAAACTTTTAGATAAATTGCAATTAGACTTAAATTCTTAAATTCTAAGTCAATACCTTGATTCCCATCAAAGTAATATAAATCATCATTTTGATTACCAATCCCCAAAACATTCATTCCCTTCAAATCCTGTGGTAAAACATAACATTTTGACTCATCAAAGGAAATAAGAAATTTGTTGTCTCTAGCCACTTAATGAAGAGACATAAGCTTACACAATAATCTGGCACAACTAGAACATCATATAGAGTTAGGTGTTTGGTTAGAATCATATTTCCAACCTTAGTAATTAAAGCTTCAGTTCCATTATGATGTGAAACTTTAATTCATATTTGGAAATATCAATCACATTGACCAAAAACTTATCAGTATATGTTAAGTGTTGGTTGGCACCAGAATCAATTATAATACCAGTTGCACAATTGCAGATCTAATTTTACTGTTATTACAAAAAAATCTGTTAAAATTTTGATTAAAATATCTGGTGTTATTTAAAACTATGCCTGCCATATTGGCATGTACACCTTTTCCTTTTCCATTATCATTAACAAATGTATCTTTAATCAACGATAAAAGTTTTGAAATCTGTTTATCTGAAAAAGTAAAAGAAGAGCTAGAACCAACAAAATTGTTATTAACAAATCTTTTGTTAAAACTTTGAGTACCCTAATTGTTCTTAGTACCAAAAGTGGGTTATTTTTTTTCCAAAATCAGTTGGGTACCCATTCAATTTGAAACATCTATCAACAGTATGCCCATTAAAACCACAATCTTTACAAACCAGAGTATGACCACAAGCAATCCTTCTATTCCCATTATTATTAGGTCTATGCATATTAGGCACATTGGAATTAAACACAGATGACTGAGACCTTTGGGAGGTGCCAGCCCCTGAACGAGTAACAACAGCTCTGTGAGACTCATCACTAAAAATAATGGCAAAAGCCTTGATAACATCAAATAGTCTTGATATTTTAGTGTCAACTTTTGTAACACCCCCGAAAATCTTAATGACAGCGGAAGACTAATTCGGGTGTTACTTGAATGGAGATCATAGTCAATAATTATAGAAAACGACTCGAAAGAGACGTTTTATTAAAATAGTTATCATTCATCGAAAACTCATAGTTTGTTACAAAATATCGTAAATAGATCAAGTGTTTTTCCCAAAAGAAAGATCATGAGTTTGAAAGAAATGATAACTTTTATGTTTTACACCACCAGATAAGCCTTGCCATGCCCCGTTCCGCACCTTGGTCATAATCTTCACCGATTACCGAGATAACATGCTTAAAAGGTCAACAAAATTGTTGAGTGAAGTCCATAGGTTTAAAATAAGTTGAACACAAGTATAAGATCATGATCATTGTAAACTAACAATATCATAAGAAAATATCACGATTATTATGCGCTAAGCTCATGAAACCAAGACTCAACCGCATACACCGAATTACCGAGTGTACGTAAATATGCCCCAAAGGAGGTAATAGCCAATTACCTAAAGATATTCGATATGGTGCGCCGGTTATTTCTCTATAACCGAAACGGGTTCGTTATTCCCCATAGTACTATTCACGATATCTACGTTCACTCGCGGTGACTAATGGTTCATGATCGGGGACTTATGGCTAACAACTTAGCAAGTACCAATAATCAAGAGGATCAAGCATTTATGAAAAACCTTGTGTTCTAGTTTAGAGCATGTATCTCCTCGGGTTTATAAAAATAAAGTAAAAGCGAGGCTATGAACTCACCTTGATAATAATGCACACGCAAAAATAGATCAAGCACAATGTAGCGGAGGTTCCAACTCGAAACCTAAAATGATGAGATGGCGAATCTCAGAAATGAGCATTTTGGTTCGCGACCAAAATAATAGAGCATTGAATATTCTTATTCAATAGATCATTGGATTGTCCAATCCAATAGTGTGCGATCGTGATTAACGTTTAAGTTAATTTTCATGCTACATTGCCTTAATTAATGATCCTCACTTACGCATAAGTGAAATGCCCCCCCGTTGTGATCTTAATAGATTTGTTGAGTATTTTAACGTGTTTGAATAAATTCCCCGTGTGTTTTATCGGATTTTATATATATATAATTATAATCTTATAAATATATATATATATATTTACGTAATGCTTTTAACGTTATCCGAAAATAAATTACTCATATGATCAAGATACTCGTTTTTACGAAGTTATTATGGGTTTATAAGTTTTTCTAAACTTTTCCCGAATTTACACTTTGTACCCTCGAGTTACAAAAAGTACGAGTTTAGTCCCTAAACTTTTAGAAAATGACACTTTGTACCCAAAATATCTCATGCTTAAAGTTTTCGGTTTGACACTTTTAGTCCCTCGGTAAAACTGATTTTTACAAGGTTAAATTTTATTACACTTTAAAACATTCACTTATTTAGTTATAAAGTTATTGAAAGTGTAGGGGTATATGTTGCCAAACTGTGAAAGTTGTAAAATAAAAAGAAGGAAAAAGCGCCATAGGGTGGGTTTCGAACTCGTGACCTCAAGCTCAAACACACACGCGCCTACCAACTGAGCTAGGCTCGTTTTTGTGTTATATTCCTACTCGTTACAATATTTAAGATGTACCTCAGTGTTATATTTTCTTTTGAAACATGCTACTGCTTTAAGTCGAGATGCATGCATGGTTCCTTATCTTTGTTTCTATTTCTCTTCTCGGTGAACTAAAGTGACTTGCATTTCATTTAGTTTTCATAGAACCTTAGCATGTGTGTTAGCAAAGTTTCGATATATTTACGATGAAAGTGTTCCTAACGAGTATAATGTAATACTAGACATCAAGCATGATATGAGTCGTCGAAATAGGTTCGAGGAAAACTTACAATCACTCAAGAGAGTGGTGTGGAACTCGGATGGAAGAGACACGAGAAAGACACAACCGATAATAACCCGAGTATTCACAACAACAATCCCGTGTAACCTCCTAGTTTTGCTAGTAACCCAATATTTCTTTTCTTCCTTTTCTCCTTGCTCGTGAAACCAAAAGAGAAAATAAAATGAAGTGAAGTGTTTTTGTTTGAGTTGTGTGTTTTACTTGGTGTTAGAAGTGTGATATATAAAGGAAAACTAGGTATGGAGTTTTGAATATCTTATTGTTGTTCTTCCTTGGTTTCAAGAAAGTAGAAAGACAAGGGTGTTTGTTTGTGGGCATGCGATGGTTGCGACCAAGATTTAGAGCATGATTTTGGTATAGTCACCTCAATGAGAGCATGCTAGACACATTACCTCTTGGTTAAAAGAGTCAAGAGGAAGTCAAAGTAGTCTTGGTAGGTTCATGGTATTATAATAATATGTTAGGGTGGCTAAGCTTGAGGGTTTGTCCCCTTTTGATCATGTACACACGCAATAGAGCAAGGTCAAAGTAAGTGAAATATGTTTCCCAGTTTGGTTTCTTGTCTGCTTGTTCGATTACAAAAGAAAGGACACAAAACATTTTACTAACTCTTTTAAATGAAGTCTTGGGCTTGGGTTTTGATCATGCTAGGCGAGGCCCAAAAAGGAAAGAAATAAAAATGGTGTTGGGCTAGAGATACAATTCGACAAGGGCCCAAGGTAAAAGGATGTTTCGTTGGGCTTGGCATGGGTCGACGGCCCAAGGAGCTATCGTGTATGAGTTGGGCTCGGATCAAATGGAGGCCCAAAGAAATCACGGGTGGGTGTTTTAGGCCCGGCCCAAGTTAATTATAATCTATATTCATTTATTAAATATATTTTATTATAATTAAATTCGTAATTTTACAAATTTTACGTATTCATTACGTATTTTAGAATTATCGGGATAGTGGGAAATTTATTTAGATCACAACGGTATATTTGTGAGCGCTTCTGCTGCGTTGATCATGCATATGCCAAATGATATGCAAATGTGATGTTTAGAAAATTTCATGACGAAATAGATCGTGATCAATTCTTGATTAAAACGTTAAGTACATTGAAATTTTTCCGGGAGCTTACAACTTTCCTTTAATATGCTCATTATTTGTGTAGTTTTGCATGAATATATACTCTTATCAATATTTATTTCATTTCAGTGTATAAATGAGCATTGGAACGTAAGAACGCGGATTTGGAAAGCAAACTAGCAAGGACACACATGGACTAGCTGACCAGGAGGAAGTTACGGCGTAGGTACCACATACAACCTACGCCGTAACTAACAATATCACTTGAATACCAAAGTCAACGCAACTCAAGGTTACGGCGTAACTCAATCGACTCGGTTAAGCCATAAAAATTCAAAGACTTAGCCAAATTAAGTGATCAAGAAGGTTGCACTGTAACCTCATCACATGGTTATGACGTAGGTATGAAATAAATGTTTACGAAAGTTCTGCGGCGTAACTATACCAACGAGGTTACGCCGCAACTTTTTTCAAGAGAAAATATCATCCAGTTATATGAAGGTTGCGACGTAACCCTTTACTTAAGGTTACACCGTAACTTAGTCGAGCCTATAAATACAAGCCCTAATTCTGCATTTTTTGATCATTCACAAAACACAACAGCAAGGGAAGACTTAGGGCTCATTTGAGGACGAAGTTCAGTAGTTCTACACCATTTTCCAAGGGATAACTCATTCCATTTCATTAATAGTTTTAGCATCCATTCAAGTCGAGCCTATAAATACACCCTTTACTTATGGTTACACCGTAACTTAGTAGAGCCTATAAATACAAGCCCTAATTCTGCATTTTATGATCATTCACAAAACACAACAGCAAGCAAAGACTTAGGACTCATTTGAGGATGAAGTTCAACAGTTCTACACCATTTTCTAAAAGACAACTCATTTCATTTCATTAATAGTTTTAGCATCCATTCAAGTATTTGTATCGAATCCAATGTTTACTTCTCATTTGATTATAAACATTGTTTTTATTGCATTATTTAATATGAGATGCTAAACACTTCGTGTGTTAGCTTAGTTACGAAATTATCTTTGTTATGATCTTTGTTCTTCATTTATTTATCGCTTTATGTAGATATATTTTATCCTATTGTTGATCCCCTTGTTTTGGTAGCACTGAAGCTAGGGTAGTATCTAGTATTCTAGTGTTGACTGACCACTGATAGCTAGCATATTAGGTTGCGAGGGATGTGACCATCGCCCTTGTGTAGGAATTGACCACTGACTTACCTACACTATTTGAGATGCTTAAGAAGTGTGAGAACCCTTAGTGGACCTAGCAATGGTTTAGTGATTAAATACTAAGATAGGTTTAGAAGGTAGTTGGCCTGTAATGACTAATGCTAGACCAACCGAAAATGTGACCATTGGAGTTAAGAGTCTAGCGATTATAGGTTAGGTTGCTTTGACCATTTGTGAGACATATAACCACTATATAGAGCGATAGTTGATACTTTAATGAGAACTAGATCATGACAAGATAATAGTAGTAACTAGGCTAACACATTCTTCTCCCACTGATTAATTCCATTTTATTTTCGTTTATTAAATTAGTTAAATACAATCACAACTCAAAACCCCTTTTAGTGACATTAAGACTTAAGTTAGATTCCGCTCGTAGCTCTTGGGACGACCTCGTTTTTACCAAATACTAGACTACTCACGACCAGATACATTGCCCGTTATTGATCACGTAGATCATAGGTAATCGAGAACTTATAAATATTAAAACGTGATCTAAAAAAAATAACATCAAGTTTTTGGCGCTGTTGCCGGGGAGCTAAATAGGTTTTTAATTTGAGCTTTTGTATATATTTTATTTATTTATGCTTTTTTCAAATTCTTGTTAATTTTGTTTTCCTTTTGTGAGCATATTCTACTAGTTTGTCGTGCTAATATTCAAATATAGGAAAGGATGTAGATATAAACACACTCACCATGGAATAATACCTGACTTTGTTTCAAGATCACAATAGACATGGCGTGGTGAGACCCAAAATTGGAAATGACATCGATTTCTTGATCAGTAGTTAGCTTATGAAGGAACTAAGACGTAAGTTTTTCACGAGGACTGACAATGAAGATGCCCACGTACATGTGCGAAGAGTATTAGAGATCGCATATCTTTTCACTCATGACACAATAATCCTTAAAGTGCTTCCCATTACAATTCGTGCGATCTTCTAAGGAAAGCATTTATTCGGAGATATTGTCCTCGTTCGAAAACTGCCAAGAAAATGAAAATGATCCGTAATTTTAAACAAGGGAAAGACGAGACCCTATATCAGGCTTCTTTATTAACTATTTTTCAACTAAACATGTTAAGATTGTTTATTTTGTTGATGAAAAAACAAAACTATACTAAACAAACAAGTAAATTATCAACTGTTTCTCTACCCCTACTTTATTAATAAAAATATGCATTTTTGCCTAAAAAGAATCAATTTTTCAGCTTTTAGTGAATCAATTAATTAACTTCTTGCCAAAGGAATTATAGAAAGATAAAAGTAACGAATCTATATCAACAAATAAACATTTATGAAAGGTAATTGTAAAATGATCTTCAATTAAATACGTTGAGACATGGAAATAAATTTCTAAGATCCATATTAAATTAAGAATATTGTATTAAATGGCGAGCTTTAAATAGAGAGATTTGCGTATAATAAATTTCTTTTATAACAAAGAAATACTCCAATTAAGTTTTCTACAATTTATGATATTTGCAGTAAATGTTGATTCCACTTAACAAATTGTCAATATCACTCATGTATTTAAAACGCTAGATGATTATTTGTGTATAGTGGCGACGACGTACGGTATCTATACTACATATAATGAGTGTATGGTCGAACTTTTAAAAGAGAAATTTTGAAAGTCAAAGGTGAGAGAAAATGCATAGTATAATTAATTCTCTTATTAAAACATCTCATTACTTAAAAATACAATAATTTATTCATATTGTACAACCAAATAAAAGCATATCCACCAAATTAAAAACAAACAATTAAAACACCCCTTATTAAAAAGTACAAAAAAATTTTCACAATGTACAATTTAAACAAGCTACAACATAATCCAAAATATAAAATAATTATACACACTAATTAATATTATTTTTAAAACACCCTAAAATGAAAAATACATGTTATTATACATGTTATACAAATTAATAAAACACACAAAGCTTCATACAAGCTAACAAGTTGATAGTATATATAGTTTTGAAAACCGGACCGGACCAAATGGTTCAACCAGGAACCGGTGTCGCCACCGGTTCGGCTAACTAATAAAAGCCATCCGAAAACGAACTAGAGATGACCCGTTGAAACCGATACAAACTGGTGGAATTAGGTCTCATCGAGATCTATTTATCCGGTTAATAATCACAGGGTACCCGCCGCCGAAACGTGATGATACCATGCTATACTATATATAAAGAAAAAACCAAAAAGTAAAAAGTGAAAAGTTGAAACTAATAAAAAATATGTTGAAAACATATATTTCAAAACGAAATTATTAATACACATCGAAAACCGGGTTGACCTGGGACGCTTCAAACCCGGCGGATTGACCCGGTTTAATTTGACCCGTTTTCGACCCAACCCATCAGATTGACTCGGTTTAAATCGACCAGTTTTCGACCGGAATGGTTCAACCGGTTGAACCACCTGGGTCGAACCGGGTTTCAAAACATTATGTTTAATCACCAAATCTTCAAACTTTTATTATTTTTCATTTATAACTCATAAACTTTTTTTACCGCTAAACGATCTTTCGCTATAAAATCTCGTTGCTATGCACGAGTACTCGTCTAGTTATTAATTTATGTGTGCAAATCTTTTATACATATATGCGTGTGGAGTAAGTGAAAGTGAAAATTTTAATGGTTTAAATCGTAATTAAACATTTAAATATTTAGTAGATTGTGTTAACTTTTATAAGTAGTAGTTATTTAATCATCAACATTACTCTTTCTTAACTTCTAAACAAATGTGTATTTTTTAATAGCATTTTCTTACTTGTGTCATGATGGCACAAGCTTAGAAATGTTTAATGAAGACAAATAGTTTTTAAATAACTTAATTTTCATATAAATTGATACTTTTGGTAGACATCATAAATTTAAAAACTATTAATATCAACAAACATGAGAACATGATAATTTGAGTTCATTTAATGGCTCTTAATCTATATCATCATAGCACAAGTTAGAAATTCCTTTTTTAATATGCAACATACATTAATTAAATGCAAAGTGTATGATATGAAAAGTTTTAAAAGGTAAAATAAAAACTATGAGTTTTGTTAACCACAACCCAATGAGTTGTGGATAAACATCATCATTTATGTGAAATTAGCATTTAATGAGCTAATTATTTCCTTATTTATACATAATGATGATAATCATAAAAATTGTTGTTAAACATGAAATGTTTGGTATTAATTAATTTTGATTTTTCAATTATGGTAACCTTAATCACAACCCAATCAAAACCATTTTTTTTAATTACAAACAAATAGTTTTTAGACAAGACTAATAAGGTGCACTAAACAATAATAAGATTTTAAGATCGGGATCTTATTTAGAATTGTTTTCATCTTTTTAAGATCGGATCGGATTTTAAGATCCCAGTATAATCAAATGTCATTTTCTTAATAGTTTTTGTAATATTATACAAATCTACAAATCTATAATACATAGTCCATAACTGTGGAGTTTTTTAATTCGTGGATCGATGGGATCTTAAGATCTTAGAGTTAAGATCGACATTCTATAAGATCTTAAGCTTGTAAAAATCTTACGTAAGATTGAAATTATTGTAATATCATAATCTTTTTTTTAAGTTAAAAACAAATGTGTATTTTTTAATATGCAGCATAGATTAACTAAATGCAAAGTGTATGATATGTTTAGAAGGTAAAATAGTAAACTATAATTTTCTTTTTATTACAAATAAATAGTTTTTTAGACAAGAATAATAAGGTGCACTAAAAAATAACAAGGTTTTCAAGATCGAGATCTTATTTAGGATTGGTTTCGTTTTTATAAGATCGGATCGGATTTTAAGATTCAACGCTAATCAAATGTATTTTCTTAATAATTTTGTAATATTATACAAATCTACAAATCTATAATACAGTTCAAAACTTTGGAGCTTTTAAATTTGTGGATCGGATTGGATCTTAAGATCTTGATGTTAAGATCGACATCCTATAACATATTAAGCTTGTAAAAATCTTATGTAAAATTAAGATTATTTTTACATTGTAATATCGTAGAATCGTAAAATCTTATAATTAAGATAGACTAGAGTAATGTTTATCCACTCCTCTAAACACACGACAAACACATGACCAAAATGGTTAAAACAAAATTACATTTAATGAAATAAATAAATAAAGACGTCTTAATTGTTTACTTTTTCCTTAGGCTGCCCCAGGGAGATTCAACCCCCATCATTTTTCATGCCACGCCGCCTTTCTCTCCAAATGACCTTCAAGTCGATTAGGTCCCAAGTATGGGCGACCAAGTTCATTTAAAAAAAAAAAAAACATTTTTAACACAAAATAAAATTTCATTAATAATTAAAACGTTACATAAATAAAAACGATACGAAATAAAAACAATAATATATTAAATATAAAACGATACGAAATACATACACCTACACCATCGCTTTTGTTCTCCGATAGCTCCAATTGATTTTGGTGCCGACGTTGTCCGTTATCTTCTAAACACACCGCCACAACTTGTCAAAGAACCTCGCGATTCAAGGGCTTGATCTTTTAAAATTTGTCGATCAACGCTGCTCAGCGTAATGTCGCTGCAACTCTTGTAGTTTTCTCATCTGCTCCTTCTCCGCCTACCGGTCAAACAATTCGATGACGCTTATAATAGCGTTTTTCGAGCCTCATCGTCGTTATTGCATTGATTTTGAACGCATAGCTGCATATCTTCAACGGAATGGGAGACGGCAAGCCATATTAAATCTTGTGTTGAGAAGTATTTTGAGTTTGAATTGTGTGAAATAGATTTGTGGATTGAAGTGTGTTTGTATTGTGTATTTATAAAGGTTATTTTTTTTTTTAGAACCGTTGCATTAAACGGTAATATTTTTGAAATAAAAGCTTTGTGGATTCGATCGACCAGGCGACCAAGTGAGCTCCTAATCTTGGCGATCGAATGGCTTCACAACAAGGAGGATCGATCCTCTAATCGATCGAGGCAAGCCTCGATCGACTTACTGGGGGCAGCCTTACAAGAGGTGCAACGAATTTTGACCCGCTGTTCTGTTTTTATTTCTTGCAGAATTGCCCCTCAATTGTTTAAGCTTTCCTTGTTTACATAATTAGCACTTTAGTGTGAGTTTGACATTAGACCATTTAGGAGCATTTATAAGCAGTTAGCATTAAGTATTGCGATATTTAATACGCGTTTGAGCTACAACAAGTAATTTTATCTATCTTTTAAGATAACTCATTTTCCAATGCTCAATGAAATAACGTTTATGAGTATTGAGCATTTACGAGCTGTTTTACACATTATGGTTACACACACAACTACGTTACAAAACTTTTTTATAAATAAAACAGCTACTGCTATTTTTGTCAAATACACCAAACGTAAATGTGTTCTTTATATATATGGAGAGGTTTTGTTAAACAACGCATACTGAGCAATGCTCAAGACAACAATTAATATGAATATAAAAAAAAACTTAGACTTTGTTAAATAAAAATGACATATGTTTAAGTTAACTTTGTGTTAATTTACTCTGCATTAAATATATAACTTCTTTAAATATGAAAAGAACAGATTATTTATTGTGCCTTAAGTATTCCCTAGTGCGCATTATTTAGCAAACCTTATATAAAATGCTTAAATAATTGTGTGTTTTGTTAACCACAAAGTATTCCCTGTACCGTCACGACTTGGTGCGGATGTGTTGTTTGATGTCCTTCGTGGGCGGGATTTCACGAAAAGGAAGCTCCAGAATTTCCTTACTGCACCCTATTGAGGGAGGTCCTCCTCGCGCCGTGATGTTTTGGTTTTGGACGGCAGGAAACACGCTTGTGCGACCTCATCGGTGTCCCCTCGTGGATCTTCGGCAATGGGTTTACGGCCGGCAAGTCGTTATGAAGGCCGAGATAAAGAAAGTGGACAAACATGATAAAGCGTGCTCCGGAATCAACACGTGTTTGCCTTTCGCTGACACTTTTGTTCCTTTAGCTCCCCGGTCGTACACTTTGGATCGGGTTCGTAAGATTGTTCAGAAGAATATATCGGCCCAGGGGTCACGATTATGTTTTTAGTAGAATAGGGCTTCTTATTCGTAGGAAAAGGGTGGCTGGCAATTGCCGCCACTTACCTACCTCCTCACGTAAATCCCAAATTATAATAAAATGATTACAAGCAAAAAAAATGAACTAATTATTTCTTTATTTATACATATTTAATAACGATAATCATAAAAATTGTTGTTTAAAATATATTGAATTAAATGGTAAGCTTTAATTAGGGAGAATAATTCCCTTATATTACAAATAGAAAAAAGATAGAGTAATGTTTATCCCACCCCATTAAAAACGCATGATCAAAAAAATAGTTATAAAAAAAATAAATACTTTTTGTCTGGTGCAACGAACATTCATTCATCCCCTGTTTTTATAAATTCAGTTTTCATTCATTCATTCTTTCTTTTATACGTTTTGATCGAATTCATGATTTCATCGTGACCTAAAATTCTGTAAGTTTTCTTTGGTAGATGATCTTTTGTTACTGTTTTATCAATTTTAATTCATTTATCTTTCTTTGTTTTAGCTATATTTGGATCAGCTTATTTAGCCGCCTTATGGGCTTATTTGACTTTGGAAAACCCGATAAGCTCACTTTTTCAACCTTATCACCTTTACCTTATTGGCTGAAGCCAATAAGCTAAACTTAATAAGCTCTAAAAAGTCAGCTTATCGGCTTTTCCAAAATCAAATAAGCCCATAAGCCGACTAAATAAGCTAATCCAAACGCCTTATTTAGGTTTATGAAATATATGCCGAAAATAAATAAAATAATAGGGCCACATTTAGCCGCCTTTTATGGAGTTACACGGTGTTTGGATCAGCTTATTTAGCCGCCTTATGGGCTTATTTGACTTTGGAAAACCCGATAAGCTCACTTTTTCAACCTTATCACCTTTACCTTATTGGCTGAAGCCAATAAGCTAAACTTAATAAGCTCTAAAAGTCAGCTTATCGGCTTTTCCAAAATCAAATAAGCCCATGTTTCACTAAATAAGCTAATCCAAACGCCTTATTTAGGTTTATGAAATATATGCCGAAAATAAATAAAATAATAGGGCCACATTTAGCCGCCTTTTATGGAGTTACACGGTGTTTGGATCAGCTTATTTAGCCGCCTTATGGGCTTATTTGACTTTGGAAAACCCGATAAGCTCACTTTTTCAACCTTATCACCTTTACCTTATTGGCTTAAGCCAATAAGCTAAACTTAATAACCTCTAAAAAGTGACCTTATATCGGCTTTTCCAAAGTCAAATAAGCCCATAAGCCGACTAAATAAGCTAATCCAAACGCCGAAAATAAATAAAATAATATTGCCACATATACGCTTAAACAAACACCCCCAAAGAATTTATAAAAGGTAAATGTGGCATCTAATTTAGGGGTGTTTGGGAATTCGGATTGTGTTGTCGAAAGAGGTAGACACTTGGGAATTCGTATTTATGCGGTTGGTTAGTAGAATGAGTTAGGCACACAGAGTAAGAGGGTGTTTGGGATTGCGTATTTTGATATAGTATCAAATAAACAATACGAAATAACCTATGAAAACTTGCTTATCAGCTTAAAAATAAGCATATACGCAGAACGTGTCTGTATGGGAATACCGCTTTTATGAATAAGCAGATAAAATAAGCAATCCCAAACGGCAAACACCCTCTAGGAGAAAAAGATAATCGCTTATTTAAATGGTTTTCCAAACACTGTTTCTGATTATCTGCGATACAAATGCAATAGTTAAGTAATCTCTTATGAAACGCAATCCCAAACGCCCTTTAAAAATATTACTATTGAATTGATTAAAACTCTTTGTGAGTGAAAGTTGTAAATGACCCCACAGGCTACGGTAGTATATTTGTACTAATCCAACATTTGCTTATAACAATATTGTGTTTGCTGCATTGCATAAATGCATTGCTAGTTTTGATAACAAGTGTTGTTAGTTTTATTTCTATGATTATCGTAAATTTGATCATGGCCCTAATGCACTTGCTAGTGCCGTTTTATAGAATGTATGCTTAAGAAAGCTTTAGTTACATCTGTTACCGTTTTCGTAATTAGTACATTGTTGTTATCGGTGACATCTCTTAGCAACATGCTTTTAGCAGCCGATATAACTGCAATTGTGACGTGTTTTTCTTTACTCCGTGTGAATAGTTGACAGATTATCTATTGGCTCAGTAATCCCGTTAATGTGTTGTTGATAAACGAACCAGGACTTTAGGGTGTTTTTGTTCTCTAAATGTTTTCAATGGATGATATGAGAGAGAGTCAGTGTATAGATTACCTGGTCGGTTAGTAAAATAGGCACATGGATTAGGATTGTGGTCTCAGAACTGCGTTTTGTATATAAGAGAAAGTGATAATCAGTTTTTTCAGAAGGTTATCCAAACACTGTTTTTGATTATCTGCGATGACAGATGCAATAACAAAATTTCCCTATAAAACACAATCCCAAACACCCTTCTATTCTATTTCTGTTAAATTGCAAAAAAAACTCATTGTGAGTATTCCACATTTGCTTATCAGAGTTTTGTGTTTGCTGCATAGTGTAAATGTATTGCTAGTCCCAATAACAAGTTTTGTTAGTTTTATTTTCTATGATAATCGCAAAATTAAGATTAATTCGATTTGATCATGGTCCTAATGCACTTGTTAGTGGCATTTTTTTTGGAATTTATCATTAGAAAGCTTTAGTTACATCTGTTACTGTTTTGGGAATTAGTACACTGATGTCATTATTGTCATCTGTGACATCTCCTAGCAACATGCTTTAGCAGCCGATATCACCACAATTGCGATGTGTTGTTTTCTACTCCTTGTGAATAGCTGAAAGATTTTCTATGGCTCTGTAATCCCCTTTAATGTGCTGTTATTGTGTGCAAAAGTTGATAAACGAACCAGGAGTTTAGGATGTTTCTGTTGTCTAAAAGATTATCTCTTATCATGTGTTTGCAGTGAAGATGGAGGTGCTATATCCTAACGAAAATAGGCTGAGCAAATATTCTGATAATGAAATAAAAGCAAGGCGAAACTCAAAATGTGATCCTGGCATTGGAAGAAAGAGAAAGATTGAAGATTTCATTGAATCTCGTAAGCAGGACTATCAAGGGTCATCAATAAAAAGGGCTAGAACTCCTATCAAGAGAGACGCTCCATATCAAGAAACAAAAGTTTTTCATGAAAGGAATTGTTATTCTGATTATTCAAAGGAAACAAGCTTGATTAAGAAAAGTGGGGTGAATGTGAGATCACAACACTCCTTAAGCAAGAAAACGCCTTTGGGTTATGAGAATGATATTGGTGATTCTGATGCGGATAGTGAGAATGATGATGGCGATAACGAGTTCACTCCATTCTCATCAGGAAGGTCTCATGCTTCAAAACAGACGGTAAGAAAGTTAGAAGATCAAAGCAGAAGGCGTCAGACCGTTTCTACTAAAAACAAAAATATTGAAGATGAAGGAAAATACGAAAATAGAGCTCATATTAGAACTGGAGATGAAGATGTTTATACGAGGTCAATAGGTAACTTGAATGGCGTTGACAGAACTGGAAGTCCGAAAATTAAGAGAGGGGTATATAACAATTCCGTTGAAGAAAGAAAACGGATGATTTTTGTGAAATCTAACCGTAGTAGAAGTAGCAGTTCAAATGATACTAAGCTGAAAACAAGGCCATGGGATAGTGGTGAAACTAGCTCTGTTAATTCAGACAACACATCTAGTAGCCCTAATAAAATGAAGGTACGTATTTACTTTTTAAATTCCATATGTTTACTCTGGCATTTGTTTCCGTTGATTTCAACAGTATGATTCTTATCAGGATCGTAAAATTGGAAAGGAGCCGGTTAAGTGTCACCAATGTAAGAGAAGTGATAGAAATATCGTTGTTCCTTGCACCAAGTGTAAAGAAAAGTTCTATTGTATTCAGTGCATCAAGCAATGGTAAATTTTGAAGTCCCATTTTTCAGACTGCTGTTGAGCATATATTATTAATCAAATGTATTTCTCGAATATTCAGGTATCCTCAGTTGCAGGAAACAGAGATTTCAGACCTTTGTCCTTTTTGTCGAGGAAACTGCAACTGCAACTTATGCTTACAGTCAAACATTAAGGTTTGTACTTTGTAATGTGTTCTGCAGACATGAATATCTGCATTTAGTACATGACGTGCTTACATTCTAATGCTGATACTGTTGTAAAACAGATGCCGAAGATAGACTTTGATGATGATGTAAAGATGCAGCATCTTCACTATCAAATCAACTTATTCCTTCCTTTTATAAAACAAATTCGTGAAGAACAAATAAAGGAGATAGTTGCAGAAACACGTGCGAAAGGTGATTATTTAAAAGAAAATCATATTTTTCGTTTCGTAAACGACATTCAGCTTAGTGAAAACGTTCTATCTTTCTGCGTAGGGGTATCACTGTCTTCAATTAAAATAGAGCAGGCCGACTGTCACAATGATGAGCGCGTCTATTGGTAATTTTCTTACAAGTATCTTCTTATATATGCATATAGGGGGGTGTTTGTTTTAGCTTATATAGCGGGCTTATGGCTTATATGGTTTTCGGCTTATGTTTCATAAGCTCACAGTTTGTAGCTTATTTTGAAACTTTTCGGCTTATATAAGCTTATCATGTCAAAATAAGCTACAAAAAGTGAGCTTATGAAACATAATCTAAAAACCAAATAAGCCATAAGCCTGCTATATAAGCCGAAACAAACACCTCCTAACTACATCTTTCTTGAGACCTTATCCTGTGCCCATGATTATTTTTTGGATCAGCAATCACTGCTCAACGTCAATCATTGATCTTCATCGAAGTTGCTCAAAATGTTCATATGAGCTCTGTCTTACCTGCTGTCGTGAAATAAGGAAGAACGGACCTCTTAATCAAACAAAAGTAGATTTTGGGTACTACGATAGAGGTTATGACTATATTCATGGGGGAGATCCACTACCCAACGCTTCTGATGAAAACATTCAGTCTCGCCAGCCTAGTTCTTCAGCTAAATGGGTAGCTGAATACAACAGGACTTTATTTTGTCCTCCAAAAGAACTCGGTGGATGTGGCGATTCTTTATTGGAGCTCAAGCGTATCTTAAAAGAAGGATGGGTCTCAAAGCTGGAAGTACGAGCAGAATATGTATTGAGTAAATTTAAAATCAAACAACCAAATCTCGAGTCAATTTCATTGGAAAGAAGCGGTGATACATACTTCAGAGCAGCTAATAGGGAAGGATCAGATGATAATTACCTATATTGCCCTTCATCCAAAGATGTCTTGGCAAGAGATGACCTTGTCCGTTTCCGTCACCACTGGACTAAAGGTGAACCAGTTATTTTCAGGCATGTTTTAGAGCAGACTAGTGGTTTAAGCTGGGAGCCGATGGTGATGTGGCGGGCATTGTGTGAACATGTGGATCCTAATGTCAGTTCAAAGATGTCAGAAGTAAAGACTATTGATTGCTTGGCTGGTTGTGAGGTAAGTCGTTATCTTGTAATGATTCAGTTCATATTTTGATGATTACTTGTCATTCCATAACAATTGACAAATTTACTCTATATCTTCAGGTTGAAATTAGTACTCGGAAGTTTTTCAAAGGCTACACTGAAGGAAGAAAATATCTCAATTCATGGCCCGAGATGCTCAAACTAAAAGACTTTCCTCCATCTGATAAGTTTGAAGATCTTCTGCCACGCCATTGTGATGAGTTCATCAGTGCATTGCCTTTCAGGGAATACACTGATCCACGGGTGGGTTTTCTGAATCTTGCTGTGAAGCTACCCCCAACTGTTTTAAAACCCGATTTAGGTCCGAAAACATATATTGCATATGGAATGGCTCAAGAACTTGGTAGAGGCGATTCTGTGACCAAACTCCATTGTGATATGTCAGATGCGGTATTATTCCAGTTCGATATGTAGTACTATATCTTCAAAGTCATGTATGGATTTTGACATGTGTAATGAATTGTTCAGGTTAATATATTGACACACACCACAGAAGTACCGGTTAGTGTCGAGCAGCAGCTAGCAATTGAGAAATTGAAGAGTAAACACAAGAGACAGGATGAAAGAGAAAATCTTGTTGAATGTGGCAATGATTTTGGTGGTTATAAGGAGGAATCTACCTTCAATGGGCAAGGATACGACAAACATGCAAAGGTAACAGGAGGCGCTCTTTGGGACATATTCAGAAGGGAAGATGTGAAAATGTTAGAAGAGTATCTGTTGAAGCATTTCAGAGAATTTCGACACACATTTGGTTGTCCCGTTAATCAGGTACGTGTACATGCAGTTTACAATCTTATGTTTTCTTTTCAGTACTTTCTATAGTTTGTTTCATACTTTCATGTTTTGGCTCGTAATCTATGGTTATGAGGTAATTACTACCTAACAGAAAATCCTTGACGTTTTGATGAATATTGTAGGTTTATAATCCTATCCATGATCAAGCCTTTTACTTAACGTTGGAGCATAAAAGGAAGCTAAAAGAGGAATATGGTCAGTATTTATCCAAATTGCTTGTAGATCAGCTAAATGACCAACTTTATGAAATAGTTAAATTTCTATTCAATGAATAGCATTGAAACCGAGAGAAAAAAGGTTTTGTCATATGTTTCCATGAAGTGTGACTACTGATGAGATGTGAACCTTTTAGGTGTGGAACCATGGACATTTGAACAACATGTGGGTGAGGCGGTTTTTATTCCTGCTGGATGTCCACACCAAGTGCGGAATCTCAAAGTAAGTTTCTTTTATTTTCCTTATTTTTTAATTAAAAAAAAAAACTATCTCGTTCTCACGACTTCTCAGCTTATCTCCCACCCATAAATTTTGTTGGTTTGCACAACATATTCCAAATGCAGTTCATGCATAGAACGAACATGTTTGACCTTCAGGAGTAAGGTCAATTATGGAAATATTAATAGCCAGATACCTTAAATATGATCCTAACAATATGCCAAGGCATAGGTTTCCTAAGCTACTTATATAAATTATTGAAAATGTCTACGTCTTCATCTGCGGCCTCTCTCTGAAGCCCTCCCACTCCCTCTTACTCTTAGACATGTCGACTAGCTTTCCTCCTGGCTCAAGCTCTGCAGCTCTTTATGTATCCCTTTATCATGACCTGTGTCTACTCTATGGCCCAATTGAATTTCCATAGATTCAAGTTTCAATTCCTTGTTTCCATTTTGCGAAAGTTATCATTGAGAGGAACAGTTGTACATCTGTGGCTAGAATTGCTTTGAATTATATGAGGTCATGTATTAATGGTTAAATTCAGTTAAAGTCTTGAAAATTATGTCTCTTTTCTCTTCCAGTTAATGATTAAATTGACCTTGCATATAACATGTGCAAGGTCTCTTTTTAGTCCTAGTTCTTTTTTTGGAAAGACAAAGGTTCAATTCCTGCAAGGTGTTATGCAAATAACCATGTAGTGTCCACGCCAACCTACTGAAAAAGGGAGGGTTTTGCCTAGTTTGAATCTGTGTGGTGGTGTGTTCAAACCCCGTGGATAAGTCGGCTGAAAGGTCGGAAACCATGGTTACCCAAAAAAGTTAAAATAAAATTGAAGTTGGGTGCCTAGTGAGGAGCTAAAGACCCACCCGAGAAGTTACATCAGATTAAAGAAGATCACAAACCCACACATATGAGTTTACTAGACGAATATCCGCGCAAAGCGATGAGGTATAGCGGTAAAATTATACTTGCGAAATCGTGATTGTGGTTCGACGCTTGCTGCAAAGCGTATGTTTTTTAATTACAAGGCATGTGTTTTTTAAAATTAATATAGTGTGTTTTTGAAAGTTTGTCAAGTTTAGAACTGATAAAAAAGACATAATTTAATTTGTCAAGTTTTTAAAAAGTTGTCAAGTTTAAGAGGTACTTTAGGGGTAGTTTATGTGAACCACATTAATTTAAGTTTCAATATTCAAGTTTCAAAAAATAGATACACTCTTTATAAGTAGTAGAGATAGTGTGAGCTAAAGAGATCTCGATTAGTGATCTAACATATGTGAGCCTTTTTAGCCATTAATTGCCGTAAGAAAAAGATCTCGATTAACCGAACCGAAAAAACGAACAATCCGATAACCGAACCGTTAGTAGGGGTGTTTGACGATTTGTTTATCGGTTTTTCGGTTTATTCGGTTCGGTTAGTTTGGTTAAAATATTTTTGGGTAAAATCGAAACCGAACCAAATTCAGATTTGGATTAAACCGAACTGAACCACTGGAAACGAACCGAATAACCCGAATTATATAATTTTAGTTATTTAGATTTTTTACCAAAAAGAAAATTTTAAGTTTAAAAAATGTTATATTTATGCTAAATGTTTTTTAGTTAACTATATATTAAGTTTTCAATTCGGTTTTATTTGTTAAAACCATAACCGAACCGAAAACCAAATATTTAATTTTGTTCGGTTTGGTTTTAACAAATTC
This sequence comes from Chrysanthemum lavandulifolium, assembly GCA_022545495.1. Classification (NCBI taxonomy): domain Eukaryota; kingdom Viridiplantae; phylum Streptophyta; class Magnoliopsida; order Asterales; family Asteraceae; genus Chrysanthemum; species Chrysanthemum lavandulifolium. Next base: position 3,335,553 of record CM040243.1, on the reverse strand, counting down.
GATTTGATTACAAATTTGGTTTGGTTTTTTAGTTTTTTTTTTTTTTTTTTTTTTTTTTTTTTTTAAACCCGACTCACACACCCTATTTTAAAAGGCTTTATATCCGCATCTTTCATGGGCCATTTTAACACTCGAAACCCAAATCATCAGTGACATCAAAACATTACTTCTAAATTTAAGATCATCGTTGAACATTAAACACATTACTTCCAAACTTTTGTGTAATTACCAAAATGAGTTAAAGGTGAAAGAAGATATGTATCCATGACATTATTCTTTTAAAAGATTACTTATATCATAATAAAATCTATCTTTTCATATTCAACAAAATATGGATTAGGGATAAGACTTATTCCTTCAAACTTTACAAAATTTTACAAGGCATCTCTAATCGCGAAGGATGTGTAATGCTCATGATTATGAAAATGCATTGCCGCAATTTGACAATTAGCTCATGGCATGCGTAAAAATAAAGGAGGCTATTGCCATTTTCCATTGACCGGCGATAAAGTATTTGGAGGTGAATGCCTAAGGAGGGTTAATGCTCATGACATCTAATGGGAGGTGTTTGTCTAAGTTTTTTTTTGATTGGGTGCTTATTGAAAATTTAATAAGCTCATTTTGTGGGCTTGTGAGCTAGTCTAATTGAGCTTATAACTTATGAAGTTCACAATCTTATAAAGTCATAAAAATTAAGCTTATGAGCTTATGAAATTTTCAATAAGCTCATAAACCCATCAAATAAGCCCGAAAAGCAACTTAAATCGTACTACATTGGAAATTTTCGCCCCAAAGCATGGAAATGTCAATATACTCGAAGTGGTCATCGGGTGCTAACATGTATGCTACAAGCGACTTGTAGTGGTCATGTGGTGCCAACACTAATGCTACAACCAACCTTTGGATTTGACATACAATTATGGGTGTTGCATACTCGAACAAGAACAATAATGTATCAATCCGACGTCATCTACAATGATGTTTAACGAAGATACACTCAGTGATTCATTGTGAATATGTGAATATACCAAGATATATTTCTTGTATATTCAGGTTGGGCTATGATGAAAAATAAAATTTTCACATTTGTAAGACCTCACGATAAATAAATTTAAGGAAATAAGCATTTTTAGCTTATCATTGGGCAATCAAGATGGATCAACAAGATTTCGGCACATCAAAGTAATGATCGGTGCGCTAGTCACATCCATCAAGTTGCATGATACAAATAGAGAACGAACCAAATTCGGTAAATAGTTGGCTAAACATCGCAATTGATCTTTCAAGACCCGCATTCCGAGCTTCTATACAATGATTTCCAACAATACCTCCAAGACTTTCACCAATTTATGGTTTAACCTTAAATATTGATTTATTTTTCGCAATGGTATAGCCCTTAAATGTTTTTATGGTCATGATTTTGCAATTTTTTTATGGTCATGATTTTGAAATTTTGTGCGGGTAGAAAAAAGAATTTATATAAAAGTCTTAATAAAAATACTAAGTCGAGAGATTTTTGCAATAAAGTTTATTTGTTCAATGTAGCATACAAAATGTTTAGGGAAGTAACCATTGCGAAAAAAATTTAAAGTTAAACGGCCAATAAATGCCAACCGATGATCGCAGAGATTTCATGTAAAACGAAGGTGGATGTATTATTATTTTATTTTATATGAGAATACACACATTATTCAACGATTTCCGATGATTGCAGAGATTTCATGTAAAACGAAGGTGGATGTATTATTATTTTATTTTATATGAGAATACACACATTATTCAACGATTTCATTGTAAACATGTAATGTAAACTTTATTTATGAAAGTTAATATTTAGGTGCTCACATGTATTGGATTCAATTAAACAAAATGATCAAAAATATAAGACTTTTATTCATATATATACTACATATAATGCACGAATCACCTGTTAAAATTTAAGTAGCAATATAACTTGAATACCCTCAAACTAATATGACATTATTTTGCCACCAAAAACATCTATATTTGCCCTAATTTAATATTGTCAACTAACATTTTCTTTTATACTATTGAATCCCCAACCATTTTCCCCTCTTGAATATATAATAATCATAATATCTTATAATGCACAAAAGCTTTATAAAACTAAAAATATTTAAAATTTAGCATAGCTTATTATAGTAAGGTTCAATAGCTTACTACATATAACGCAATTAATGTGGTCAAGATATTTAATTTAGTCAATTAATTAACTGGTAAATAAATACAATTAATGCAGTTATTAAAACACCTCTTACAGAAAAATACAAATTATAAAGCATTTTATACAACCGACTCAAACACAATTATTAAATGTCACTAATACAAATAATAAAGAACATTATACAAATATTTAAGTTCGAACCGCAAAACGCCAAACGGCCAAGTTCTTTAATGAATACGTAGATAAACGAAATTCTTTATATCCATAAATTTATTGTCAAAAATAACATAATAAATTAATATACATAATTTACCGTAATATTTTATTTCTAGATACCCGCCGCTATAACACGCTGATACCTGCTACTTTAAACTAAAAAGGTGAGAAATTAACCCATAAAAATAGCTATTTTGCAAAATAACCACGAATTTACAAAGCTTTTGCACTTTGACAGTTTGACCAAATATTTTGAACCTTTATGCACCCACTTGAACCTTTTTCCCATTTATGAACCCTCTTAAAAATTGCAAACTCTTATGAACCCTCCTCGATACCTACCTATTTTTGAACCCTTATAAATAAACCTTGATCCTACCTATTTTTAACCCTTATACATAGCCTGTTCCAATATATATGTGCTTAATGTGTAAATACAAATAACCCTACGAACCTCTCATTTTATTTCTTGATTTATTTGCAGTCATGTACAAAAGTTGCGGTAGACTTTGTTTCTCCAGAAAACATACAAGAATGCATCAGACTAACGCACGAGTTTCGCAAGCTTCCAAGAGATCACAGGGCCAGAGAGGACAAACTTGAGGTAACCTAATTTTGCACTTTACGTCATTTTGATGCCATCATATCATATTTTCTAGTAAAATAAACAAGAAGTGTATCTTTTCATGGCAGATAAAGAAGATGGTCTTGCATGCTATGCACAAAGCTCTCACCGATTTACAAGAACTGATACCAAGAAACATTCGGTAGCAATTTAGTCCTTTTTTAGTTTTGAATTTGCTTATCTTGATCCATACCGGTAGACAATGGTTAGAAAGTATAAACATTTTACTTACTTGCTTAGAACTCTTAATAGCGTACCATAAGCCATCATAATTGAGGGTGGATCTTTGGATACGAATAGCAAGAAACTTTACTCATGTACACAAAGAGGAAAAGAAGATGACTTTTATCATTCATGAAGCTGAGTTTGTAAGTTTTGAACAAATGGAAAAAGAAGAATAAATTGAAATGATAAAATGTTGGGATAGGAAAGGCAAGAACTATTTCATGCAATTTAGTTTCTCCATTTCATGTTAAATGGTGATCTTGTTATTTTTAGTTTTATTTTTTAAAACAAATGTTTATTTTTGAGATTTAACGGAACGAAGTATTTTAAAAATAAAAATAATATTTTCTTGGCTGACAATAACTTTTTTAAGTGTGTCACTTTTGTAGTGAACATTTGTTGTGAAACGAAATGAGTAACTCGTTAAGTTGGTTTGCGAAAAGCTTATACATTTAGCATGTTTTCCTTGTTTGTTTTTTTTTTTTTTTTTTTTTTTTTTTTGTATGAATATATAAAAGAAAGCAAGACGCCAAGAAACCAATTACAAAGTATGACAGAGAAAAGATGTAAACTAGTCAGAAAAAATGATCTGGTATTCTACAAAATACTTATAACAATCTTCTTTATCATGTTCACTTCGTCTCAGATTAAATATCTTTTTCTAAATAGCGATGTTACACTTATTCAATTTTCATTAAATAGAATGCACACATACATGTGTCACTTACTTAAGCAGTGTGAAGAAGAAAAGAAAATTTAATAAAATTTTATTGGTACAACTTACTTGCCACTTGTGTGTTAGGATTTTATTTTGTAAAAATACTGTGAGTCTATTATTTTTCTTTTTCAAAAACATAAAGTTTGGAATAGTTTTGTCATTATATTGCGCATTAGGAAATGTCATATTTAATTTTCGAGTATTAAGTTTGTGATATATCAAAATAAAAGATTAATGATGGCGACAAGACGATCGCAGGCCATCGAAATTACACCGTCTTATCAGCGATTCTCTAGCTGCGCCCAACAACAAAACAACCATGTGTTGGATCGACAATAAGTTCTAATAGCAAAATTAGCTACCATCTGCGCTCAAAGACGCACACGAACGCCTAATGACCAAACCTCCGCCGGGAAAATATTCTATGTTCGATCCGCGATTATTACGGAACTTTGTCCGACAGCTGGTCCCACCCTACCACTAACTTTTATATACGAGTTGTTAAGAAACCCTAACAGTGAGCCTCACCTATAAAAGAGGTTTTAACCTTCTCACAAGGTACAACTTTCTCTCTCATAATACCACACACGCCCTTATTATCTCTGACAAGAACGATACTTACCTCACGCCGTAGCTTAATCACGTATCCGCCTCACGGTAAGGCTAACGGTTTACTCTTACTTGTGCAGTGATTCAATCAATCACTTAGATTAGTACAAGATTAGCCTTTAAACAACTTGTTGGTCCAACCTAACAAGCATCATACACACTCATTCTAACCCGTCACATTTTTTTTACTAACAATTAATACCTGGTTTTAGGCGATACTTATATTCTTCTTTATAATAAATGTTAATTTTGAAAATGAACAAATCTTTAAAAAAGTTTACTAAACTACACTCCTCATTCAGTGACAGAATATCAATTTTACTCTTTCAATTGATTAAAGACAAAATTGACATACCTAATTTATTTGGACCTCAATGGTCCGTCAAAGTAAAGGTGAGTGTTGTCATCTCAATATTTTTTTCTTTATAACTCAACACAAAAATAGAGTTATAGAAGTGTTGGTTATGTTTTTTTTTAAACTATTTTACAACATTTGTCAATGGTTTTGATTACCAGATAATGAAAATGTTACAGGCAATAATAGAGTTATAGAACTGTTGAAACTTTTATGAACTATGATTGACATAGTTGTGTGGCATGATGAGTGGATAGTCTTTGATTTGCTAATTTAAACATGTTATGTTGTAGTATTTACCAACTGCTTAAGGTTGTATAAAACACAATACAAATAGAGTGTTTGGATTTGTTCATGGTGTATCAAAAAGTAGAAGTTAACAAGTCGTTTTCGAGTCTTTTGGCGATATCTAGTTGTAGAGGTAAGAAGTACTCATATGGAACAATCTAAATACCATCATAGGTTGTTCAACTTAATCAAGACACCTAAAGATGGTTATTTGCTGTGTGAGAAATGATTTGAAGACTTAAAATCCATGTTTAATGTCATGTCTAAACTTGTGTGACAATAATTCATTTATTACAGCAATCAGATCCATTTTTTCACAACTCAATAAACTAATAACACGTAAGTTAGACACAAAATTAGTAATAAGTTTTAGATTTCTGAATCTTTCTCCTCGTATTTAATCACGCATATTCATCCACTCATATGAAAAAACATAAGTGGTTTGTAGCTTTATATATGATGTAAACTAGGGGTGAGCAAAACCGACTGAATCCCGAATCCCGTCCCGATCCCGAGTCCCGAATCACGTTAGTCGGGCATCGGGGCCGGAGTCGGCTTTTTCGGTTAGTCGGGTTTCGCTTGTTGGGATCGGGTCGGGACGGGCCGAAACCAAAAACAACAAACAAACCGATCAATCCGATCCCGCCCCGATCCCGAGTTCCAATCATGTTAGTCGGGTTTGTCGCCGTGAGTCGGTTTGTGTTTCACGACTTGTTTCGATTCGGTCGACCTACCCGACGCTCTCCCCCTAATTAATTGTGTTTTAAATATTGTAAACATTCAAAGTAATTTTGGTAACCACATCACAACATACTCATGGCCAAAAATAATCCACAACACATCTTTCTTTTTTCTCAAGTCACCATAACCAAATAAATCTCAAAAATTTCACTTCAAACCAAAAAACCAATAAAAAACACCAAACTTTTTATAAAAAAATAAAAAAAAATTCAACCACCACAAAGGGTTTATAACTTATAAAACCTTGACAACCATGGGAACCATTTTTTCATCACCACCAGACGACCCACACCCTAACACCACCGCCACCACCACCACGGCGACCACCGCCGCCACCACAGCCGCCATGTCTGAAACCCCATCTGAAAACCCAACAAACCCAGATCAAGAAAACACTTCAAAACCCCCTAAAACCCTAGAAACCCTAAACCCTAATCAAGAAACATCAAAACCAGTCCAAGATAATGACAACCCAGATCAAGATTTGGAAAAAGAAGAAGAGGGTGAGTGCCCATTTTGTGCATACATGAAAGGAGGTGGATGTAGGGAAACTTTTACAAATTGGGAAAAATGTATTCAAAGTAATGGTGATGAAGATATTGTTGAAAAGTGTTTTGAAGCTACTTCTGCTTTGAGGAAATGTATGGAAGCTAATCAGGATTATTATGCTCCTATTTTACAAGCTGAGAATTTGGTTGAAAAACAAGCTCTTGATGAGTTAGAACAAGAAAAAGCGGAAAATGCGAAAGAAGCGAAACAGGAAACAAGTTAGGATTTTTGGTTTTTAGGTAAATTGAAAATGAGAAATAATTTTGATAACTTGCCAAATGGTTGATTGCTTAGCTTATTTTTGTTTATCATGAATTTTGATGACTTGAATTGATGTTATACATGAAGTTTGTTGGAGACTGATTTCATGGATTTAATATGAGATTATAGAATTAATCTATTGCCTTTTTATTTTTAGTATGGTTGTTGATATGGTTTTATAGTCCTTTGAGGTAATTGATATGAATATTGGCAGCTTGATTAATATAGGTAGTCTTGATATGCATCATAATTCTAGAACACAGTTATGCAATTGTATAAGAGTATCTTGATTTGCATTTGCTCGTCTATCTGTGATGATTGTGATCCATCAGGTCAAATGTGATCGGTAGCATATATTCGATTTGCAATTGGACCTTTGTCTCTAATCTCTACGATGTAGGTGACTTAAGTATGCAAATATAAAATTTAGACACCTAATACAGACTCGTTGAGACTTTGAGAGTCCATGCGATTTTTATTGCAAATTTTCTTATTCTATAAAGAATTTATAAAATTTGTATGTAGACATTAGTTAATAGGAAGATGACTGTCCAATGGCTGTGAAAGTTTGAAACTACACAGGTTGATTATTTTATATCTGGCGTCGTTTTGGTCCTTTTGGTAACAGGGACAGAGCTTGAAAACTATAGAATTGTTCTTATATTACACCCCTACTTTATACACATTTATACTTAGGGTATAGGTACAAAGATACGGAGTGTATTAGGTAAGTAATGTGCCTCCATTTTTATTCGGCAGGTTGTAAAAAAATTCAGACCATATGCAACATCTGATGTTTTCTATGCTATCCATTGTCAGCAAAGGTTTTAGCTTTGGTTGGCAAACTTGATTCCTTTCTCTATGGATGACTTCAATTCAGGTATGAGTGAGGGCTTGTAAGCCTTGTTTCTCATAGTCAGAAAGAGGGCCAAGGCCAAGTACTTCCTCTACACCGTTTTTCCCGAGTCTCACCTGAAGACGAGTGGCATACATTACTTGAAAGTTCCCATGTATTTTGCTTAAGCATCAAGTTTTAATATCACAAATATGGCCCAGTATAACTGCATAAGAGCAAGGGGTGTGGTGACTACACCACTTCTCTTCACTTGGGCCCCACGTGTGCCACATCACCTTCACATCACTTCAACACACTAACAAAAAAATACCCCCCAATCACAACTTACTCACTTCTCTTCACTTGGGTCCCACCCATCCTCATTTTATTTTTTTAAAAAATATATAACCAGTGTTCTTAAAACAAATGCAAAGTGGCAAGGAGCAAAATATGGACCCTTGGTATGGTGGCATGAAGTGGCGAGGAGCAAATGTTTTTGTCCTTTTCATTTCGTTTGAACGGCGAAAACCACAGTGGCGAGTCCTTGTGGTGTCACGGCGAGAAAAGATATCAAGTGGCGAGCTGCCACCTAGACAATGGCGAAAACCAACGAGAACCATACCCCATGCTCTAAGTAACCCCATTAAGTCCTTGCAAATGAACATTCGACAACATCAGGAACCCCATTAAGTCCTTGCAAGCAAGCATCAGCAAATATGGCCCAGTATAAACACATACCAGATATACATCTACTTCAAGAAACAATTGTCATCAAGCAAGCATCAGCAAATATGGCCCAGTATAACTGCATAAAAAACACATACCAGATATACATCTACTTCAAGAAACAATTGTCATCAACCCAACTGTAAGGGTACAAACCGTTTTGTATCCATACCGTTTTGTATTGTATCCATACCAGTCAGTCACGGTACCATGTGCTCTTAAAAGAAAATGAAAAAGAAAAAAAAAAGACCCACTAGCGCCTACAATATGTATAGCTAAGAGGGTATTTATGTTATCGGGTACAAGCCGTCGTGACGACACCTTTAATAGTTATAGGTGCCAACTGCACCTTGCACTCTTAGACTAAAGCAATGGGCGTGATGCCTCGCCACTCACACCCACATTCACGAGCCACCCCTATTGCATCAACCATCCTCACGCGTGACGAAAGGGAAACAATGGGACGAAAGGTGATGCCAGTCACCTCTTGGCATTTGTGCAAAGTGGGCGTTTTTATTATTTTTTATTTGATTTGTGAGTATGTGTAAAATATTTTGTGAGGTATGTTTGAAAGGTGAGGGGAGTGATGACCATTGCACCTTAAAAATGAGGGGAGTGGTGATATGCAGAATGGTGATGTGATGCTGATGTGGAAGGTGAGAAAGTGGTGTTGAATAGTCACCATTACAACTAGGGGTGAGCGCGGTTCCGGAACCGCACAGAACCGAACCGGAACCGCGAGAACCGAGAACCGAAAAATGGATGGCCAAGGAACCGAGAACCGGACCGAGTAACATGTCTTGGTTTCGGTTCGGTTCCTTGTGGGTCTAACCGATTGGAACCGAGTTTTTTTTTATTAAGTCTTGATATTTAACGTTTCCTTTAATACAAGTTGATCAAAGCTATCTATCTTTTTCAATTCTTTTATTAAGAACTGATCGAACAAGCCTAAATGTATTTTCATGAAGTTTATTTTCATGCTTAATAAATATATAGCTTAGAACAAAATTGATCGAGCAGGCCTAAAATATTTCACTTTAACATTAACATATAAACTAGTTGTATATACGAAGTAAAGTTTAGGTCTGAAGTTATTTTCATGCTTAAAAAATCGAAGTAAGTCTAGGCATAAAAACTGATCGAGCAAGCACAAATTATTTTCATGATTAATAAATACAAACAACTGATTGAGCAAGCCTAAATAGCATGTACATACAATACACATTCAAAGCTACATACTTATATACCAAAACTAGCTGCATGGTGCATAGCATATGAAATGTAAATGTATTTGTTCAAGGCACACGGAAAGTAAAAATAAATATTGAACACAGTACAATAGATATGAAAGTGAAAGTATGTCGCTCATAACAAAGAGGGAAACACATTTATAACTGATCGGTCGGTTCTTCGGTTCCGGAACCGATAACCGCGGTTCCGAACCGAACCGAACCGAGAACCGAAATTTGCAAAATTGAAGAACTGAGAACCGAACCGCGGGTCTAAAAATCGGTTCGAGTTGGGTCGGTTCACTACAACAAATATGTCATTTCTACACGCTTTTTTCTTCGCACTTTATAAAGTGTGAACTTTTTCTTAAAGATATTCACACTTAAAAGTGTGAATAATTGTTTCAAAATCCTCACACCTAAAAAGTGTGAAGAATTATTTCAAAATCAAAATCATCACACTTAAAAGTATGAAGAATTATTTTCAAAATCAAAATCATCACACTTAAAAGTGTGAAGATTTGTTTTAAAATCCTCACACTTAAAAGTGTGAATATATTCATAAAGCATCACACATAAAAGCGTGAAAATATTTGCTACACCCAATTGGTTCACACGCATACTAGTGTGAACTTTTTTGTTCTTCACACTTTAAAATGTAGCAACATGCTCTAATAAGTGTGAATATGCCGCTATTTTGTTGTAGTGGTTTCAGTTCAGTTCATCGGTTCCGATTCGGTTCTCGGGACATTTGCTCACCCCTAATTACAACCGGCCTTAGGTTGGATATTATAGTCACCAAACCCTCCATTTTTTTATTCACAATATGGTCATCATTTATGTGACATGATACAAACCAATAATATGTTTTCTAATTTCACAATCACTTATTATATATATATACTATTTATGGTTGGGGAGGGTATAAAATACATGATATAAATGTAGGTGTCAAAATTTGATTGGGTCTATACATGTGATAGTACAAAAAATGTGTTTAAAGACACTATTGGTCAAGTGTGTTTGTGAATTCACTGCTCATGTATCTATACACTGCGTACCAATACACAATACTACAAGAGATAACAGTTTGTCGGTTTAGTCCATTCCCTATAATTCCAGATCTTTCTTCACACATTCTTCCTCACAAAACACACACACGAAACAAAAACACTCACTACCGTAAATCATAATCACAGCGATCACCATCATTTCATCATTAAAACCCAAAACCATCGCCACAGCAACAAATCCAAACACCCGTTAATCAAACGAATTTTGGATGCCGGAACATCGTGCCAAATTCAAACACCGATGAATCACTTTAGCCGGAAAACCTTCGACAAAGAAACAGTGATAAACCAACTAGCTTTTAATTATGATTTTTTTTTTTTTTTTTTTTTAAATTTAATTTAACGTATTGAATTGGGTTTTCCTTTTCTTTTCTTTTCATCGGGTTATGGATTTGGGGTTTCAATTGCGGTGGTAGTGTGCATGGTGGTGTTGTTGCCTATGATCCATGGTATAAACTTTGCAATTGGTATGGTAAATTCCTCTTTCCGCTTTCTATTGATTTACTATTAGTGATTCTTTATTTTTTAGAGTAGCTTATTGTTGGTGAGGAAGAATGTCAATGAGTTTGAGGTTAACAAAAAAATGACTACCTTTTTTACTTACTATTATTATTATTTTAATTGTAAACTTGGGTGTTGCTTGGTGACAAATTTCATCTATGGGTGACTGATATTAACAAGCTCGCTAAAATAGTAGACGCGGTTTCAAAACTTAATGTTGAAACTTGATACTCAATAAGTTGGTTTATGTGACTGCTTCTAATGGTAAAATGTATGAAACTACTAAATGAAATATTGAATTAAATTTGTGAATGTTCAATTGAGTTGAGAGTGTTTACGGGTTGTTTTGACAGAAGAGTATGGGCTAATCACAACATATTGAGGTTCGATTTTGTAAGGTGAATGGAGGCATGTGCCCACATTAGTAGGCCGCCTCCGTAACCACATATGATTGCGACAAGACGATATGTAATATTGCAACATGATGATAACCACCATATTTTTGTTACTCCATGTCAACACCCATACAAGGAGCTAACGCCGATTGTTTATTTGAATACCAAACGAGCTAATTTACTTAATTGTTTGTTGGTTTATTTTCGTGTTCAAATAGAGCATCGCCACTATATAAGGTTGATGAAGTTAACTTCTTTTACGGACGCAGCCCACGTAGAGGTAGTATCTTAAGAACCACCAAATCAGCCTCCTTATTGGTGGTGACTAGCCAAAGATAACAAATGGACATATTAATTGAGTTTATGTACGATGAGCTTGCTAAGGCTCTTCCGAATTTAGCTTGGCTAATAAGATTGGTCAGGCAATTTTGGTGTCGCATCGTCAAGAGCTCAACCAAGACCGAAAACATTACGACTATGTTCAAGGTACTAATCTTTCTAAACATATGTTTCTTTAGTTTTATTGTTTAGGCATATGTATTTCAACCGCTTGCTTGCATTTATGATTGTTTGTTTTGTGCATTTACAATGTGATTTAATTTGCTTAAAGTAGTCTTACGTTGTTTCAATTGCCGTGTGATAATGTGTTCCCTTTGTTTGATTCCACCACTTGCGTTCTTAAGCCCGTAACCTCGCGATCGATTGGGAGAAAGAGCGAAGCGAGAAAGATGGATCGTTATCCATCGGAAATCGATAGGAATTCCACGGGATTGCCTCTCTCTAATATATATGTTTTATTTCATTCTAATATATATGTTTTATTTCATTATTAACATCCAATCCCATGATTTAGAATTGTCGTTTCATTTATCTTTAGTTGGGGTTAAAAGGGTATTGTCGTGATAAACATGGGTCGCAGTTGATTTTAATTGCTTACATGCATTTTTTTGAATTTGCTTTCCCAATGTAGTTTTTAAATATTTGGTGTCAAATATAACGACCCAATTATCGTATTTTTATGCCGGACTTACGGAATTGTGGTGCAGTTGTTCTGTTGCAACTAAGTAGCATGTTAGTGGTCGAGGTAACTTCGTACTTATTTGTTTCACTTGCATTTATTAATGGTTCACATAGTTGGAAATGAAAACGGACAGCAATTCGAAAAAATTATTAGCTGACAGTAGTAATAAAGTATTTGCGGCCCAAAAAATAGTTATTGTCACATGAAGGTTTGTTAAGAGAACCTTATGTTCAATCGGTATGATTGGTTCCCTTTAGACATACTAGCGGTGTTTAGGATGGGTTATTAAAACAAGTAGGAGATTGTTGAGAAAAAAAAGTCTTTGTATGCAAAATCGTGTGCTTGATAAATGAAAATATCCTAAAGTTGCATGTGTTTAGATCTTCTATACCATTTTCATCAATCCCGCTTACTATTTCGCTTTTACCGCTTCTTCCGCATTCTTTTGCTTGAATTATCTATTATGTTGGCACAAGTCCGACATCATTTGCTCGTCATTAAAAAGGCTATGTCGCTTGTTGAAGAAAGTAAAGGACAATATCACGTGTCGGTCATCATTGCCGATGGGCGTATATTTATCATCAGATATCGATAATAAACCGGGTTAACGCCATCAGAAACATGTCTTTCATTTCTTTGACCACTATTGAACGGTAGCCAGAATGTGTAAGTAGATTTTGTTAATGTTAACCATATGACATGATTATGCGAAACTGCATCATTCACAAAAAATAGGTGTTCTTAGTAATTAGAAATTTGTCAATTGTCAATATAGCTTCAAGTCAATAATTGTCAAGTAATTAGGATTATATTGACAAGTTACACTTTATTGGTTGAAAGATAGTGGTTTGAGTTATTTGATGTCATTTTTATGAGAAATAATGTTTTCTTTGCAAATAAAAGTTAGGTTACTCCTCGAGAAAAGCGTAGGTCTAAAAAGGAAAACCTTACACGACCGAGTTCATCTCAGCAATCGCAGCAGGAACATAGCCTTCCTGTGGCTGAGTACTTGAACTTTTAATACATCTTAATACTTTTTTCTCGCTTGGAGTATGTTTTAAGGTTTTAATACTTTGTATGACCTATTTCTAAAGCAAAGTCGTTTTGCGGTGGTCGGTTTGATTAATATCAATAACGGGTGGTCAAGTCGATACAATGGTTTAGATGACTCTTAACTTTCAACTAAATACAACATCCATGTCCACAACTTAAATCGATCGATTGATGTAGCATGCCTCCCATACCGCTTACGTTAATATTATATGATATTTGAACTACCTTGAGGTACGTTAAATACCAAATTGTTATTAACATAATATTATTGAATAACTTGAATAAAAGTCGAATCGGTGGTTTAGGCCGGGTGGGTACATTTGGGGCCGGGCTGGGGCTAAAAAGGGTGGATTGGGTCTTGAAATATGGCTAAAGTGGGTGGGTTTCGATTCAGAATAGGCTCGATATGGGTCCTTTGGAAATGAAATGGGTGGGTTTCGATGTTTAAACGGGCCTTGAATGTACGCGTTTGGGTGCGTAAACGTGGGCATATGTGTATCGACTGAACAAGACAATTCTAGACCTTTGTAAAGTCGATAAGCCTTTTTTTATATGTTTAGCGAGATGAGTTGAGCACCTAAACCACCACTTCCGCAAATCCTATAGGGTTTCTACAATTGCACCGTAAACGGGTTTGGAAGTCGCTTTTTTTCAGATTAGACGGTGCCTTGCATATTTTTGAACTAAACCGATTTACTCAGAATGTGTTGATTTTGCAATTGTTTTTATAATGATATATCTACTGATTGCTTTCCGTGTCGAGGGTCTTGCATGTTTATCATTTCAAAACACTCCGGTCTATATTGATGTAGATATTGGGAGGTACAAGGTAAACAAGCTACTATCCGCAAGTAAAGTTTATCTTATTTCGTTAATATTGTCTAATGGTTATACTAATTATATGATGTTATTATTACAGTCACTAATGACGGTTTGCAACAAGGCTACTGTGTGGTGCCAATCAGACCGTAGAAACCCTATAGGATTTGAAAGTCGAACAGGTGGGTTAAAAAGCTTATCAACGCTATTCTGCTTTTGTTGTTTGTCATAAACATATAAGCAATTGAAGTGGGGCTAAAAAGGCTTATCAATGTTGCTTATATATTTGCTGCTCCATGTGTCCGATGGATGTGTTAGTTGACATGATTTGTATTTATTTTGTGTATGTGTATAACAAAGAGAAGTTTCGCTAATTGATTAAGAAAATGGTTTCAATTTAAGGGTAATATAAATGTTTCAATGGATAGTAAATAACCAATTTGTTTATGTTCAAATTTGTTTTATTATGTTTTAAGTGATTGTTATGTGAATTAGTAATTTGGTTTTCTTTGTTTTTATTTTAAGCTACTAAAATGTTGGCCAAAACCCAAAATTTCAACAGTAGCTAAGTGTTAATACAAGAATCAAGAAGAACGCTGGCCACTCATTCGCTTTAACCAAATTGTAATCGCTCATTAACTACCTTAATATTTTAATCTTAATGGTAATATATTTTATACTTTTCTTTTCATCTTCATTTATGTCATTTTTTTAATCAAACACCACTTGTTACATTTATTGAAACAAGGATCGAGTACTTATTAACTTCATAATTTATCCGCATTCGTCATGAAAAACATATAATCAAAAAATATCGATCTCTCAAAACTATAATTCATCACAACGCTTAGAAAAAATTGCTGCTGTTAGTGAAAATACAAAAAGTGAAAGTGGATCTCTTTAATAAGTAAAAATGAAACACTTGTAAAATGTTGGTAGGTAACACTTTGGTAGGCAGTTTGTACTTAACTCCAAAGACAAAACATGACTCACGCACTACAAAAAGTACAAACACACAAACACACAAACACACTTTTCATTAATCAATCTGGCCTTCACCCAATTCATTTCATTCCATATAACAAACACACTTATAAAAACATGTTCAATAATTTAACTTAACAATAATATAATGAAAAGATCATCATCTTCCTCATTGTTTACCCCAAATCTCTGGCTTATTTGGAAAACCATAATCTTATTAACCCTCATATTCCTACTCATAACACTTTTTAGAATCCAATTCTACTTCTACGATGATGATGAGACTTATTCATCTCAGCTTCCAGTTTTTGATGATAAAGTGTTTGATGGGCACCCAAGAATTGCTTTCATGTTTTTGGCTCGCCGTGATTTGCCTCTTGATTTCCTTTGGCAATCCTTCTTTGAGGTTAGCTTTTTAGCCTTTTTGTTACTATTATACCTGAGTTTATGAGTTATTTGGTTTTGCTTATGTTTCATAAGCTCACTTTTGTGGCTTATTTTGAGATTATATAAACTTAACATGACATGATAAGCTTATATAAGCCGGCAAATCTCAAAATAAGCCACAAAGAGTGAGCTTATGAAACATAAGCCCAAAACCAAATAAGCCATAAGCCTGCTATATAAGCCGAAACAAACACCCACTATATGAGCGTTAATTTGTGTGTGCATTTTTTTTTATGTATGCATTTGTGTGCATTTTTAGCGGCCAATAATTATACTTGCGAAATCGTGATTATGATTAGACCCTTGATGCAAAGCGTGTGTTTTTTGAGTCATATTGTCAATTTTTAAAAAGTTGCTATGTTTAAGGGGTAATTTAGACAAACTGCATTAATTTAAATTTCAAGATTCGAAGTTTCAAGAAAAGAGATGCACTTTTTGTAAGTAGTAGAGATTGCATTACCTTATATAAGTAGGGGCATTTTAGTCTAACAACATTACTTATTTTAAAGCTTTTATAAGTTTTAAGCAAATGTGTTATCTCTTTATATGTAGTAAGATTGTCGTCACATAGTTTAAGAAAAATGAGACCATTACACTTTATATTTGTGTTGGTTGATATGAGGATTAAACAATTATTAGGGGCCTAAACTAGCATTGGTCTATACTAGTTTAGGCCCGTTGGTATTAGGGGGTGTTCAGCTAAGCTTATGAATTGAGCTTAAGCTTAATAAGAAGCTTATAAGCACATGTTCAGTGTTTGCATTAGCTTATTAATCAGCTAATAAGCTTACGTGTTTGGTTTAGCTTATGTTGCTAAATGGTCAAAAAAGATATGGGTTAATAAGCTTATAAGTTAATGTGTTTGGAATTGACCGTAAAATTGTAATTTGTAATGAAACATGTTCAACCCCGTTAAATAAGCCAAAATTTTGAGGCTTAGCAAAAACCACTTATATAAACTCATAACGCCACCAATGTATGCTTAGCTAAACACTTGGTTTGGGATTATTTGAGTCATATAAGCTCATATGCCGATCATCTAGGAAGCACGGACACGGCAAAAACCTCGGCGTGGCAGTGTCGGACACGTGTCGGACACGGACACGCCTCGGACACGGCTCGGACACGTGTCCGACACGCACGTGCCGTGTCCCATGTGCGCTTCGATCTGGACACGATTTTGGACACGGGTTGGACACGGGTAGGACACGGGTAGGACAAAAACAATTTATGAACAGATCGAGTAAAGCATATCGAGTTGAGTACCAAAGCAATTTCGAGAAAAACAAATCCGTTTCATAAACAGGTCTGTTCTTGTTGGTGTGTAAATGATGGGTTGGATGTGGGTTTTTCTATTGGAGGGAGGATAGATTCGTTCTTGTTGAAGCAATTACATTGAGTTTGTGGGTATTTTTTATGGGAGGGTGAATAGATCGAATGGAGGAGATAGGATATGTGAAGAGAGAGAAATGAGATGGGAAGGAGATGATGGGAGGCTGGATATATTTTTTTTTAGGGATTTAAGGTTATTTAGGGTTATGGGTAAAATATCTATAATACCTTTTTGGTTATATTTTTAATTTTCAGTTTTGTTGTTAATTAAATTCCACTTTAACTTTGATCTTTTGATCTCAATTATATATATACTCCGTATATTATATATAAATACCCGTGTCCACGCCGTGTCCGTGTCCTATATTTTTAGATTTTGCCGTATCGCCGTGTCCGTGTCCGTGTCCGTGTCGGACACCGTGGCCGTGTCCGTGTCCGTGCAACCTAGCCGATCATATAAGCTTACCCAAACACCCCCTTATAGTTTTACTTTTTTCCTATATTTTGATGAATGTGATTAGTACAAATTTCACTTTCTCTCTAGAGTCGACATAGATAAACAGAGAGTCATATAATATTCATTCCGATAGTTAAATAACGTTTGTGCAGAATGCTGATGCAGCTAATTACTCCATTTACGTTCATTCCGAGCCCGGTTTTGTATTCGATGAGACTACCACGCGGTCCAGCTTCTTTTATAACAAGCAGTTAACCAATAGTATTAAGGTGATGAATTTGTTATTTGGAATTCCTTTTTATTTAAGAATTAGCAATTTTTGAGTTGTGTGTCTTATATTTTGTGGAATGATTTGTAGTGGTGATTATGCAGGTAGGTTGGGGCGAATCCACTATGATTCAAGCTGAAAGGTTGCTGCTTCGAGCAGCGCTTGAGAATCCGGCTAACAGGCGCTTTGTTCTCTTATCAGACAGGTATATATCTATCTTCATGTGTCATTCTTTATTGGGCTGCCGGCTGTGTTGCAAACGATTATATTGGTTTTCAAATTTTCGTGCAGTTGTGTTCCGCTCTATAACTTTAGCTACATTTACAACTATGTCATGGGCTCGCCTAAAAGTTTTGTAGACAGGTAATACCATTATTATTATTCTTTTGTAGGTTGTAGACTATATGCTGTTAGTCATAGGGGGTGTTTGGACGTGCGTTTTGAAATGTGTAATAATGTTGAATAATCGTAATTTGGAAGTTAGTTGCAATAGCAAGAAATTACTGTTTGATTGTGCGTTGCTGTTTGAAGTTGCTATAATCACTTTCCTTGAATTCCTATTATTAATGATACATATGCCTGAGATACCCGTTAAGATATGCCTAATCCATTCAATGACTGACATGTGGCTTAGTTGTTCTTTTGTCATATAGATCACTCGTTGATTTTGCCAATAGTAAACCGTACTCCGTCTTAATTAGTATTGTTGCACATTTTGTCAAACTGATCCCTGAATAATCAGCAAAACACTAAGAAACTGATGATCAGATAAATTGCACATCCAAAATTCCTCATAGAATCAGTCGATGTGATGTGATGTGATCTTGGGTTTATGTTTCCTGTGTTTTAGCTTTCTTGATAGGAAAGAAGGTCGCTACAATCCTAGGATGTCTTCAGTTATACCAATGAGAAAGTGGCGGAAAGGCTCACAGGTTAGGAATGTTTTCATTTGATAACCACGTAATTAATCACAACTTTATACGTAATTCTACATTGCTTTGTTTTTCCAATTGAATTTTTCAGTGGATTGCTTTAGTTCGAAGCCATGCAAAAGTTGTGGCGTATGATGATGTCGTACTTCCAGTTTTCAAGAGGTTATGCAAGGTAGTACGTCTTTGTATGTTGTAGATAATATTACTTTCTTATTTCTTATGTATGTTTTCATCCATTAGTAACATTATTCGTTTGATGATTTGCAGAGACGCCCACCCTTAGATGCAAGTAAAGGAACACAAAATCTTGTACGTATACCGTATCACAAATTTTCCTGAATTCAGTACTATAGCTCGGCCTAGAACTTAATTGCGACTGTTGTTGGTTATGCAGAGACTTCAGAAGCAACATAACTGCATCCCTGATGAGCATTATGTGCAGACATTACTTGCAGTAAGCATCATTTTCATTTTCTTTGAGTTCAGATTTTCCTTTCCAAAGGATCCTTATCGTGTCTTTTGTTTTCCTGTCAAATTTTGTTTTCTAAGATGCATGATCTGGAGGGGGAGCTTGAAAGGCGAACAGTGACATACACTTCATGGATCCAGTCTGCCACAAACATGGAAACGAGAAGCTGGCATCCTGTAACATATAATTATGCAAGTTCCAACCCTGAACAAATAAAAAGGATCAAGGTTAATATGCATATTCCCTTCGTTTTCTGTTTTTAGGTCCCATTTGTACATATAATTTACGGTTCTCGTATATTTTCGCATTTTGCAGGATATAGACAATGTGTATTATGAGACTGAACACCGAAGAGAGTGGTGTCACAGTAATGCAATATCAGTCCCCTGTTTTCTGTTTGCTCGGAAGTTCTCTAGAGATGGGGCCATGCGCCTTATGAGCCAAGGAGTATAAACTTCGACTTACTGCAGACGTCTCCATGAGTTCGATCGGTGCTTCAAGAACCCCTTGTACTTTTCAATAGCATAACTTTATTATTTATACGGCTCACTTATCCAGATTGGATATCAAGATATAGAGAGTATACACAGTTATAGTTGAAAAATGTATCCTTAGAAAATGAGCGCGTTGCGCAAAATTACCCTGGGACGGATTCGATATACCCATGTATAACCAGCGTTAGGCCATGATATTATTGATGTCATTGTAAAATCTGGTGATTACTGATCACTTAGTTAAACATCTTACTGTTCATTTATTAATTATGCAATTTACTTCAAACACAAAGTCTTTAAATAAAAAGGTCATGGGCTGGGTTCAACCCAAACTCGAGAGAATCGGTTGATCTTGGCTCTGTTTCTGGTGTTGTAACAGGGATCGATACTTGATAGTTGACAGGGCTTTGTGGCTAGACTGCTGTTCTTTGATCCTGCTCAAGTATCGAGCTTTGGGTTTTCTGTGTATCTTTAAACTTAACTAGACTCTGATTATGGTTCACAAAGATAATACTTTACCAGATTTGTTCGTAGTTATACTAGTACTCCGTAGTATTTATAGTTTACCATGGCGTTTTGAAAACGATTACCTAATTTGTTTCGGAAACTGTGGTACGCCTTAAATTATGGATTTGTCCTAGACCCTGATCAATCCCTTGGTACTGTAGTCTGAATGTCATTTGCTGAAAATGATTATCTGTGTGGGATTTCAAGCTGCAAATAATTCGGAGTAATTCGGACTACAATTCTCACATGGAAACCTTCTAACAATATATCACGCTAGCTTTTCATGGGATGTATCAGAAATACGGAGTGCAAAACATGTCAGGTTACTTTCTCAACGCGGTCTCTATCTGCTCGCTTTCAACTAGGTTTGTTTAGAAGGGCAAATTTGAAACCGAACAAACCAAAACCAAAAAGTATTAAAAAAACTCCGTTAAGGCGTCAACAATCAAACTTCTTCCACATCAACAACCATGCTTACCGATTTTAACCATTTGTAAATCGGTTCTAATCGGTTACATAGATCCCAATATTGTCGAGTTAACAAGCCATTCATATGAAATACACATTTGAGTTGCTCAAGTTTGAAACAAGGATCTCGCAAAATTGTACGCAATTTATCTAGACCTATTTAAATTTTGACTTACAACATTTAACTTTGATACTTCATGACTTCATGTCCTATATACGTAACATGAAATCTGATATTCCTTTAACATTAAACTGCTAGATACACTTGCAGACGTAGGCACAAAAGGAGACCCCATTTTTCAGGTACCTTTTTGAAAATTGTACATAATACACATGATCAAAACATACCACAATTTCATTATATATTTTACCATAATTATCTCAATCAGTGCCGTCTCTGCAGAGGCCCTGTGCAAAATTCAATTTAATAACAAAAACGAAGCCTAAAATAGAAAGTAAATAATTTTCTAAAGAGACCAAATGAGAAATTATCGTTTCCAAAATGCTTCGGCTAGCATTTTCAATGCAACTTCTTAAATCAAATCTTTGTAGTCACTTTTATAGAGTATATCTACATATCATGTAAAATTTTTGCGGCCCTTATAATTTGGAGCCCTTTGCGACAACACACCTCGCATACCCTCTTATACGGCTCCGATCTCAATATATATTACTATCATAGTTGTATGGATTCTCTTGGTTAACATTTGATATGATGGTATCACCCAAATCTTAGTTCTTGATTGGAACTCAAAGTTGCAAGCTTTCTTGTTATGTTGGGGATGCTGAACACCACACATGCAAATTTCAACTCCTTTTTATATTCCATTTAACCAAGATTTGCTCTTATAGTATAGACTGAATACATGTACCCTAGAAAGCATAACTTGCAACTCAAGCTTTCCATTCTAAGCATCATAGCCTCTATATAAAGTTATAAACCCCATGCATATTCTCCAACCAAACCAATTAACTAACCAAAACATCCTTCTAGCTAGCTTATATCTTTATAACCATGGGGTTGCTAATAGTCTTTATTGCTTATTCACTATTAGTCACCCCACTTTCCGCATCCATATTTGATGACAAAACTACTACTCTTGACGTAAACTTATCTGACACTAACCCTCGTACAAGCCCTAGAACTCAACTTCTTGCTTTGAACCCGTTCTACCAATGTACACTATACCCAAAGGTATGTCGATCAAGGGGGAGTGTGAATCCTGATTGTTGCAATAACAAATGTGTGAACGTGGACACAGATTGCTTGAATTGCGGGTTTTGTGGGAAGAAATGTGCGTCTAATGAGATTTGTTGCAAAGGGAAGTGTGTAAATGTATTGACAAGTCGCAACAATTGCGGGTATTGTGGAATGAAATGCAAGTATAACGAAACTTGTTGCAAAGGGAAGTGCAAGAATATATACTACGACAAGAAAAATTGCGGGGCGTGTCATAACAAGTGCAAATATGGAGAATTTTGTGCCTATGGGATGTGTAATTATGCATAAGCGGCTTCTTCGATCACTCTTCAGTTTCCACACATGCACTATTCAAATGAATCATAACTAAATTTTACTTAAATCCATACATCTTTTATTCTAACTTTGTATTAAGAAAATAAACAGGAAAATACTGGAAACAAGTGATTAATTTTTATGTATCAGTAGATAACATAAGCAAATAAACTGGTGTATGATAAAGAAAACTTCAAAGAGGAATGTGCTTTATGTTCATCATATATACATATATAGAAGTCCGTTGTTCACGGATTTGGTTTGGTGTTATTTGTCTTTCTTTTTTAATAAAAATTGAATTATAAGGCTAGTAAGGAGCAAGACAATTGCATGAAAGTGAATAGGGCGTCGGCGTTACTAGCATACATAACTAATAATTAAGCTCTTTGATGGACATTTGAGCGCAAATGTCGATTCATCTTGAAAACTCTAAAGGATCCATAAAGTGGATTCGTATCGAACATGCATGTGTTATATATGGTTGAGTTACGTTGTCAATAGGCGAAACTAAAAGGGTGAAATTGGAGGTAAACCAAATCTTAGGCCTTGTTGAAATATGAAAACAGGAGGCAAACCCCTAAAACATGATTAACTTAGGCTATGGGCTAATAACTCGTAGAAAACATGTCCAAAAACCTTCATGCTTTCGAAAGTCAAACCTTCTAAAAATAGAATTCAAACAAAAAGTTACTTGTAGCTAAGCTAGTGCTCCTGTAACCACATTTCTGAACAATTTTGAATTCTTGCAGTTTGAAGAAGATAGAATTCATTGGACTTCAGGAAACCGTGTTGTTTTAGAAATGCAAGTTTGACTGATTAGTTTGCTAACAACATGTGCATTACAAAAAATAAAAAGTAATGGTATATATTTGGGGAAAATGACAAAAAAATGTATCGAACTTGACACTTTTTGTCATTGTGTAATCAACTATTTTTTTTTCATCAGAACACAAACATTTTGAATTTTTGTCATTGTATGTAGCCGTTAGTGAATTTGTGTTGTTGTATGTACTCGAGCAGGCTTTAGCGTTACATCGTTAGTCCTTTTATATTAACGGTCGTTAGTAAGTAACTTAAAATTTCGTTCTCTTACGTTTTTATTCGTTTTCATCCGTTATTATACGTTTTCTTCCCTTTTTACACGATTTCGTCCGTTTTTACACGTTTTCGTCCGTTTTTACACGTTTTCGTCCGTTTTTACACGTTTTCTTCCGTTTTCGTCCGTTTTTACACGTTTTCTTCCGTTTTTACACGATTTCGTCCGTTTTTACACGTTTTCGTCCGTCTTTACACGTTTTCGTTTTTACACGTTTTCTTCGTTTTTACACGATTTCGTCCGTTTTTACACGTTTTCGTCCGTCTTTACACGTTTTTACACGTTTTCTTCCGTTTTCGTCCGTTTTTACACGCTTTCTTCCGTTTTTACACGTTTTCTTCCGTTTTCGTCCGTTTTCCGTTTTACTCGTTTTACGTTTCTTCGTTTTACGTTTTCTTAGTTTTACCGTTTTCTTAGCTTTTACACGTTTTCGTTCGTCTTTACACGTTTTCTCGCTTTTACGTTTTCTTCCGTTATCTTCCGTTTTACGTTTTCCTCCGTTTTACGTTTTCTTACGTTTTCTTGTTTTACGTTTACATGTTTCGCTTTCGTTTTACCGTTTTCTTCCGTTTTACATTTTATTCCGTTTTACGTTTTCTTCCGTTTTACGTTTTCGCTCATTTTACATGTTTTACATGTTTTACACGTTTTAAAACGAGCGAAAACGTAAATACATTTTCTTCCGTAAAACGAAGAAAACGGTAAAACGAAAGAAAACGTAAAACTTTTTAAATCGTAAAACGGAAGAAAACGTAAAACGAAGAAAACGTAAAACTAAGAAAACTAAGAAAACGTAAAATCGTGTAAAACGACAAAACGTAAAACTAAGAAAACGTAAAACGTGTAAAACGTGTAAACGGACAAAATCGTATGTGGAAGAAACGTAAAACGGACGAAACGGAAGAAAACGAGCTAAAACGTAAAACGGACGAAATCGTGTAAAAACGGAAGAAAACGTGTAAAAACGGACGAAAACGGAAGAAAACGTGTAAAAACGGACGAAATCGTGTAAAAACGGACGAAATCGTGTAAAAAGGGAAGAAAACGTATAATAACGGATGAAAACGAATAAAAACGTAAGAGAACGAAATTTTAAGTTACTTACTAACGACCGTTAATATAAAAGGACTAACGATGTAACGCTAAGCCTAACTGGGTACATACATAACACAAATTCACCTAACGGCTACATACAACGACAAAAATTCAAAAGGTTTGTGTTACAAAAAAAAAAAATAGTTGACATACACACAATGACAACAAGTGTCGAGTTCGATCGTTTTTGTTATTTTCCTATATATTTGTAGCTCTAATTATATATTCTAAAAGTCACTGGACGTAACATTTATATCTCTAATTATATCAAATAAAGATGATCGGTCTATTATTTTAGAAATGTCATTTTAAAGGTGTCTAGTAACAAGTTTTAGGTGATATAAAGTTACAAATCTCATATCCTAAAGTAACCCACTATTTTGATCATAAAGATCTCTAGTCACGATCAATGCCCTTTTTGCTTAGTTTATATCCAATCAAACTGATCCTAATACATATATACATATAATATACTCCATATGTATCAAATTATAAGTTCACTTTGACTTTTTTAAAGTCATTTTATTTCAACTTTAACTTTAATAATTTCTTTTAGCGTTATATAATACTTGATGTAAAATATATAAATGGACATGTGATTTAAATGCATTTTTATTAGTATATTTTTCATCAAGTATTATATAACATGAAAAAAAAATAATTAAGGTAAAAGTCGAAAGAATAAGACTTTGAAAAATAAAAAATAGAGTTATAATTTGGGACAAAGGGAGTATATAATATACCTTTTTCTATGTAAATACAATCCAAAGTCAAAACTGACTCTTTTAGTGGAGCATTTGCTATACAAAAATGCCATCTAAATACCTAACTATTGTTCAACCTAGACTACCATGACAACCACAATTTTCAAACTCAATCACATTTCCCCCCTATAAATACGTACTAATACCTCATCCATATCCATCCAAAGCCTTCTTAAACACAAACATAAGATATTTACATTTTCAATTCAATAAATCATGAATACTAGCGTAAAGAAAACTTTGCTAGCCCTAATCATTGTCATGGCTTTAGCCATAAACCTTTCTGCAACACCAATTGAAGAGGAGGACGTAGATCTTATGCCTACTTATGGTTCACTAAGAGGGGCCAGTCGGTTCCTTGCCCAACGCTCAAGTGGCTTGCTAAAATGCAACAAGAACCCAAGACTATGTCGGGCTAAAGGTAGCCCAGGTCCAGACTGTTGCAAGAAGAAATGTGTTAATGTGAAGACCGATAAACAAAATTGCGGACTTTGTGGGAAAAAATGCAAGAACCAAGAGATTTGTTGCAACGGAAAATGCGTCAACGTGATGAAGGACAAGCGTCATTGCGGAGGGTGCGACAATAGATGCAAGAAAGGGAATACTTGCGTTTATGGGATGTGTAGTTATGCATAAAGAAAAGTATTGTTGAGATGCATGCATGGAGCCTGCATTTTGCAAATAGCAATTCAATTTATATCTTATTACAAAGTTGATGTGTATTTAAGAGTTAAGTATATATTCATACGTTGCTCATGGATCTTATGAGTGTATCTATATGAACATGTTTCAATTACTTTTATTAATATAAATATGTTGCATTGTCGTTCTTAGGATCAAGAATAGGAAGAGAATTAAGCTTTTTTGTAATCTTGATCAATTCATAGTGCGATTTAAAGCCTCTTCTTTGGAATGTATATAGTTATGTATATGCTTCTCATGAGAGCTTTATTAGTTTGTTCTTTATTATGAGCCTTTAAAGACTAAAGTTCATTTGTGATTATAGTAAATCAGTCTTAGCTTTTACCGAACGCACATATTGTAACTTTTATAGAAAAAAAATGTTATAGAATCAGTTCCGAGACAGTGCCACGAAGGATATTATACTATTCAATCTAAAACTAGAAGTAACAAATCGGTTCTAGATGTTGCATAATAAGTTCATCTACAGGGCGTGGTTTGTATAGCTCTCCATTCGGTTTTTACTCTGATGATAAAATCGAAAAAGGGCTTCACATTTTCACTAATTGCAAAGCAAGCAAGTAGCGGTAGATACTTGGTCGGATACTTTTTAGAGGTGGATCATTATTAGCCACCATTTCTCAAACATTGTAGATTTGATATCTTTGGCGGGATCACATTAACATGTCAGCGGCCTCCTATGCTTCTCTCTTTGCTGCCTTGGTCCAAACCGCCATATGAACTCTTTGGTGTCAAAGAAATGCATGTTTCTTCGAGACAAAAATATCAAACAAACATTATGAACCTAAACAAACATGTCACAAATGCCAATATAAACCTCCCTGTATTTTCAATCGTAAAGTCGGAAATGACAACTTGTTCTCTATCTGGAATGACCACTGGATTGGAGAGTATGATATTCGTAGGTCTTTTCCAAGACTGTATATGTTGGAGGTTGACAAATATTGTTCGATTGCAGATAGATGCAATCCGTCTATCGGGCAGTCACTCATAGTTGGTTTAGGTGAATGCCCATTCGTGGGGGCCTAGAAGCTGTTCAATTTTATGACCTAATGACCTAGTATTAAATTTGCTTAGTGACTTCTCTCCATCATTAGAACTTGATACATGGGACTGTCTTCTTGATAATTCAAGAATATACTCTGTTTCATCCCTTCGGATCAAGATTGACAAAAACCTTTTATCATCCATCAACAATTAGATTAGATGGAAAAAGTCCTTGTCTATAAAGGTTAATTTTCACTCTTGGAGACTCGGTCTTTATCGTCTTCCCACTAGGTGCAAGTTAGATACTAATGGGATCGACATCAACTCAACTCGTTACCCGCTGTGTAATGATGCCCAAAAGACATCACATCATTTGTTTCACGAGTGCTCAATAGTAGCTAATTTGTCGAGCAAACTGACGTCTTAGTAGGGTTTCAGAGACTATCCCAATGATCTTGTTAACCTTATAGCATGGGGAGACACGAACAACCTTAACAAAAAGTAACAAAAGCTTGCTTTGATGTACTTGTTCAAACAACTAACTGAATAATTTTGAGACATAGTAACCGAATATGTTTTGATCTCACATCTCCTCGTAAGACATCAAGGTGCTATCATACACTTGGACTTTACATAGGATTAAGAAGTTAAACCCGTTGTGGTACGACTGGATCTATGATCCTATTAATGCTTGTAAAAACTCTATGTAATTTGTTCATCTAGCTATTTGCTAGTTTTATATATATCTTATGCCGTTCAAAAACAAAATAAAATAAAAATAAAAATAATAGTAATCAAACGAAGACCTTATCTTTATTGATATTGAGAATCTCTCATAATTGGGTCTCCCGTAAAAAACCTGTTTGCAGTTGGATCCACTGGTTTAACGACCCCCAAAACACTATTCTTTCTTTGTTGTAGTTGTGGTTCCTTTCCATTAGCGTCTTGCTAGGCGGTGTTTTTATATACTTCTCATTGACATTAAGAAACAAAAAAGCTTAATAAGATTTATTACGAAAAAAAAGCTTAATAAGATTTATTACGGAAACGTAAAAGGATCCATAAAATGGATTGATATTTTTGTGTTCAAATGATGTACAACATGCATGTATTAATTAAACACTGGAAACTTGGCCATCATGGTTGAGTTGTCTATATATAGACGAAAACTAAAGGGTGAAATTGGAGGTACACCAAATTTTAGGCCTTGTTGAAATATGAAAATTGAAGGTAACCCTTGAAACATGATTTACTCAGGTTTGAACGATCACATGCTGTTATTTGTTTGTATAGCCTATTGGTAAATCGCTCATAGAGAACATGTCAAAAACATTCATGCTTTTGCTTCTGTAACACCATATTTCTGAACAATTTTGAATTCTTGCAGTTTGAAGAAGATATATTCTACAGACTTGGGGAAATCGTGTGTCTTTAGATATGCAATTTTAATCTGATTAGTTACTTAGTTAATAGCATGTTGCATTTTCAGAAAGGAAAATGATTTTCATGCCTAAAATGCATGATTAGAAACGTGCCTAAGAACAAACTAATGCTAACTAGAAAAATCAAAAGTGAAGATATAGAGTGAGGAAATGCATGAGTGATATGTTAAATTATTAGTGGAATATGCATGAGTTGAACATGTATCTTGGCTCTTTATCATTGCTCTTTCAGAAAATATATAGTGTATAAAGTAATAGTAATCAAACAACAGTGATTTAGTTTTTAAGGGATAAGAAGCAAGCAAAACACAATTTTAAGATTAAACAAGAGTAAGACCAAGTTTTTTTTTAACGACACATTAAGAAAGAGCTCTAGCAAGTACCTAGAGGCACTGAAGAGAGTTACAAACATCAAGTCGCACAAAGAAACACTCCTACCTTTTACCAAAGAACCTAAACGAACACCGAACACAAGTACACAACCACACCACACAATTGGAAAAAGAACAACTAACAAAAGTGTAGATGCAAAAATATAACCTTGACAAACCAAAAAACGCTTTAAATGATATCATTAAACCACGACTTAAGAGACAAAACAAGCTACGTCATATGACGAAGCAACTAAAGAGCTTAAGATGTCCTTAAAATGAATGTATAGATGATAGCCATGATTATGAATCAGGACATAAACTGATGCAGATAGACATAAATATACATTTCATAAAAGTCCTATTGTACAACAAACTTATTATAGTACTCATATAATATATATAGTTGGTGAAGATTATGCATCATATCCTAAAAGAACCCATAATAATTTTGATAGTCACAATCAATGCCTTTTTTGCTTAGTTAATATCCTCTCATCTTTAAGTATTTATCTATGGTACATATTAAGAGAAAATACATTTGCTTAAAACCTAAAAATTTTAAAAAATAAGTAATGTCGTTAAACTAAAATACTTTTACTTATAAAAGACAATACAATCTATTAAATATTTAATTTCCAGTTACAATTTAAACCACTAACTATCTTCACTCTCATTTACTCCATACCCATATACATATAAAAAAAGATTACACACAAATTGACTCAAAAATACACCGTCGCCACTTGCACGGGTGATCGTAAAATATACTACTGTAATATACACGTACACGTCTTGTTTTCGAAAAACTTATGGAGAAATACAATCCAAAGTCAAAATTTGACTCTTTTTAGTGGAGCATTTGCTACAAAAATACCGTCTAACTACCTAACTATTGTTCAACCTAGACTACCATGACAACTACAATTTTCAAACACAATCACATTTTCACCCTATAAATACTTTCTTAGTTAATCTTATCTATTACTCCATTCAAACTTCTATAAGATATAAACATCATATATACGCTCTTCAAAACACCATGAACACTAGCATAAAGAAAATCTTCATAGCCCTGATCATTGTCACGGCTATGGCCATTAACATTTCTGCAACACCAATCGAAGAGTAAGAGGAAGATCTTATGCCTAATTATGGTTCACTAAGAGGGGCCAGTCGGTTCCTTGCCCAACACTCAAGTGGCTCGCTAAAATGCAACAAGAACCCAAGACTATGCCGGGCTAAAGGTAGCCCAGGTCCAGACTGTTGCAAGAAGAAATGCGTTAATGTTAAGACCGATAAACAAAATTGTGGGCTTTGTGGGAAAAAATGCAAGAACCAAGAGATTTGTTGCAAGGGAAAATGTGTCAACGTGATGAAGGACAAACTTCATTGCGGAGGGTGCGATAATAGATGCAAGAAAGGAAATACTTGCGTTTATGGGATGTGTAGTTATGCATAAAAGAAAAAGTATTGTTGAGATACATGCATGAAGCCTGCATGCTGCAAATAGCATTTCAATTTATATCTTATTAAAAAGTTGATATGTATTAAAGAGTTAAAAGTATATCTTCATACGTTGCTCATGGATCTTATGAGCATAAGTATATGTTGCATTGTCGTTCTTCAGGATCAAGAATAGGAAGATAAATAAGCTTTTTTGTAATCTTGATCAATTTATACTGCGATTTATAGCCTCTTTTTTGGAATGTATTTAGTTATGTATATGCTTCTCATGAGAGCTTTATTAGTTTGTTCTTTTTGATATATCAGCCGTTTAAATACTAAAGTTTATTTGTGATCATATGAAATTTGTAACGATGTAAATTAGTCTTAGCTTTGACAGAATGTACAGTACGTTGTAACTTTTATAATACTAGAATGCTATAGAATCAGTTCCGAGACAAAGTGCCATGAAGGATATTATACAATTCAATCTAAAACTATTAATTAACAAATCGGTTTTAGATGTTGCATAATAAGTTCATCTACACGGCGTGGTTTGTATAGCTCTCCATTCGGTTTTTACTCTGATGATAAAATCGAAAAAGGGCTTCACATTTTCATTAATTGCAAAGCGAGCAAGTAGCGGTAGATACTTGGTCGGATACTTTTTAGAGGTGGATCATTATTAACCACCATTTCTCAAACATTGTAGATTTGATATCTTTGGCGGGATCACATTAACATGTCAGCGGCCTCCTGTGCTTCTCTCTTTGCTGCCTTGGTCCAAACCGCCATATGAACTCTTTGGTGTCAAAGAAATGCATGTTTCTTCGAGACAAAAATATCAAACAAACATTAAGAACCTAAACAAACATGTCACAAATGCCAATATAAACCTTCCCTGTATTTTCAATCGTAAAGTCGGAAATGACAACTTGTTCTCTATCTGGAATGACCACTGGATTGGAGAGTATGATCTTCGTAGGTCTTTTCCATGACTGTATATGTTGGAGGTTGACAAATATTGTTCGATTGCAGATAGATGCAATGTCTATCGGGCAGTCACTCATAGTTGGTTTTGGTAAATGCCCATTCGTGGGGGCCTAGAAGCTATGTTGCACGGGGACGGATACGGAAACGGGTACTTAGAAACGCCAACGTCTCAAAATTCAAGAAACGGGTACGACCAGAAACGTTTGTGTATTTTATATAATTATCAATAAAATAAATAAACATCAAAAATCCAATATCAAATTGTTATAACCAAAATGTCATTATTTTATTTTAGAACAAAAAAGGTAGGAGTTAAATAATATAAGAAACGCAAAACCTTATTTTTAGTAGTTTTATAAAAAAAAAATGATGATATACTTGCGGTTAAACTAATTTATACCATACCAACTATCAAGTCATATTATATTTTTTTTGTAAAATCACACATATCTTAAAAACCTATATTAACAAATTGATAATATCTTTTATAAATCCCAACTCTATAAATAGATAATATCCTCAATATATTTTCTACAATGTAAATATGTAGTTAACTAATAGAAAATAGGTTTCTGTAACTAAAAAAATAAAATCTTGAGTTCGTATCCCACATAGCAAATGCTGAATAGATATATTGTAATTTTGCCAAATATTGAAATATTTTGTACAAAACAGAAAATTACTGCATACTAGCTTTGAAAAAGACAAAAAGTTATAAGGTACAACAAATTACTAATACCATTAACTTTGTCCCTTCACCCACGTGGGACATAAAAATATTATACTAAATTTCGCTTTGTCTTTCTCTCTCTAATAAAACCATATTATCATCTTCTTCCTTTTCCTCTACATTATCATAGAAAAACCCAGATCCACTTCGTATTTTCTTTCTATCCCATGTATACATCAACACCAGGCCCAGAAACGCGTTTAAAAGACCTAGAAACGTTTCCCAAACGTTTCCTGCTCAACACCTCACGTTTCCCGTCAACATGAAACGTTTCCTTTTTTTCGGGGTTTCCAGGCGTTTCTAGCCGTTTCCCGTTTCCGAAACGTTTCCGGTACGGGAGACGGCACCCCGACGGCGTTTCCATGCAACATAGCCTAGAAGCTGTTCAATTTTATGACCTAATGACCTATTAAATTTGCTTAGTGACTTCTCTCCATCATTAGAACTTGATACGTGGGACTGTCTTCTTGATAATTCAAGAATATACTCTGTTTCATCCCTTCGGATCAAGATTGACAAAAACCTTTTATCATCCATTGACAATTAGATTAGATGGAAAAATTCCTTGTCTATAAAGGTTACTTTTCACTCTTGGAGACTCGGTCTTTTTATCGTCTTCCCACTAGGTGCAAGTTAGATACTAATGGGATCGACATCAACTCAACTCGTTACCCGCTGTGTAATGATGCCCAAAAGACATCACATCATTTGTTTCACGAGTGCTCAATAGTAGCTAATTTTTCGAGCAAACTGACGTCTTAGTAGGGTTTCAGAGACTATCCCAATGATCTTGTTAACCTTATAGCATGGGGAGACACGAACAACCTTAACAAAAAGTAACAAAAGCTTGCTTTGATGTAGTTGTTCAAACAACTAACTGAATAATTTTGAGACATAGTAACCGAATATGTTTTGATCTCACATCTCCTCGTAAGACATCAAGGTGTTATCATACACTTGGACTTTACATAAGAATAAGAAGTTAAACCCGTTGTGGTACGACTGGATCTATGATCCTATTAATGCTTGTAAAAACTCTTTGTAATTTGTTCATCTAGCTATTTGCTAGTTTTATATATATCTTATGCCGTTCAAAAAAACAAAATAAAATAAAAAATAAAAATAATAGTAATCAAACGAAGACCTTATCTTTATTGATATTGAGAATCTCTCATAATTGGGTCTCCCGTAAAAAACCTGTTTGCAGTTGGATCCACTGGTTTAACGACCCCCAAAACACTCTTCTTTCTTTGTTGTAGTTGTGGTTCCTTTCCATTAGCGTCTTGCTAGGCGGTGTTTTTATATACTTCTCATTGACATTAAGAAACAAAAAAGCTTAATAAGATTAATTACGAAAAAAAAGCTTAATAAGATTTATTACTGAAACGTAAAAGGATCCATAAAATGGATTGATATTTTTGTGTTCAAATGATTTACAACATGCATGTATTAAAACACTGGAAACTTGGCCATCATGGTTGAGTTGTCTATATATAGACGAAAACTAAAGGGTGAAATTGGAGGTACACCAAATTTTAGGCCTTGTTGAAATATGAAAATTGAAGGTAACCCTTGAAACATGATTTACTCAGGTTTGAACGATCACATGCTGTTATTTGTATGTATAGCCTATTGGTAAATCGCTCATAGAGAACATGTCAAAAACATTCATGCTTTTGCTTCTGTAACACCATATTTCTGAACAATTTTGAATTCTTGCAGTTTGAAGAAGATATATTCTACAGACTTAGGGAAATCGTGTGTCTTTAGATATGCAATTTTAATCTGATTAGTTACTTAGTTAATAGCATGTTGCATTTTCAGAAAGGAAAATGATTTTCACGCCTAAAATGCATGATTAGAAACATGCCTAAGAACAAACTAATGCTAACTAGAAAAATCAAAAGTGAAGATATAGAGTAAGGAAATGCATGAGTAATATGTTAAATTGTTAATGGATAAGAAGCAAGCAAAACACAGTTTTAAGATTAAACAAGAGTAAGACCAAGTTTTTTTTGAACGACACATTAAGAAAGAGCTCTAGCAAGTACCTAGAGGCACTGAAGAGAGTTACAAACATCAAGTCGCACAAAGAAACACTCCTACCTTTTACCAAAGAACCTAAACGAACACCGAACACAAGTACACAACCACACCACACAATTTGAAAAAGAACAACTAACAAAAGTGTAGATGCAAAAAACACTCCTACCTTTTAAATGATATCATTAAACCACGACTTAAGAGACAAAACAAACTACGTCATATGACGAAGCAACTAAAGAGCTTAAGATGTCCTTAAAATGAATGTATAGATGATAGCCATGATTATGAATCAGGACATAAACTGATGCAGATAGACATAAATATACATTTCATAAAAGTCCTATTGTACAACAAACTTATTATAGTACTCATATATAGTTGGTGAAGATTATGCATCATATCCTAAAAGAACCCATAATAATTTTGATAGTCACAATCAATGCCTTTTTTGCTTAGTTAATATCCTGTCATCTTTTAGTATCTATCTATGCTACATATCAAGAGAAAATACATTTGCTTAAAACTTAAAAATTTTAAAAATAAGTAATGTCGTTAAACTAAAATACTTTTACTTATAAAAGACAATACAATCTATTAAATATTTAATATCCAATTACAATTTAAACCACTAACTATTTTCACTCTCATTTACTCCATACCCATATACATATAAAAAAAGATTACACACAAATTGACTCAAATGTACACCGTCACCACTTGCGCGGGTGATCGTAAAATATACTACTGTAATATACACGTACACGTCTTGTTTTCGAAAAACTTATGGAGAAATACAATCCAAAGTCAAAATTTGACTCTTTTTAGTGGAGCATTTGCTACAAAAATACCATCTAAATACCTAACTATTGTTCAACCTAGACTACCATGACAACTACAATTTTCAAACACAATCACATTTTCACCCTATAAATACTTTCTTAGTTAATCTTATCTATTACTCCATTCAAACTTCTATAAGTTATAAACATCATATATACACTCTTCAAAACACCATGAATACTAGCATAAAGAAAGTCTTCATAGCCCTGTTCATTATCATGGCTATAGCCATTAACATTTCTGCAACACCAGTCGAAGAGGAAGACGAAGATCTTATGTCTACTTATGGTTCACTAAGAGGGGCCAGTCGGTTCCTTGCCCAACACTCAAGTGGCTCGCTAAAATGCAACAAGAACCCAAGACTATGTCGGGCTAAAGGTAGCCCAGGTCCAGACTGTTGCAAGAAGAAATGTGTTAATGTGAAGATCGATAAACAAAATTGCGGGCTTTGCGGGGAAAAATGCAAGCACCAAGAGATTTGTTGCAAGGGAAAATGCGTCAACGTGATGAAGGACAAGCGTCATTGCGGAGGGTGTGGCAATAGATGCAAGAAAGGGAATACTTGCGTTTATGGGATGTGTAGTTATGCATAAAAGAAAAAGTATTGTTGAGATACATGTATGAAGCCTGCATGTTGCAAATAACAATTCAATTTATATCTTATTACAAAGTTGATATGTATTAAAGAGTTACAAGTATATCTTCATACGTTGCTCATGGATCTTATGAGCATAAATATATGTTGCATTCTCGTTCTTCAGGATCAAGAATAGGAAGATAAATAAGCTTTTTTGTAA
The DNA here is from genome assembly GCA_022545495.1 of Chrysanthemum lavandulifolium. NCBI lineage: Eukaryota > Viridiplantae > Streptophyta > Magnoliopsida > Asterales > Asteraceae > Chrysanthemum > Chrysanthemum lavandulifolium. The sequence goes on along the minus strand of CM040243.1, from coordinate 3,299,946 downwards.
TCTTGATCAATTTATACTGCGATTTATAGCCTCTTCTTTGAAATGTATTTAGTTATGTATATGCTTCTCATGAGAGCTTTATTAGTTTGTTCTTTTTGATATATCAGCCGTTTAAATACTAAAGTTTATTTGTGATCATATGAAATTTGTAACGATGTAAATTAGTCTTAACTTTGACAGAATGTACAGTACGTTGTAACTTTTATAATACTAGAATGCTATAGAATCAGTTCCGAGACAAAGTGCCATGAAGGATATTATACAATTCAATCTAAAACTATTAATTAACAAATCGGTTTTAGATGTTGCATGATAAGTTCATCTATAGAGCGTCCTTTGTATAGCTCTCCATTCGGTTTTTTTACCCATTTTTTGATGATAAAATCAAAAAGGAGCTTCACATATACACTCATTGCAAAGCAAGCAAGTAGCGGTAGATACTTGGTCGGATACTTTTTAGAGGCGGATCATTGTTAACCACCATTTCTCAAACATTGTGGATTTGATATCTTTGGCGGATCACACTAACATGCCGGCAGCCTCTTATGCGCGCTTCTCTATTTGCTTCCTTGGTCCATATGGACTCTTTGGTATTAATGAAATGCACGTTTCTTTGAGACGAAAATATTAAACAAAGACCTTAAGCTATATCAAGAATCTCTAATAATTGTGTCTTGCGTAAAAAACCTTTTTGCAGTTGGATCCACTGGTTTAACGACCCCAAAACACTCTTCTTTGTTGAGTTGTGGTACTCTTTCCACTAGTGTCTTGCTAGGCGGTGTTTTTACATAATTCTCATTGCCGTTAAGAAAAAGCTTAAGTAAGATTTATTACGGAAACGTAAAAGGATCCATAAAATGGATTGGTATTTTGGAGTTAAAATGATGTACGACATGCATGTGTTAAAAGTTAAAACACAAGAAACTTGGCCATCATGGTTGAGTCGTCTATAGGCAAAAACTAAAGGGTGAAATTGGAGGTAAACCAAATTTTAGGCCTTGTTGTAATATGAAATTGAAGGTAACACTTAAAATATGATTTACTCAGGTTTGAACGATCACATGTTGTTATTTGTATGTATACACTCAGCCTATTGCCTAATCGCTCGTAGAAAACATGTCAAAAACATTCATGCTTTTGCTTCTGTAACACCATATTTCTGAACAATTTTGAATTCTTGCAGTTTGAAGAAGATATAATTCTACGGACTTAGGGAAATCGTGTGTCTTTAGATATGCAATTTTAATTAAAAAAGTTATTTATTATTATTTTAATTTGATTAGTTACTTAGTTAATATAGTATGTGCATTTTCAGAAAGGAAAATCATTGGCATGCCTAAAATGCATGATTAGAAACATGCCTTAGAACATGATATATGATGCCAAGTAGAAGACTCAAAAGGGAAGATATATATGTGAGAGTTTGCTTGAGTTTAAACATGTATCTTAGGTCTTTTTTTTTTGGTAAAATGTCAAAGACCCAGTAAATATATTTACTGGGTCCGTATTTTAGGTCTTTTTATATATCATTGCTCTTTCAGAAAATATATAGTGTACTAAGTAATAGTAACCAGACAACGATGATTTACTTTTTAAGGGATAAGAAGCAAGCAAAACAAAGTTTTAAGATTAAACAAGAGTAAATGGTTTTATAATTTCTTTTTAACGGCAAATTCATGTTAATAAGACCAAAGTCTTTTGAATGGCACATTACATTAAAAAAAAAAAAAAAAAAAGCTCCGGCAAGAACCTAGAGGCACTCAAGAGAGTTACAAACATCAAATCGCACAAAGAAACACTCCTACCTTTTACCGAACAACCTAAACGAACCCCGAACACAAGTACACAACCACACCACACAACTGGAAAAAGAACAACTAACACGAGTACTGATGCAAAAAATTGCCTTAGACAAACCAAAACACGCATTAAATGATATCATTAAGCCACGACTTAAGAGACAGAATGAACTACGTCATATGACGAAGCAACTCAAGAGCTTAAGATGACCTTAAAATAAATGTATAAATGATAGCCATGAATCAGGATCTAAACAGATGTAGATAGACATAAATGTACATTTCATAAAAGTCCCATTGTGTAACAAACTTACTATAGTGATATATAGTTGGTCAAGATTATGCACCATATCCTAAAGAAACCCATAATAATTTTGATAGTCACAATCAAATGATCAATGCCTTTTTTGCTTAGTTAATATCCAAGTATCAATCTATATTATAGAGCAAACACATTTACTTAAAACTTAAAAGCTTAAAAAATAAGTAATGTCGTTAGTATAATATACTTTACATATAAAAGGCAATGCAATCTATTAAATATTGAAATATCTAATTATAATTTAAACCATGAATTATCTTTACTCTCACTTACTCCATACCTGTATATATATAAAAAAAATTACACACATAAATTGACGTAAATGTACACCGTCACTTTGCACCGATGATCGTCAAGTATACTAATATACACATACAAGTCTTATTTTCGAAAAACTTTTGGAGAGGAAAATACAACCCAAAGTCAAAATTTGACTCTTTTTAGTGGAGCATTTGCTAAAAAAAAATACCATCTAACTACCTAACTATTGTTCAAACTAGACTACCATGACAACTACAATTTTCAAACTCAATTACACTCCCCCCTCCCCCTATAAATACTTTCTTAGTTAATCTCATCTATTACTCCATTCAAACTTCAATAGGATATAAACATCATATATACGCTCTTCAAAACACCATGAATACTAGCATAAAGAAAATCTTCATAGCCCTGATCATTGTCACGGCTATGGCCATTAACATTTCTGCAACACCAGTCGAAGAGGAAGAGGAAGATCATATGCCTACTTATGGTTCACTAAGAGGGGCCAGTCGGTTCCTTGCCCAACACTCAAGTGGCTCGCTAAAATGCAACAAGAACCCAAGACTATGTCGGGCTAAAGGTAGCCCAGGTCCAGACTGTTGCAACAAGAAATGTGTTAATGTGAAGACCGATAAACAAAATTGCGGGCTTTGCGGGAAAAAATGCAAGCACCAAGAGATTTGTTGCAAGGGAAAATGCGTCAACGTGATGAAGGACAAGCGTCATTGCGGAGGGTGTGGCAATAGATGCAAGAAAGGGAATACTTGTGTTTATGGGATGTGTAGTTATGCATAAAGAAAAGTATTGTTGATATACATGCATGAAGCCTGCATGTTGCAAATAGCAATTCAATTTATATCTTATTACAAAGTTGATATGTATTAAAGAGTTAAAGTATATCTTCATACGTTGCTTATGGATCTTATGAGCATAAATTTATGTTGCATTGTTGTTCTTCAGGATCAAGAATAGGAAGATAAATAAGCTTTTTTGTAATCTTGGTCAATTTATACTGCGATTTATAGCCTTTTTTTTGGAATGTATTTAGTTATGTATATGCTTCTCATGAGAGCTTTACTAGTTTGTTCTTTTTGATATATCAGCCGTTTAAATACTAAAGTTTATTTGTGATCATATGAAATTTGTAACAATGAAAATTAGTCTTAGCTTTGACAGAACGTACACATTGTAACTTTTATAATACTAGAATGCTATAGAATCAGTTCCGAGACAAAGTGCCATGAAGGATATTATACAATCCAATCTAAAACTATAATTAACAAATCGGTTTTAGATGTTGCATGATAAGTTCATCTATAGAGCGTGCTTTGTATAGCTCTCCATTCGGTTTTTTTACCCATTTTTTGATGATAAAATCAAAAAGGAGCTTCACACATATACAGTCATTGCAAAGCAAGCAAGTAGCGGTAGATACTTGGTCGGATACTTTTTAGAGGTGGATCATTGTTAACCACCATTTCTCAAACATTGTGGATTTGATATCTTTGGCGGATCACACTAAATGCCGGCAGCCTCTTATGCGCGCTTCTCTCTTTGCTTCCTTGGTCCATATGGACTCTTTGGTATTAATGAAATGCACGTTTCTTTGAGACAAAAATATTAAACAAAGACCTTATCCTCACTTATATCAAGAATCTCTAATAATTGTGTCTCGCGTAAAAAACCTTTTTGCAGTTGGATCCACTGGTTTAACGACCCCCCAAAACACTCTTCTTTGTTGAGTTGTGGTACTCTTTCCACTGGTGTCTTGCTAGGTGGTGTTTTTCTCATTACCGTTAAGAAAAAAGCTTAAGTGAGATTTATTACGGAAACGTAAAAGGATCCGTAAAATGGATTGGTATTTTGGAGTTAAAATGATGTACGACATGCATGTGTTAAAACACAAGAAACTTGGCCATCATGGTTGAGTCGTCTATAGGCGAAAACTAAAGGGTGAAATTGGAGGTAAACCAAATTTTAGGCCTTGTTGTAATATGAAAATTGAAGGTAACACTTAAAATATGATTTACTCAGGTTTGAACGATCACATGCTGTTATTTGTATGTATACACTCAGCCTTTGCCTAACCGCTCGTAGAAAACATGTAAAAAACATTCATGCTTTTGCTTCTGTAACACCATATTTCTGAACAATTTTGAATTCTTGCCATTTGAAGAAGATATAATTCTACGGACTTAGGGAAATCGTGTGTCTTTAGATATGCAATTCTAATTAAAAAAGTTATTTATTATTTTAATTTGATTAGTTACTTAGTTAATATAGTATGTGCATTTTCAGAAAGGAAAATCATTGTCATGCCTAAAATGCATGATTAGAAACATGCCTTAGAACAAGATATATGATGCCAAGTAGAAGACTCAAATGGGAAGATATATAGCGTGAGAATTTGCTTGAGTTTAAACATGTATCTTAGGTCTAAAATATATAGTGTACTAAGTAATAGTAACCAAACAACGATGATTTACTTTTTAAGGGATAAGAAGCAAGCAAAACAAAGTTTTAAGATTAAACAAGAGTAAATGGTTTTATAATTTCTTTTTTTACGGCAAATTTATGTTAATAAGACCAAAGTCTTTTTGAATGGCGCATTATATTAAAAAAAAAAAGAGCTCCATCAAGAACCTAGAGGCACTGAAGAGAGTTACAAACATCAAATCGCACAAAGAAACACTCCTACCTTTTACCAAACAACCTAAACGAACCCCGAACACAAGTACACAACCACACCACACAACTGGAAAAGAACAAATAACAAGAGTATGTTAGATAATAAATGCCTATTAGCCTGCCCACTTGTTTAGGCCCGTTTAGCTCTTAGGGCTTAGGTCTTGTGTTTTCTATCATTAAGCAACAACTTAAGAGACAAAACGAACTACGTCATCTGACGAAGCAACTCAAGAGCTTAAGATGATCTTAAGATAAATGTATATAAATGATAGCCATGAATCAGGATCTAAACAGATGCAGATAGACATAAATATACATTTCATAAAAGTCCCATTGTGTGGCAAACTTATTATAGTGATATATAGTTGGTCAAGATTATGCATCATATCCTAAAGGAACCCATAATAATTTGATAGTCACAATCAAATGATCAATGCCTTTTTTGCTTAGTTAATATCCAAGTATCTATCTATATTACAGAGAAAACATATATACTTAAACTTAAAATCTTAAAAATAAGTAATGTCGTTAGTATAAAATACCTTACTCATAAAAGGCAATGCAATCTATTAAATATTTAAATATCTAATTATACTTTAAGCCACGAATTATCTTCATTCTCACTTACTCCACACTCATATATACATAAAAAAAAATTACACACATAAATTGACGCAAATATACACCGTCACTTTGCACCGATGATCGTCAAGTATATTAATATACACATACAAGTCTTGTTTTCGAAAAACTTATGGAGAGGAAAATACAACCCAAAGTCAAAATTTGACTCTTTTTAGTGGAGCATTGGCTAAAAAAAAAATACCATCTAACTACCAAACTATTGTTCAACCTAGACTACCATGACAACTACAGTTTTCAAACTCAATCACATTCCCCCCCTATAAATACTTTCTTAGCTAATATTATCTATTACACCATTCAAACTTCTATAAGTTATAAACATAATATATACACTCTTCAAAACACCATGAATACTAGCATAAAGAAAATCTTCATAGCCCTGTTCATTGTCATGGCTATGGCCATTAACATTTCTTCAACACCAGTCGAAGAGGAAGACGAAGATCTTATGTCTACTTATGGTTCACTAAGAGGGGCCAGTCGGTTCCTTGCCCAACACTCAAGTGGCTCGCTAAAATGCAACAAGAACCCAAGACTATGCCGGGCTAAAGGTAGCCCAGGTCCAGACTGTTGCAAGAAGAAATGTGTTAATGTCAAGACCGATAAACAAAATTGCGGGCTTTGTGGGAAAAAATGCAAGAACCAAGAGATTTGTTGCAAGGGAAAATGCATCAACGTGATGAAGGACAAGCGTCATTGCGGAGGGTGCGACAATAGATGCAAGAAAGGAAATACTTGCGTTTATGGGATGTGTAGTTATGCATAAAAGAAAAAGTATTGTTGAGATACATGTATGAAGCCTGCATGTTGCAAATAACAATTCAATTTATATCTTATTACAAAGTTGATATGTATTAAAGAGTTACAAGTATATCTTCATACGTTGCTTATGGATCTTATGAGCATAAATATATGTCGCATTGTCGTTCTTCAGGATCAAGAATAGGAAGATAAATAAGCTTTTTTGTAATCTTGATCAATTTATACTGCGATTTATAGCCTCTTTTTTTGAATGTATTTAGTTATGTATATGCTTCTCATGGGAGCTTTATTAGTTTGTTCTTTTTGATATATCAGCCGTTTAAATACTAAAGTTTATTTGTGATCATATGAAATTTGTAACGAATACATGTTACGTAAATCAGTCTTTGCTTTGAAAGAATGTACATATTGTAACTTTTATAAAACTAGAATGTTATAGAATATGTTCCAAGACAAAGTGCCACGAAGGATATTATACTATTGAATCTAAAATGATTAACAATTCGGTTTTAGATATTGTATGATTAGTTCATCTATAGCAGCGTGCTTTGTATAGCTCTCCATTTGGTTTTTTACCCAGCATCTAATGATAGAATAAAAAAGGAGCTTCACATTTTTATTCATTGCAAAGCAAGCAAGTAGCGGTAGATACTTGGTCGGATACTTTTTAGAGGTGGATCATTTTTAACCACCATTTCTCAAACATTATTTTATATCTTTGGCAGATCACACTAACATGCCGGCGGCCTCCTATGCTTCTCTCTTTGCTGCCTTGGTCCAAACCGCCATATGGACTCTTTGATGTTAAAGAAATTCACGTTTCTTCGAGACAAATATATCAAACAAAGACCAGCTTATCCTAAGTGATATCAAGAATCTCTTATAATTGGAAGTAAACCAAATTTTAGGCCTTGTCGACATATGAAAATTGAAGGTAACCCCTAAAACATGATTTACTCAGCAGGTTTGAACGATCACATGCTGTTATATATTTGTGTGTATACACTCATGAGCCTATTGGCTAATAGCTCGTAGGAAACTTGTCAAAAAACTTTCATGCTTTTGCTTCTGTAACACCATATTTTTGAACAATTTTTAATTCTTGCAGTTTGAAGAAGATATTATTCTACGGACTTAGGGAAATCGTGTGTCTTTAGATATGCAATTTTAATTGATTAGTTACTTAGATAACAGCATTTGCGATTTTCAGAGAGTAAAAATGATTGTTTTGCCTAAAATGCATTATTAGAAACATGCCTAAGAACAAGATGATTAATGCTCACTACAACATTCACTGGCTACCCCAGTGAGAGATAATTTTGCTGACTTTTCTACGAGACTTCGTGCCACGTAAGATATATTTTTGTCGTTTAGTGAGGATTCCCCAGCGACAATTGTCGCCGGGGAAAACAGCGATGGGGAAAGTGGTAAGTGTGGTAGTGGCTAAATAGAAAATCAAAAGTGAAGATATATAATGAGAAAATGCATGAGTGATGTGTCAAATAATTAATGAAATATACATGAGTTTTGACATATATATCTCACGTCTCTCTATCATTACTCTTTTACAAAATATATGGTGTACTAAGTAATACTAATCAAACAACAGTGATTTACTTTTTAAGGGATAACAAGCAAGCAAAACATAGTTTTAAGATTAAACAAGAGTAAATGATTTTATAATTCTTTTTGAACGGCAAATTTATGTTAATAAGACCAAGTTTCTTATAACGGAACATTATATTAATAAAGAGCTCTAGCAAGAACCTAGAGGCACTGAAGAGAGTTGCAAACATCAAATCGCGCAAAGAAACACTCCTACCGTTTACCAAACAAAACGAATCCCGAACACAAGTACGCAACGACACCACGCAATTGGGAAAGATTACCTTAGACAACCCAAAAAAAAAGTCTTGAATGATATCATTAAGCCACAAGTTAAGAGACAAAACAAACTACGTCATATGACCGAAGCAACTGATCAAGAGCTTAAGACGACATTAAAGTGAATGTATAGATGATAGCCATGAATCAGGATATAAACAGATGCAGATAGCCATAAATATACATTTCATAAAAGTCCCATTGCATAACAAACTTGGTTGGTTAAGATTATGCATCATATCCTAAAGTAACCCATAATAATATTGATATTATCACAATCAATGCCTTTTTTAGTTAATATCCAATCAAACTTCCCAGCTTTATAGTATCTATCTTTACTAAGAGAAACCACATTTCCAAAAAAATCAAAAACTTAAATAATGAGTAAAATTATTAGAAAAAAAATACCCTTAATTATAAAATACAATGCAATCTATTAAATATTTAAAAATTTAATTACAATTTAAACAACTAACTATCTTCAGTCTCTCTTACTTCACATTCGTTTATACATAAAAAAAAGAAAAAAGATTACACACAAATTGACGCAAATGTACACAGTTGCTGCTATGTGCGGGTGATTGTCTACACGTCTAGTAATATACACATACGTACAAGTCTTGTTTTCGAAAAACTTATAGAGTGGAAAATACAATCCAAAGTCAAAATACAACTCTTTTTAGTGGAGCATTTGCTACAAAAATACCATCTAAATGCCTAACCTAGACTACCATGACAACTACAATTTTCAAACTCAGTCTCATTTCCCCCCTATAAATACTTTCTAGTTAATATAATCTATTACACCATTCAAACTTCTATAAGTTATAAACATAATATATACACTCTTCAAAACACCATGAATACTAGCATAAAGAAAATCTTCATATCCCTGTTCATTGTCATGGCTATGGCCATTAACATTTCTTCAACACCAGTCGAAGAGGAAGACGAAGATCTTATGTCTACTTATGGTTCACTAAGAGGGGCCAGTCGGTTCCTTGCCCAACACTCAAGTGGCTCGCTAAAATGCAACAAGAACCCAAGACTATGTCGGGCTAAAGGTAGCCCCGGTCCAGATTGTTGCAAGAAGAAATGTGTTAATGTGAAGACCGATAAACAAAATTGTGGGCTTTGTGGGAAAAAATGCAAGAACCAAGAGATTTGTTGCAAGGGAAAATGCGTCAACGTGATGAAGGACAAGCGTCATTGCGGAGGGTGCGACAATAGATGCAAGAAAGGGAATACTTGTGTTTATGGGATGTGTAGTTATGCATAAAGAAAAGTATTGTTGAGATACATGCATGAAGCCTGCATGTTGCAAATAGCAATTCAATTTATATCTTATTACAAAGTTGATATTTATTAAAGAGTTTAAGTATATCTTCATACGTTGCTCATGGATCTTATGAGCATAAATATATGTTGCATTGTCGTTCTTGAGGATCAAGAATAGGAAGATAAATAAGCTTTTTTGTAATCTTGATCAATTTATACTCTGATTTGTAGCCTCTTCTTTGGAATGTATTTAGTTATGTATATGCTTTTAATTTCATGAGAGCTTTATTAGTTTGTTCATTTTGATATATCAGCCGTTTAAATACTAAAGTTTATTTGTGATCATATGAAATTTGTAACGAATACATGTTACGTAAATCAGTCTTTGCTTTGAAAGAATGTACATATTGTAACTTTTATAAAACTAGAATGTTATAGAATATGTTCCCAGACAAAGTGCCACGAAGGATATTAAACTATTGAATCTAAAATGATTAACAATTTAGTTTTAGATGTTGTATGATAATTAAGTTCATCTATAGGGCGTGCTTTGTATAGCTGTCCATTTGGTTTTTTACCCAGCATCTGCATCTCTGATGATAGAATAAAAAAGGAGCTTCACATTTTTAATCATTGCAAAGCAAGCAATTAAGTAGCGGTAGATACTTGGTCGAATACTTTTTAGAGGTGGACCATTTTTAACCACCATTTCTCAAACATTATTTGATATCTTTGGCGGATCACACTAACATGCGGGCGGCCTCCTATGCTTCTCTCTTTGCTGCCTTGGTCCAAACCACCATATGGACTCTTTGATGTTAAAGAAATGCACGTTTCTTCGAGACAAATATATCAAACAAAGACCAGCTTATCCTAAGTGATATCAAGAATCTCTTATAATTGGAAGTAAACCAAATTTGAGGCCTTGTCGACATATGAAAATTGAAGGTAACCCCTAAAACATGATTTACTCAGCAGGTTTGAACGATCACATGCTGTTATATATGTGTGTGTATACACTCATGAGCCTATTGGCTAATCGCTCGTAGGAAACATGTCAAAAACATTCATGCTTTTGCTTCTGTAACACCATATTTTTTAACCATTTTTAATTCTTGCTGTTTGAAGAAGATATTATTCTACGGACTTAGGGAAATCGTGTGTCTTAAGATATGCAATTTTAATTTGATTAGTTACTTAGATAACAACATTTGCATTTTCAGAAAGTAAAAATGATTGTTTTGCCTAAAATGCATTATAAGAAACATGCCTAAGAACAAGATGATTAATGCTAAATAGAAAAATCAAAAGTGAAGATATATTATGAGAAAATGCTTGAGTGATGTGTCAAATTATTAATGAAATATGCATGAGTTTAGACATATATATCTCACGTCCCCCTATCATTACTCTTTCACAAAATATATGGTGTACTAAGTAATAGTAATCAAACAACGGTGATTTACTTTTTAAGGGATAACAAGCAAGCAAAACACAGTTTTAAGATTAAACAAGAGTAAATGATTATATAATTCTTTTTGAACGGCAAATTTATGTTAATAAGACCAAGTTTCTTATAACGGAACATTATATTAATAAAGAGCTCTAGCAAGAACCTAGAGGCACTGAAGAGAGTTACAAACATCAAATCGCGCAAAGAAAAACTCCTACCTTTTACCAAACAAAACGAACCCCGAACACAAGTACGCAACCACACCACACAATTGGAAAAAATTACCTTAGACAACCCAAAAAAAAGTCTTGAATGAAATCATTAAGCCACAAGTTAAGAGACAAACCAAACTACGTCATATGACCGAAGCAACTGATCAAGAGCTTAAGACGACATTAAAGTGAATGTATAAATGATAGCCATGAATCAGTATATAAATCATGAATCAGGATGTAAATAGATGCAGATAGACATAAATATACATTTCATAAAAGTCCCATTGCATAACAAACTTGGTTGGTTAAGATTATGCATCATATCCTAAATTAACCCATAATAATATTGATATAGTCACATGCCTTTTTTGCTTAGTTAATATCCAATCAAACTTCCCATCTTTATAGTATCTATATTTACTAAGAGAAACCACATTTGCAAAAAAATCAAAAACTTAAATAATGAGTAAAAATATTAGACTAAAATACCCTTAATTATAAAATACAGTACAATGCAATCTATTAAAAATTTAAAATTTAATTACTCCCTCCGTCCCAAATTATAAGCCCATCTTAACTTTTTCAAAGTCATTTTATTTCAACTTTGATCTTAGTTATTTTTTTTAGCGTTATATAATGCTTGATATAAAATATGTAAATGGATATGTGATTTAAATGCATTTTTATTGGTATACTTTTCATCGAGTATTATATAATATGAAAAAAATAATAATTAAAGTCAAAGTCGGAAGAAAAAAACTTTGAAAAATAAAAAATGAACTTATAATTTAGGACAGAGGGAGTATAATTTAAACAGCTAACTATCTTCAGTCTCACATACTTCACACTCAGATATACATAAAAAAAGATTACACACAAATTGACACAAATGTACACAGTTGCTGCTATATGCGGTGATTGTCTACTCGCCTAGTAATACACACATACGTACAAGTCTTGTTTTCGAAAAACTTATGGAGTGGAAAATACAATCCAAAGTCAAAATATGACTCTTTTTAGTGGAGCATTTGCTACAAAAATACCATCTAAATGCCTAACCTAGACTACAATGACAACTACAATTTTCTAACTCAGTCTCATTTCCCCCCCTATAAATACTTTCTTAGCTAATATTATCTATTACACCATTCAAACTTCTATAAGTTATAAACATAATATATACACTCTTCAAAACACCATGAATACTAGCATAAAGAAAATCTTCATAGCCCTGTTCATTGTCATGGCTATAGCCATTAACATTTCTGCAACACCAGTCGAAGAGGAAGACGAAGATCTTATGTCTACTTATGGTTCACTTAGAGGGGCCAGTCGGTTCCTTGCCCAACACTCAAGTGGCTCGCTAAAATGCAACAAGAACCCAAGACTATGCCGGGCTAAAGGTAGCCCAGGTCCAGACTGTTGCAAGAAGAAATGTGTTAATGTGAAGACCGATAAACAAAATTGCGGACTTTGTGGGAAAAAATGCAAGAACCAAGAGATTTGTTGCAAGGGAAAATGCGTCAACATGATGAAGGACAAGCGTCATTGCGGAGGGTGCAACAATAGATGCAAGAAAAGGAACACTTGCGTTTATGGGATGTGTAGTTATGCATAAAGAAAAGTATTTTTGAGATACATGCATGAAGCTGCATGTTGCAAATAGCAATTCAATTTATATCTTATTACAAAGTTGATATGTATTAAAGAGTTAAAAGTATATCTTCATACGTTGCTCATGGATCTTATGAGCATAAATATATGTTGCATTCTCGTTCTTCAGGATCAAGAATAGGAAGATAAATGTAAAAGAGGGGTTGGTTAATAGTTGAAGGACTCATATTGGAACATTGAAATAGTGTAGGGTTTGTTTTGTAACTTTTTTGTTATTCTTTTCTCCTTCCTCCCATCATTTCTCACTGTGATAAAACCTTTGTATCTTTCATTTTGAAGTAATAAGGAGAATCATTTTCACCGTGTGAGCGTGTGTTTCTCTCACTCATTCTTGTCAACATGCACTAGAACAAAAATTGGATTTGGCCACACCGAATATGTGTGACGATATACATATAGTCACACATGATTTTTCGGTGTGTGTGACTAAAGGTGCGCGACCATAGGTACTCTATGGTCGCGTGTTTGACTTTTTTAGTCTCTATTGCAAAGAGTAACCAAAACCGTAACATGTGTGACTAATTAGGTACAAATTTTGTTGGATTAATCAGATTAGTGACCATAAACACCGTATAGTCACACAAAGCATGTTTCTTTTGGGTATTTAGTCACATACAATTAAGCATAAAGTGGCCAAAAGTGTCAATAAGTGTGACCATATGTTGTTTAAGGTGAAGAAATATGTCTTTTGTGTGACTATTGATCATCCAATGGCCACTTGAATTTTATGTTTATGTGGCCTTTTGTAACATTTAGTCACATAAAGCATGTTTCTTTTAGGTATTTAGTCACATACAATTAAGCATAAAGTGGCCGAAAGTGTTAATAAGTGTGACCATATGGTGTTAAAGTGAAGAAATGTGTGTTTTATGTGACTTTTGATCATCGAATGGCCACATGAATTTTATGTTTGTGTGGCCTTTTCTAACATTTAGTCACACAAAGCATGTTTCTTTTAGGTATTTAGTCACATACAATTAGGCATAAAGTGGCTAAAAATATTAATAAGTGTGACCATATGGTGTTTTAAGTGAAGAAATGTGTGTTTTGTGTGACTATTGATCATCCAATGGCCACATGAATTTTATGTTTGTGTGGCCTTTTCTAACATTTAGTCACACAAAGAATGTTTCTTTTGGGTATTTAGTCACATACAATTAAGCATAAAGTGGCCAAAAGTGTTAATAAGTGTGACCATATGGTGTTTAAAGTGAAGAAATGTGTGTTTTGTGTGACTATTGATCATCCAATGGCCACATGAATTTTATGTTTGTGTGGCCTTTTCTAACTTTTAGTCACACAAAACATGTTTCTTTTAGGTATTTAGTCATATACAATTAAGCATAAAGTGGCCAAAAGTGTTAACAAGTGTGACCATATGGTGTTTAAAGTGAAGAAATGTGTGTTTTGTGTGACTATTGATTATCCAATGGCCACATGAATTTTATGTTTGTGTGGCCTTTTGTAACATTTAGTCACACAAAGCATGTTTCTTTTAGGTATTTAGTCACATATAATTAAGCATAAAGTGGCCAAAAGTGTTAACAAGTGTGACCATATGGTGTTTAAAGTGAAGAAATGTGTGTTTTGTGATTGTTGATCATCCAATGGCCACATGAATTTTATGTTTGTGTGGCCTTTTTAACATTTAGTCACACAAAGCATGTTTATTTTGGGTATTTAGTCACATATAATTAAGCATAAAGTGGCCAAAATGTTAATAAATGTGACCATATGCCGTTTAAAGTGAAGAAATGTGCATTTTGAGTGACTATTGATCATCAAATAGCCACATGAATTTTGTTTTTGTGTGGCATTTTATAATATTTAGTCACACAACGAATTAAGCAAACAGTGACTAAAAGTGTTAATATACATCTTTTAGTCACATTTAAAAAATAAATATATATCAAAACAAATTGAAATATATATCAAAACAAATTCAAATATAATAAAATTGGAATGTATATAACTGAATCAAATACAAAATTCTTATATAACCCTATATCCTAGGACCTCCTTTTATACACCAAGGAGTCCTAGTCGACTCTAATCTTGTCTTAAGTATCTATAATCTTTCCATAAACAACTAATACATATCATATAAGCAAGACTAACTATATGAACCAACTGTACTAACTTATAACTAACTAATACACTAGCGTATTAACTTCAAGCGTCTTAATCTCGAAAGCGGTCTTAACATTGTACTAGAAGTACTAACTTTCACTAGAGTCTTAACTCGAGAAGTCTTAACTTTGGTCTCATATTCAACATTGTGTTCACGATCACGAGTGAACGTCTTGGTTTGCAATTCACAAAACCATAATCTTTTTGTCCGAATCAGTATGACGGTTCGTAATTCAACATTCAATGATCGGACATAATGAAATCTTACCGAATCTTGAAGCCTTCTTAACTTGATCTGCAAGAAGATAATGAGAATTTGATCAATACGAGAAAGTGTTCTTAAATGCGTAAGATATTTTGAGTGTATCTGATTACCTTGTTCTTCCTTCAAATGCGTCATTGATTTCATCACCGGTTGGCCTACTCGGAAAAGTCGACACGATGACATATTTCTTTTCCACTTGGTTCATTTATCCTATTGAACAACTCATACCGATATGGATAAGCCATCCGCAAGTGTATAATTTCTCAAATATCGGTAAAAGCAAGTGAAAACATACCAATATCTAAGATTTATCAGACCGCTTGACTACAAGTACTAGTGGGAAATAACTATGTTTAGTTTTACCAATGTCAATCACACTCATAATATAAATTACTCAAGGACATTACAAAGGTATACCGACTAATACTACTCGACATGTAGCCAAATATAGAGATGACCACCCAAGAAATGCTTTAATGAAGCCTCTGTTTATGCAAATTGCGCTTAAAGAGCTAGCAAAAATCATTGGTTCGTCTCATTTAAGTGGTAGTCGATTAACATGGATCTATAGTAAAATAAATTGGATAATACTACAAGTAATCGGACTTCACATACTTCACTTGATGACGGTTTATGGCCGCCTAACTAATTAAATGATACATAACTACTATTCATAACCTCTCATAAACTTTCTTGGCGGTCAAAGATTACACTTGCAATTTAAACTCGATAAATCGTCAATGGTGAAATTCTAATCTAACAACACCAACTAAACAATAAATCAAGAAACAAATACCATAATAATATCGAACTAGGCACTTTGCAAAATCAACTAGGTGCTTATCTTAATGAAGATTGGAATATAATACGTAAATTAGAAAATGGATACCGCTCAAGCGGAAACCTTGCGAGATCCGCTCGATTGTTCTTGTAGGCACAAGGTTTTTAGAAGGAGGCGCGCCTTCTCCATGTCCGATTTGATTCTCGCAATGAGAAAGAACTTTTCAATGACCTCCTTGTACTCCTCGGTGATACACGACCATACTCAAGATCTTCAATTGGTGGTCATTGTCTAAAAATAATAGTTTTAAGTACTCAGTATTTATTTGAAATATCACTACCTAATACTCTAATCAATACAACAAAATAAACTAAGCGATGTACTTATTAACAAACATTACAAACTAACAGTGTATTTATTAAAGTGGACAATTCCATATGATTTATGGAACCTAGTTCTAAACTTAGATTGTTTTCATGCTCCACGTTGAACCGGTGACGGATCGGTGGTTGTAAACTAAAGGAGCCAAACTTTGCCAGCTTGTCTCTTTCTTTAATTATTGCAAAAATTGAGGATTTAGTCATTCCATCAATTATCATAGGTGATCAAATTTCAATTGAGGGTTTACAAATCCAGTAGTGGCAGAGACATTTCTTGAATCTGGTGTCAAACAAATCGGGGCATACATGTTGTATATATCAATATTTCCTATCTCATCCAAAGCTTTGTTTGTAATATTGTCACACATTGCACTAGAAGATTCACTTGAAAAGTTACAGCATTTAAAGATGGCATCATGTGTCGCGTCTGAAAGTATAGAATGAGTCCACCAATAATCAAACAGTCCTTTCTGACTCATTTCATCATCAATCCACGTATTTCCTATCTGCAAATTTTACACCAATTACTCAATTAGTACATATTGCAAAACTGGTGGAAATAAGTGTCTTGTGAGTGAACTTACAGCAATCAGAAGATGTATTTGAATAAGAGAAGCCAACTCCAGCAGGCGACTCCAGAAACAACATACTTGCAACTGCACATTACATTCTTTGTGTTTATGATATATGTCTAATAAGCAGGGGTATATAAAACCTAGAATAAGATCTAACCGTTGTTCCATGCTTATCATTTGTAAAAAGAGTTTTTCCATCACTATTGATTCGAGCAGTAGAAGTTCGACATGGCTCGATCATGGAAGAACATACGGGAACTGTCAAATGACCGATTTTTAAATTAATTAATATATCTTGAATCAAATTTGAAAATGTCTAGTCTTTGTCCTACTAAATCATTACTTTTGCTTGAGGCATCTAGAAACAACTCTAGTCGTCATTTAATTCCTCGTAACTATGTAAAAGTTTGTGGCAGTTTATGATTGTGTGCTACTTTGCAACAATGCATTATATAAAGTTAACGTGGAAAAGTACCTCTATTTAGCCACAAAACCAATGGCTTATTTGAAGAATTGGTGGGAGACTCAACCAAATAATAGAATAGAGCTCTCCCAGCACTTGGATTGAGTGACATATCCTGAATATTGATCCAAATCGACACTGCAGTTGGCACAGCAATGACACAATCTTGTCGAGCTGTGCCAAACCATTTTGAGGTGCAATAACTGCTTTATATCAGGTCATAAAATAGACTATCGGTTCCAATTTGTAAGCCCCCATAAGTGAACAAAAGCTTAAGACAGATAATTGATCATCAAAATCATCTACCTTACTTCTCAATTTTCCAAAGATTCGGAGTCAATGTCACAGAGCCAAGCTTAATCTCATATTGTCTACAACTGTGGTGTTTGACACGCTGCGAATTTGCAACTAGTCCACTAATCCATACAAAGCATCCTAATAGGATAATACCATAAAAAATGAACAAAGCTAAGAGCTTTTGGCATGGGCATGTGACACAAAAAGCAATAACCACATCAGACACAAGCCTTTGAGATTAAGCACCAAGCGAGTCCCAAGATTAGATTAATCTAATAAAAGCAAGAAAGAAAAGTAAGATGTAAGCAATAACCACAACCCATCAATTAGTGATGAGCCTATCACGATACCATGGACCAAACAACTAAACTAGTGTATTTGATCGGCAACTAAAACCAAATTCGCAAGAAAAGCAACAAAACTAGATATAATCCCATTATGCAAACTACGCAAGTTCAAACATAATCCCGATATAAAACCAAAGAAACAACCATAAGAAAACCAAGAAACCAATTTCTATAAAAGATCACACACCAAAATTGCACTTCTCATATACACGGATACATCATAAACAAATACTCATTTACCACCAACCGAAGAATTCTCCATAATCAACTTCAACCGCTTCTCCAAAACCTCAAACTCCTCCATCCTCTGATCCCTCCACCTCTTCTCAAACCGAACCTCCTTCTCAACAACCGCCAATCGCCTACCATCACTCATCATTCTCTTCCTATTCACATTCAACGACTCGTCCACCACTTCACCTAGCGCCTTCATCCCACATTTCACAACCTCGCTATCATCGCTAACCCTAACCTTAACCTCATCATCCTTAACCCTAACCTTATAATTAGGGGAAGATGAGGAGATTGGTGTGGGTTGTTGGATTGGGATTTGGGGGAGATGATGTGAGATCTATTTTAGGGGGAGATGAAAAACGGAGATTGGGTTTCGGGGTTAAATGAAAATTGAAATTAGGTTTTGGGGGGAAATGAAAAGTGAAATTGGATTTTGGGGGTAAAATGAATTTTCGCCTTATACAGTATTTTTCTAATATTTAAGAAAGTAGGGGTGTTAATGTGTTATTTGGGTTGACACGGTCGGGTTTGGGTCTAGGTCGTTTAAAATTTATATACTTTTAGTGTTTACATACAAATTAGAAAGAAAAAAATGAAACTCGGGTCACTCGGATTGACCTGAACTCAAGTAAGAGACAAATATTATACCCGAAACCCGACCTTGTTTAGAAATTGGGTCAATTCGGGTTGACCCGATTGACCCGAATATGATTTTTGACCCGACTAACCCGACCCGAAATGCCATATCCGGGTTAGGGTTCGAGTTCGGGTCAAGTCGGATTTTAAAAAATTCCTATTTGTAAGTGTTTTATGGTCGCTTTAATCATCAAAAGCGGAATTCATATGAAGGAGTTATGTTGTATTGCTTTGGCCATAACTCTTTCATACGAACTCCGCTTTGGCCATAACTCCTTCATACGAAGTCAAGCTCAAGCCGAGTTCAAACTTTCGATCCCGGATAACATGATCGCGAGGTCCCCGGATACTTGCTTAGTGTTTGTAACAAGCGGTATACACCTACAAAGGCGGTGAAACCCATGCATGACCGCTTTAATAACTTCAAAATTCAAATACAATTCCTATAACCTTCACACTATAACTATACAACTACCAAGTCGGTGCAACCCATGCATGACCGGTGATAATGGCTAATTCACATGGGTCATGGGTCATGTTCATTAGGTTATCACTAGTCACATTCATTATAATGGGTATTTGACATCATATGGGTCATATGCATCGGGTTATAGTTGCTTATAGTGCCATGTTACGACACATCCATGACTGTTGACAATGAGTAATTAACATGGGTATTGGGTCGTGTGCATTAGGTTGTAGTGGCTTATAGTGTCATATTATCAACCAATACATGACTTGTGATCGACAATGGGTAATTGACATGGGTCATGGGTCATGTGCATTGGGTTGTAGTGGCTTATAGTGTAATGGAACCCATGCATGACCGGTGATAATGGCTAATTCACATGGGTCATGGGTCATGTGCAATACCAATGTTGTTAAAACCGGGTTTTAGTTGACCCTTTCGAGTCACGGTTCAACGTGTTTTTGCTCAAAATCGACGGTCACCCATCCGGTTCATGGTTCAACCGGTTCAACCCGAGTTTTAAAACACCGCTCAACACTCATAAATGCTACTTCATGGGCGTTGTAAAATTAGCATTCGAAAAATAGATAAAACTACTTGCTACTTGGCAAATGAACATTAAAATCATAATGTTCAACACTCACCTTTCTTAGAGCATGTGCAATGGCAAAAGTCATTAATGACTTTTTGCAATAAATTAAATTATATTTTATATATAAAAAGTCATTCATAAAATTTGGTCCAATGCAAAAAGTCATTACAAAATCTTTTTATGTATTGAATTCATTAAATTAGAACAAAAAATATGCCTGAAGAGAGCAAAATGCTATTGCTCAACCACTTGGAGTTTATCAAGTCTTCGAGTAAAAATCTTTTCTTCAAGTTATTATCACAATACGTATGAATAACTTTTTTAAATAGTGAAAAGTCATTCTTCAAACTTGCATCAGGGATGCTCTTAAATGCTTCTAAATGCTCCGCGTCAAACACACTTATATTAATCATCAAATTATATATATATATATATATATATATATATATATATATATATATATATATATATATATATATATATATATATATATATATATATATATATATATATATATATATATATATATATATTCGTAGTTAGACTTATATAAAACTACATATTTCTCCAAAAATTGAAATTTCCCTCTTCATATTTTCAATAGCCGCTTAAAAGTTTCCCCAAAAATCAAATTTACATTTTTATTATCCCTCGCTCCCCTCCATTTGTTTTCTACCATTATCCTCTTCCTCTTCTCATCTCACATCCTCTCTCCATTCTGTCATCAACTAAGCCAAATTCGATTCTTGTAATCGACCCTTGCTAATCACAACCCCCAGTCATCAGTCGCATCCTTGGACATCACAAACCATCGCGATACACCATCTTCACTCTCCATTTCAAGTCCGTGCACAAATCAGATACTTTAATGCATTATATGATCAATTTTATTATCAATTTGACGTCTTCATGACTCAATTTTGTGTTTGGTTGATTTTAGAAATTAGGGTTCATATAAACCCGGATCTATATAAGCTTGGAACATGCTTTTCTTGCAATTGATGCTCATTACAAGGTAGTTACTTGATATTTATTTTCATTTTATGCTTAATATTACATGTTTTGTTGCACCAATATTGATAGCTTGTATGGTCAAGGTTCAAAATCGGACATTTTGTAGAATCTTGGGAAAATGGCTCATGTAATATTGGATGGTCATTCTATTTCATGGCTGTGATGGGTTCTAGTGTTGAATAGTTCCATACATTTATTGAATTTGGGTTGTAATAATCACTTAGGCAACAAGCTGGTAATTTGTGCTTAAAGTGCATGACTTGAATATACAAAATAAATTGCCAATATAGCATGGGATTTTGTGTTAAAGTTGGTGTTAGAATTTGTTTAAGTACATATTTTAGTAAACCGGCTATGCATTTTAGTTGGTCTTGGAATGGGTTATACTAGTGAACAGGCATGTTGATACAAGAGAATATTATATGATTGATGGTACATACTTATGTTCAACCTCTTCAAATATCGAACAACTTATAAAATGAACTAAATTATTTTTTGATTACTTGACGCAATGTGTGATTTGATTTGGTTATATTAGATGATTATGTGTCCTAAATAAAGTAGTACATACTCATAAAACGTAACAGTTTGTTTGCTACATGACTATATTTTAAAGTATCTTAGATATTTTTTTTACTTGTTCGTTTCTTGCTAGGTTGTCAAGTACGTGGTCTAGTCTGCTAGTTAGTATGATGGCTAAAAGTAGTTGTTTGCAATGAAGAGTGCCACCTCTAAAGACAAATAGCCAACAGAAGGACTGTAAAATATTTAAAATGTCAATACCGGTGTGTATCAAATATATACATTCATGTCGTTAAATATTTATATTTGTAGGAACAATAGGCACACCAACATCATCTAGCACTTCAGAAGTGGCTCTAGGAAGAAGAGGAGCAGAGGACCAAATATTTCACTAGGTAAACTGCTCTTAGGCACCCAAATTGTGTAGTCATTACAATCCCTTAACTTTTATTGTGGGATATCGGATATTATTCTAGTGAACTTGTTGTTAAAACTTGTTATTTGAATGTTGGTTTAGTATGTAAACACGCTTAATTGAAATACTTTGCTACTTTGTTAGATGGTTTGGTGAGCACTCATGACCACTTTGTTGATAAAGAAAATAGAATTTATAAATATATTAACAAAATATGTTTGATGTATGTAGGTTGGCACATCTTATTGACGCAAAGCTGTAGATCATGCGCTAGAAATCATACACAACATAACCGTGGGAAGTAGTCGATAACTAGCAGCTGATATCCCAATGTTTATAATCTTGGCAAGGCGTTGGTTAAGCCTTCAGTGGAAGAAATCGATAACAAGCAGCTGGTATCCAATGTTTATAATATTATAAAGGTCATGCAGCTTGGTCAGTTAAGATAATCCAGATTTATGTTAACAAGCTGTAAGCTATATCGTATTGGATCTATATGAGTTTAGAATGTCTAACACGATAGAAAACATTGTATCTATATACAATGCACTCACTATGTCTAGTATTATCGAGTTTAGGTACTCATTGGAATTCAAGTGATTGTATAGCTTTGAATTTATGAATGATTAATAAAATTTGATTTGAATGTATTTTGGCATCCTGTTTGTAGTTACATTTGATTTACGCTTGCTTAATATGATGTTGTATCAAACTGTTTGGAGTGGAAAAGAACAATGCCAAATACATGCTTGGAATAATTATTTAAAGCGTGCAAATATATGTGAGCGTGAATGCGGAACATCACGGTGATAGGCCTAGAAGCAAGAACCACGTTACCATAAGCGCCGGATGGAGAGAGATTGTTGAGGAGTGTCGGTGGGAGCGAAACAAAATGGTCGATTCAATCTTGTTGACTTTGTGAGCGACGACCAAGCTTCGTGTCTTCACGTACTCCGCTTATAATTCCGATGATTTAGCATGTGTTAAAAGCGTAATTCGAGCGTTATCGGTTGTTATTGGTACATGTTTATAAACAGATTCTTGGATTGTGTAGGATTTGGTTGGCTTCATTTAGGGTGTGTGTTCCCAAGTAGTTGAAGCCATTCATGAGATGGAATATAAACTACTTGGTATAGCCCCTATCTGGAAGTGTATGGTTCCTAGTGGTGCATTAAAAGGTGTTCTTTGTGATGGTTGGCATCTGTCCATGGTTGTATGATATGGGCAGTTTGTTTTAGTTATCAGACTTATAAGAACAGTTATATCAGATATTGAATAGAGTTGCCTTGTATGCAACTTGATATGGGACTTATCCATACCAGTGTGTGTTGCTTTTTTTATTGTACAAAGTTTCCTTAATTAATACAAGTTCATCTTTGCACAAAAAAAATGTATATATATTTTGTGTTGTGGTCTGCTTATAAACATAAAACTTTAGTGGTTAAAGCTGCCAGTACAAAGTTAAGTCTAGTAGGTTAGTTTTAGTGGTTAAGGCTGCCAGTACAAAGTTAAGTCTGGCAGGCCTAAGTTAAGTCTGTTTAGTATTCGTAGTTAGTTACATTTATGAAAAGCGAGAATATTTTTGTGTGACTATTGATAATCCAATGGCCACATCAAATTTATTTTTGTGTGGCCATTTCTAACATTTAGTCACACAAAGCATGTTTCTTTGGGTATTTAGTCATATACAACTAAGCATAAAGTGGCCAAAAGTGTTAATAAGTGTGACCATTTGGTGTTTAAGGTGAAGAAATATGTCTTTTGTGTGACTATTGATCATCCAATGGCCACTTGAATTTTATGTTTGTGTGGCCTTTTGTAATATTTAGTCACACAAAGCATGTCTATTTTGTGTATTTAATCACATACAATTAATCATAAAGGTGGCCAAAAGTGTTAATAAGTGTGACCATATGGTGTTTCAAGTGAAGAAATGTGTATTTTGTGTGACTATTGATCATCCAATGGCCACATTAAATTTATGTTTATGTGGCCTTTTCTAACATTTAGTCACACAAAGAATGTTTGTTTTGGGTATTTAGTCACATACAATTAATCATAAAGTGGCTAAAAGTGTTAATAAGTGTGACCATATGGTGTTTTAAGTGAAGAAAGCGTGTATTTTGTGTGACTATTGATCATCCAATGGCCACATGAATTTTATGTTTGTGGCCTTTTCTAACATTTAGTCACACAAAGCATGTTTGTTTTGGGTATTTAGTCACATACAATTAACCATAAAGTGGCTAAAAGTGTTAATAAGTGTGACCATATGGTGTTTAAAGTGAAGAAAGCGTGTATTTTGAGTGACTATTGATCATCCAATGGCCACATATTAAGTTACGTGACCATATGTCTTGGATTTTGGCTACACTTAAATAATATGTGTGACAAAGCGTTTAGCGTGACCATATATGGCATTTGGTCACGGTGTTAGTAACAAATGTGACTTTATAGATTAGCTTTTGGCAAGCTAACACAAACTAAACTTTAAACACACATATTAACTTACGTGAACATATGTCTTCGGATTTTGGCTACACTTAACGAATGTGTAACAAAACATTTAGTGTGACCATATATGGGTTTTGGTCACGGTGTTCAAGTGTGTGACATATATTTGTCCTTTGTTTATATGTATATCATGACTAATGCTTCAACCTTACTTTTCATTTGTCACTTGTTCCAATTTCGGATGTGGCTAAAGAGTTGGCAAAACATATCGGTCACCCTTAAATAATGTGTGACAAAACTTGACTCTATGATTTAGACACACAAAAATTACTTCATGTGACTAACGTATCAAGGTTACTTGTATTTGTCACGCGTTCCAAATTCATATGTGGCTAAATGATCCGAAACAAAATCACAGATACCTTTAGCCACACAATGTTCAATTGTTGGCGATCTGTTGTAATGGTCACACAATCAAAATTTTCATGTGTGACTAATTAGTAAATGTTGTGAATTTTCGTACCTTCAGCCACACAAATATGCGAATGTGTGGCCGTTCCATTTCGACCATGCGTGACCAAATCCCGTTTTTGTACTAGTGATGGTATCAGAGCTCAGTAATGAGTTCTTGATCAGTTACAACCGTTACAACCACCGTAACTAACTTTTCCGATCACCATAAACCACCGTAACTAACTTTTTCCGATCATTATCAAATCATCATTTCTCCATCATTTATATCATTCTCATCACAATTCTTTCATCAATAACTATCAATTTTTCATCTACATTCTGGTAAAGTGATTCAGTTCAAGTGTCTTATTCAAGACTGAATTTGTTGAATCATCTGGTTGTTATAACGGTTCTTTCAAGATTGTTGAAGCTTCCGCAACGTGTTAACAATGGCGAGATCATCTTCTTCAATCGATGCTACTAGCCAAACAGTCAATCTCTTTTGTTCCAAAATCCATTGTATTTACATCCTTCGATGGCCTGGTACTCTTGTGGTGAATGAAAAATTGTTAGGAGCACAAAACTATCGTTCTTGGAGAAGATCGGTTGAAATTGCTCTTTCTACCAAAAGAAAGTTAGGTTTCATCGGAGGAACAATTCCAAGATCACAAGATGATGGGAATTTACAAGAACGATGGGATACATGTAATAATCGGTGATTAGTTGGTTAATGAACTCGAGATCTCGAATCAATTGCAAAGTCTATTATGTTCATTGGGCGCTTATGCAATTTGGATTCAACTTGAGAAAAGATTTGCTCTCGACAATGGGTCACATAAGTATAAGTTGAGCAGAGAAACTTATGAGACTATGCAATCGGGAAGATCGTGAGTGAGTACTATACAAGTATGAAGTGTGTTTGGGAAGAATTGGATTCAATGAATGAATTGCCAAGAATAGTCAATATTACTCCGAAATTGCTTTGTTTTCTAACCGCTTTGAGTACTCGAGAAGAAGAGCAAAGATTGTTTCAGTTCTTGAATGGTTTGGATGAAAAATTTTCTCATCAAAGGAGTCAGTTGTTGTTAAACTCTCCTTTACCAAGTGTTGAAGCTGCTTGTGCTTTGCTTCAGCAAGAAGAGTCTCAAAGGGGAGTATTTGGATCGAGACGGATCAATTGTTGAATCTACAGCCCTCTATAGCAAAGGTGAGGTCAAAGAGAAGTGTAACATATGTGGCTACAAGTGGCATCCACCAGATAAATGTTGGGAGAAAGTTGGTTACCCTACATGGCATTACAAGTATAAGCGATCCTGAGAAGGTAAAGCTCCTCGGAAGGTTTGGTCCAGTTATGTGAAAAAGACAGTGCAATGGTTGAAAGCGGTGGTCATGTGGTCTTCACTTCAAAGCAATTTGAGCAACTAATGAAGAGTATTCCTCATTTCAATCGGACCACCGATGAGACCAATACATTGGAACATCCTTTTGGAGAAGGTACACTTTCTTGTTTTCTTGTGTGAATGGGGTTATAGAAGGATGGATAATTGATCTGAGGCAAGTGATCATATGTCACCGGATAGCAATGATTTGAATGATGTTGAGGCTCTTAAGTGTAAACAGTTATTAATTTGCCAAATGGACATACTTGATCATTTCCAAAGTAGGCAATGTTGCTTTACAAAATGGACTTAAGCTAAACAATGTTCTCATAGTTCCTTCCTTCAAATTCAAGCTTTTGTCGGTCTCTAAACTAACAAAGATTCTCATTGTTTTGTTACATTTTATGAGAAATTACGTGTTATCCGGGACTTGAAAACCGGAAGGTGTTGGGCTTGGGTAAAAAGCAAGTCGGCCTCTATCATCTACTCAATCTTCCTCTGGATCAAATTCATTCTCAACTTTCTTCAATGGTTGTATACGCCCTTGAAGATTGTAGTCTATTTTCATTTTTTCAAGCATTACATTCCAACAAACTATGCTTTTAGTGTTTTCAATAATTCTTACAGTTTGTGGCATCATAGACTTGGTCACATTTCGATTCTACTTTCAAACATATTACTTACATTCACGAAAGTGTATCTCATTCTAATGAGAATTCTTGTTTGACTTGTCCAATGGCAAAATTCACAAAACTTCCATATTACGCTAGTAAATCTCATTCCAAAGTTCCATTTCGACTCATTCATATAGACATTTGGGGACCTATAAAGTTCCAACCATAGGGAATCATAAGTATTTTCTCACTATAGTTGATGATTGTAGTAAATTGTTTGGACATATTTACTAGTCGAAAGTCGATGCCTTTGCCACTTTCAAGTCATTTGTTACTTTTGTGAAGAAGCGGTTTGAAAAAGATATAAAAGTGGTGAGATCGAGACAATGCATTAGAATTTCTCAAAGGATCTATAGGCCCTTTTATGGACTCACTGGGAATAGAGCATCAAACTTCATGTGTTGATAGACCTCGACAAAATGGGAGGGTAGAAAGGAAACATAGAAACATATTGGAGATAGCTAGAGCCCTAAGATTGCATGCTCATTTGCTGTACATTATTGGGGTGTTGTGTTATCAACGCAACATATCTCATTATGATTTCCCAACTCTTGTGTTGAAATTTAAGACACCTTATGAAGTTTTGTTGCAATCTAAACACGAGTATAGTCATCTAAGGGTGTTTGGTTGTTTAGCAATGGCTAGTAATCCTTCAGAGTTCTTGACAAATTTGATTCGAGAGGTGTACCTTGTTTATTTACGGGTTATCCACAACATCAAAGGGTACAAACTTACGAATTTCTTTGAATCATACAAGGTTTGTGTCAAGAGATGTTGTCTTCTATGAACATATATTTCCTACTCTAAAACAAGTATGTTGCAAGTTCTTCAACTGTGCTGCACCCATTTCTTCACCATTGTGGTATGAAGATTTTGTATCCACAACACAACTTTGTTCATGAGCCCCTTTGAATTCTTCTTGAAGTTGTTCATGATTCTGCTGAAGTTGTTCATGAATCTGTGATGTTGTTCATGATTCTGCGATGTTGTTCATGAATCTGCGATGTTGTTCTGCTTGCACCATCTTTCATTCTAACCACTAGTGTTCAAGATGCGGGAATCGGAAGATCCACTAGAGTGTCAAGTGCTCCAAGTCGGCTAAAGATTATGTAACACCAATTCATCAACCAAAGGCTAATCAAGTGTCGATTACTCCTCTTGATCTCAATTTCATGCTTTTCTATGTGCTTTGGTGGCTCATCAAGACCTACTTACTTCAAAAAGCGGTTAAAGAAGAAGATTGGTGTAATGCAATGAATTTGGAGCTAAGAGCATTAGAGAGAATGATACATGGGAAGTATTTGTTCTACCTAAAGGGAAGAAAGCTATTGCTTGTCATTGGATCTACAAAATCAAACTCAAAGCGATGGTACACTTGACAAGAAGAAAGCTAGACTTGTAGTGAATGGGAATAGGCAAAGAAAAGGTGTTGACTATGAAGAAACTTTTGCTCCAGTGGCAAAAATGGTTATTAGAGCTTTACTTGCGATGGCGACCATGAAAGGTTGGGAAATTTGTCAAATGGATGTGTCTAATGCCTTTCTCCATGGTGATCTCTTTGAAGAAGTGTATATGCAAATGCCTCAAGGGTATATTGGAAAGGGGAGAGTGTGCAAAATGTTCCTGTGATTCAAGTTTAGTATGCAAACTCAAGAAGTCCTTGTATGGCCTCAAACAAGCACCTAGGCAGTGGTTTGCCAAACTCTCTTGACATTGTTGTCCTTTGGCTATACTCGATCTAAGGTGATTACTCATTGTTCATCAAGGCGGATCTTGAATCCTACAATGATCCTTGTTTATGTTGATGATCTTCTAATCATTGGTTCTAGCAACACTCGATTCAAGCTCTTAAAACACAATTAAGTACTCATTTTCACATGAAGGATTTGGGTCGGATGAATTATTTCTTAGGATTTGGAGGTGTGCAAAAGTGACCAAGGCATTTTCATCTCTCAAAAAAGTACACTCTTGATTTACTTCAAGAAGTTGGTTTGACTAATGCAAGACCATACAAGTTGCCTATGGATTCTCATATCAAGTTGCAAGCGGACATGGAACTCCTTTACGATCCAGTATCTGAAAATACATAGGCAAACTCATATATCTCACAATAACAAGACGATATTTGCTATCTTGTGCGGTTGTTGAGCGGTTTATGCAAAATCCTACATCGATGCATATGCAAGCGGTGAAACATTTGATGAGATATTTGTTGAATTCACCGGTCAAGGTATATTATTAGCTAATGATTAATTTGTTCATTTGACGCCTATTGTGGCGATGATTGGGCTAGTTGTCCTATGACAAGAAGGTCCACCACCGGCTATTGTATTTCTTTGGGTCAATCACCTATTTCATGGAAATCTAAAAGCAACAAGTGGTGTCTAGATCATCGGTGGTTGAATCTGAGCTATGGCCCTAACATGTTGTGAAGTTACTTGGTGGTGACATTGTTGAAAGATTTGGGGCTCAAAGATCTTGGTCTGTAGATTTGAAATGTGATAATCAAGCGCCATATATATAGGCGCCAATCCGGTCTTCCATGCGAACAAAGCATATAGAAGTGGATTGCCATTATGTAAGGATCAAGTCAAGAATGGAAGTCCTACCTTCTCATGTTTCCACTAAAGACCGGTGGTGATGTGTTTACTAAAGTTCTTCCAGATCGACATTCTAAATTAATGTCAAGTTGGGAGCTTGCGGTCCTTCCACCTCTTCTAAAGGGGTTGGTTAATAGTTGAAGGACTCATATTGGAACATTGAAATAGTGTAGGGTTGTTTTGTAACTTTTACATTATTCTTTGTTATTCTTTTTCTCCTTCCTCCCAGCAGTATAAAACCTTTGTATCTTTCATTTGAGTAATAAGGAGAATCATTTTCACTTGTGTGACTGTGTGTTTTCTCTACTCACATCTCAACAATAAATAAGCTTTTTTGTAATCTTGATCAATTTATACTGCGATTTATAGCCTCTTCTTTGAAATGTATTTAGTTATGTATATGCTTCTCATGAGAGCTTTATTAGTTTGTTCTTTTTGATACATCAGCCGTTTAAATACTAAAGTTTATTTTTGTTCATATGAAATTTGTAACGAATACATGTTACATAAATCTGTCTTAGCTTCAGAACGCACACATTGTAACTTTTATAAAACTAGAATGTTAATATGTTCCGAGACAAAGTGCGACAGATGATATTATACTATTCAATCTAAAACGATTAACAAATGGGTTTTAGATATTGTATGATAAGTTCATCTATAGGGCATGCTTTGTATAGCTCTCCATTTGGTTTTTTACCCAGCATCTGATGATAAAATAAAAAAGGAGCTTAACATTTTCACTCATTGCAAAGCAAGCAAGTAACGGTAGATATTTGGTCGGATACTTTTTAGAGCTGGATCATTATTAACCACCATTTCTCCAAACGACCATATGGACTCTTTGATGTTAAACAAATGCACGTTTCTTCGAGACAAATATATCAAACAAAGACCTATCCTAAGTGATATCAAGAATCTCTCATAATTGGGTCTCGCTTAAAAAAACCTTTTTGCAGTTGGATCCACCGGTTTAACGACCCCCAAAACACTCTTCTTTCTTTGTTGTAGTTGCGGTTCCCTTTCCACTAGCGTCTTGCTAGGTGGTGTTTTTATATAATTCTCCTTGCCGTTAAGAAAAAGGCCTGAATAAGATTTATTACGGAAACGTAAAAGGATCCATCAAAAGGATTGGTATATTTGTGTTAAAATGATGTACAACATGTTATGTGTTAAAACACATGAAACTTGGCCATCATGGTTGAGTCACCTATAGGCAAAAACTAAAGGGTGAAATTGGAAGTAAACCAAATTTTAGGCCTTGTTGACATATGAAAATTGAAGGTAACCCCTAAAACATGATTTACTCAGCAGGTTTGAACGATCACATACTGTTATATATTTGTGTGTATACACTCATGATCCTATTGGCTAAAACGCTCGTAGGAAACATGTCAAAAACATTCATGCTTTTGCTTCTGTAACACCATATTTTTGAACAAAAAGGTGATTTACTTTTTAAGGGATAACAAGCAAGCAAAACACAGTTTTTAGATTAAACAAGAGTAAATGATTTTATAATTATTTTTGAACGGCAAATTTATGTTAATAAGACCAAGTTTCTTATAACGGAACATTATATTAATAAAGAGCTCTAGCAAGAACCTAGAGGCACTGAAGAGAGTTGCAAACATCAAATCGCGCAAAGAAACACTCCTACCTTTTACCAAACAAAACGAACCCCGAACACAAGTACGCAACCACACCACGCAACTGGGAAAGATTACCTTAGACAACCCAAAAAAAAGTCTTGAATGATATCATTAAGCCACAAGTTAAGAGACAAAACAAACTACGTCATATGACCGAAGCAACTGATCAAGAGCTTAAGACGACATTAAAGTGAATGTATAAATGATAGCCATGAATCAGTATATAAATCATGAATCAGGATGTAAATAGATGCAGATAGACATAAATATACATTTCATAAAAGTCCCATTGCATAACAAACTTGGTTGGTTAAGATTATGCATCATATCCTAAATTAACCCATAATAATATTGATATAGTCACAATCAATGCCTTTTTTGCTTAGTTAATATCCAATCAAACTTCCCGTCTTTATAGTATCTATCTTTACTAAGAGAAACCACATTTGCAAAAAAATCAAAAACTTAAATAATGAGTAAAATTATTAGACTAAAATACCCTTAATTATAAAATACAGTACAATGCAATCTATTAAAAATTTAAAATTTAATTACTCCCTCCGTCCCAAATTATAAGCCCATTTTAACTTTTTCAAAGTCATTTTATTTCAACTTTGACCTTAGTTATTTTTTTTAGCGTTATATAATGCTTGATATAAAATATGTAAATGGATATGTGATTTAAATGCATTTTTATTGGTATACTTTTCATCGAGTATTATATAATATGAAAAAAATAATAATTAAGGTCAAAGTCGGAAGAAAAAAACTTTGAAAAATCAAAAATGAACTTATAATTTAGGACAGAGGGAGTACAATTTAAACAGCTAACTATCTTCAGTCTCACATACTTCACACTCATATATACATAAAAAAAGATTACACACAAATTGACACAAATGTACACAGTTGCTGCTATATGCGGTGATTGTCTACTCGCCTAGTAATACACGTACAAGTCTTGTTTTCGAAAAACTTATGGAGTGGAAAATACAATCCAAAGTCAAAATATGACTCTTTTTAGTGGAGCATTTGCTACAAAAATACCATCTAAATGCCTAACCTAGACTACAATGACAACTACAATTTTCAAACTCAGTCTCATTTCCCCCCCTATAAATACTTTCTTAGCTAATATTATCTATTACACCATTCAAACTTCTATAAGTTATAAACATAATATATACACTCTTCAAAACACCATGAATACTAGCATAAAGAAAATCTTCATAGCCCTGTTCATTATCATGGCTATAGCCATTAACATTTCTGCAACACCAGTCGAAGAGGAAGACGAAGATCTTATGTCTACTTATGGTTCACTAAGAGGGGCCAGTCGGTTCCTTGCCCAACACTCAAGTGGCTCGCTAAAATGCAACAAGAACCCAAGACTATGCCGGGCTAAAGGTAGCCCAGGTCCAGACTGTTGCAACAAGAAATGTGTTAATGTGAAGACCGATAAACAAAATTGCGGGCTTTGCGGGAAAAAATGCAAGCACCAAGAGATTTGTTGCAAGGGAAAATGCGTCAACGTGATGAAGGACAAGCGTCATTGCGGAGGGTGCGACAATAGGTGCAAGAAAGGGAATACTTGCATTTATGGGATGTGTAGTTATGCATAAAGAAAAGTATTGTTGAGATACATGTATGAAGCCTGCATGTTGCAAATAACAATTCAATTTATATCTTATTACAAAGTTGATATGTATTAAAGAGTTAAAAGTATATCTTCATACGTTGCTCATGGATCTTATGAGCATAAATATATGTTGCATCGTCGTTCTTCAGGATCAAGAATAGGAAGATAAATAAGCTGTTCTGTAATCTTGATCAATTTATACTGCGATTTATAGCCTCTTTTTTGGAATGTATTTAGTTATGTATATGCTTCTCATGGGAGCTTTATTAGTTTGTTCTTTTTGATATATCAGCCGTTTAAATACTAAAGTTTATTTGTGATCATATGAAATTTGTAACGAATACATGTTACGTAAATCCGTCTTAGCTTTGATAGAATGTACATATTGTAACTTTTATAAAACTAGAATGTTATAGAATATGTTCCAAGACAAAGTGCCACGAAGGATATTATACTATTGAATCTAAAATGATTAACAATTCGGTTTTAGATATTGTATGATTAGTTCATCTATAGCAGCGTGCTTTGTATAGCTCTCCATTTGGTTTTTTACCCAGCATCTGATGATAGAATAAAAAAGGAGCTTCACATTTTTATTCATTGCAAAGCAAGCAAGTAGCGGTAGATACTTGGTCGGATACTTTTTAGAGGTGGACCATTTTTAACCACCATTTCTCAAACATTATTTGATATATTTGGCGGATCACATTAACATGTGGGCGGCCTCCTATGCTTCTCTCTTTGCTGCCTTGGTCCAAACCACCATATGGACTCTTTGATGTTAAAGAAATGCACGTTTCTTCGAGACAAATATATCAAACAAAGACCTTATCCTAAGTGATATCAAGAATCTCTTATAATTGGAAGTAAACCAAATTTGAGGCCTTGTCGACATATGAAAATTGAAGGTAACCTCTAAAACATGATTTACTCAGCAGGTTTGAACGATCACATGCTGTTATATATGTGTGTGTATACACTCATGAGCCTATTGGCTAATAGCTCGTAAGAAACTTGTCAAAAAACTTTCATGCTTTTGCTTCTGTAACACCATATTTTTGAACAATTTTTAATTCTTGCAGTTTGAAGAAGATATTATTCTACGGACTTAGGGAAATCGTGTGTCTTTAGATATGCAATTTTAATTTGATTAGTATACTTAGATAACAACATTTGCATTTTCAGAAAGTAAAAATGATTGTTTTGCCTAAAATGCATTATAAGAAACATGCGTAAGAACAAGATGATTAATGCTAAATAGAAAAATCAAAAGTGAAGATATATAATGTGAAAATGCATGAGTGATGTGTCAAATTATTAATGAAATATGCATGAGTTTAGACATATATATCTCACGTCTCCCTATCATTACTCTTTCACTAAATATATGGTGTACTAAGTAATAGTAATCAAACAACGGTGATTTACTTTTTAAGGGATAACAAGCAAGCAACACACAGTTTTAAGATTAAACAAGAGTAAATGATTTTATAATTCTTTTTGAACGGCAAATTTATGTTAATAAGACCAAGTTTCTTATAACGGAACATTATATTAATAAAGAGCTCTAGCAAGAACCTAGAGGCACTGAAGAGAGTTACAAACATCAAATCGCGCAAAGAAACACTCCTACCTTTTACCAAACAAAACGAATCCCGAACACAAGTATGCAACCACACCACGCAATTGGGAAAGATTACCTTAGACAACCCAAAAAAAAGTCTTGAATGATATCATTAAGCCACAAGTTAAGAGACAAAACAAACTACGTCATATGACCGAAGCAACTGATCAAGAGCTTAAGACGACATTAAAGTGAATGTATAAATGATAGCCATGAATCAGGATATAAACAGATGCAGATAGCCATAAATATACATTTCATAAAAGTCCCATTGCATAATAAACTTGGTTGGTTAAGATTATGCATCATATCCTAAAGTAACCCATAATAATATTGATAGTCACAATTAATGCCTTTTTTGCTTAGTTAATATCCAATCAAACTTCCCATCTTTACAGTATCTATCTTTACTAAGAGAAAACATATTTGCAACAAAATTAAAAACTTAAAGAATGACTAAAGTTATTAGACTAAAACACCCTTAATTATAAAATGCAATGCAATCTATTAAATATTTAAAAATCTACTTACAATTTAAACAACTAACTATCTTTAGTCTCACTTTCTTCACACTCATATATACATAATAAAAAGATTACACACAAATTGACGCAAATGTACACAGTTGCTGCTATATGCGGTGATTGTCTACTCGCCTAGTAATACACACATACGTACAAGTCTTGTTTTCGAAAAACTTATAGAGTGGAAAATACAATCCAAAGTCAAAATACAACTCTTTTTAGTGGAGCATTTGCTACAAAAATACCATCTAAATGCCTAACCTAGACTACCATGACAACTACAATTTTCAAACTCAGTCTCATTTCCCCCCCTATAAATACTTTCTTAGCTAATATTATCTATTACACCATTCAAACTTCTATAAGTTATAAACATAATATATACACTCTTCAAAACACCATGAATACTAGCATAAAGAAAATCTTCATAGCCCTGTTCATTGTCATGGCTATGGCCATTAACATTTCTTCAACACCAGTCGAAGAGGAAGACGAAGATCTTATGTCTACTTATGGTTCACTAAGAGGGGCCAGTCGGTTCCTTGCCCAACACTCAAGTGGCTCGCTAAAATGCAACAAGAACCCAAGACTATGCCGGGCTAAAGGTAGCCCAGGTCCAGATTGTTGCAAGAAGAAATGTGTTAATGTGAAGACCGATAAACAAAATTGCGGGCTTTGTGGGAAAAAATGCAAGAACCAAGAGATTTGTTGCAAGGGAAAATGCGTCAACGTGATGAAGGACAAGCGTCATTGTGGAGGGTGCGACAATAGATGCAAGAAAGGGAATACTTGCGTTTATGGGATGTGTAGTTATGCATGAAAGAATAAGTATTGAGATACCTGCACATACGTGCATGCATGTTGCAAATAGCAATTCAATTTATTTTATCTTACAAAGTTGATATGTATTGAAGACTTAATGTATACATGTATCTATATGAAAATCAATGAATTACTTTCATTTATCAAGCAATTGTCTTTTCCAATAGATGTCTATATATGTCATGTTGGATCAAGAATAGGAAAACAAAAAACTTTTTTGAAATCTGATCACTTTACATTGCGATTAAAAACCCTCTAGCTTTGATATATCAGCCACTTAAAAGCTACTGTACTACTCATTGTTCATATGAGAATTTTGTAACGATTACATGCATGCTAATTAATCAGTCTTAACTTTGAAAGAATGTACATACTGTGACTTCATAAAACTAGAAAATTACAGGATCAATTCCGAGACAAAGTTCCAAGAACGATATTATAAGTACTATTTAAAACGACTATAATTAACAGTCCGGTTCTAAATTTTGTATAATAAGTTCATCTATAAGGCATGTTTTAAATTTGTATAGCTCCCCATTCGGTTATTTGCCTAATTTGTGATGATGAAATCGAAAGGAGCTTCACATTTTCACTCACTGCAAAGTAGGCGCGCAAGTAGCGGTTGATTCTTGGTTGGATATTTTTAAATGGTGGAATATTCATAACGAACCACATTCAACATTGCAGATTTTATCTTTTTGTGGATCACACTAATTCAGGCCGGTGTCCACCTGCTTCTCTCTTTGATGCCATGGTCCAAACCACCATCTGGAATCTTTGGCGAACGTTATACAAATGCACGTGTTTTCGAGTAAAAAAGATCAAACAAAGACCCTATCCTAAGTGATATTAAGCTTCTCTGAATATTGGGTTTAGACTAGGCGTAAAAAACCTTTTTGTAATTGGATCGAGTGATTTAGCGACCATAATAGTACTTGAATAAATTTATTGGGAGAGCATACATTATCATTTAGTTTGTGAATGCCAAACTTGTATTTTCTTTATATACTATAGTACCAAATATGATTATTTATTATTTTTTTTTAAACTAAAATAAGTAAAACTCCATTAATGTTTATTTGTTTTTTTAAGTGGGTGGAGGCGGGCACAACCCTGCCCAGTCTCTACTAAGTTCCACCCATGTTTGCGACCTTCAAAACTCCTTTTTTGTTGTAATTGTGTCTGCGTTTCCATTAGCGCCTTGCTACGTGGTGTTTATAAATAACTCTCATTGCCGTTAAAAAACTTGATAAAGATAGCAAGGTTGCTAGTATTGTATCAGTCTAACTCGTCTATGCAAATAACGGACCTATATTTTTATATGCTCGCTGAATCGATCCTCCCTCAAAAGAGTTGAGTATGATATGTTCTTCGTCCCTCCATTTTTGATTCATTTCATGTCAACAATGTACTACAGTTGTAGCTTTCAGGTCACATTATTTATATGAAATTTTTCAGCAAATAAATATCTTAAAATTTTCAACAGATATTTAGGTTGAACAGACAGATTAACTCACGGCCTCGTGCATGCATGCGTGTGACACTAAAATTGCATAAATATAGTGGAAAAATAGGCAACTCAAAACAAAGATGTTAACCTTTAATTTTAGACAAGTTGCAAGGAAATTCAAGATAAGTTCTTTGTAACTCTAATGTTTATGCAACATAGATTTATACATATTTCTCTTGCAACGTATGTTTATACCATGTGTTTATGCGTGCAGTGTAACTTCTTTATTTATTTGTTTATTTATTTTTCTAAAGAGACGTTTTTAACCATTTAACTGATTATGAAATCACCAATACACGTACTTACACCAAATCAGGTAAAGTCCTACTCTCCAATTTCGACGTTACTATTAGATGATATAACAGCCCATGGGTTGGTCCGTTAAGGTTTTTAGTATCATAATGTAATGCACTATAAATACTTATCGATAATACAATACTATGTTGAGCCGCCTTTCTTAAATCACCCGTCAAATCCTTGTCATCACCCTTTATCTCTTAAAAAAAGTAATAATAATAACAATAATAATAATAATAATAATTCAGCTAAAACCCTAGTTGCTTACTGTTTTGACCGTAACTTTTTAACCGTTTGGTGTTAACTGACGCGGTCAACGTCATTCTCTTTGTTTTTCAATTCTGTACAATACCTAACTTGAATCACATTCGTTGGCCACTAGACCTGTCTTCGAAAGTTGACTGCCGAAAACAAAGTTTATGCTTTGCTTCTCATTTTTTTGCAACCGCTTTATTTTTCTTTTGTTGTTACAAATGAAGATTTTTCTCCGCTTGCAGTCAAACTTCGTCACCAAAAAAACTTTTATTGTTTTAATGTTTATTAAGTTTTGTAATCCAATCCAAGTTTTCGCAATTTCGTCGCTCAAATTACGAAAAAGTATTCGACAATAACGTAGTGAAATGTGTGCATTAAAATTTCTGGTATCTTCAATGTAATATACTATAAATATATATCAATTACACAATACTTTTCACAAAGTTTTCATTATCTAACAATTATATTATTTGCAGAAAGCATGATTTAAACTCGAGACATGTCACATCCAAATGTTCATACAAGTGCACTATATAATTATTCCATATGTTCAAACTACCCTTGATTTTTATGGGGTTAATAATCTTTTAAATCATTATACTTGTCAAGAATGGCGGTTCTGCGCAGCAAACTAAAAAAAATAACTCTTTTAGACATTAAAGTTGACATTTTTGTCTTTCTTTAAGTATTATGATCATATTATGACCATTTCACCATTTCTAAATTTTTTTTGAAATACCTTTTTAATTTTTTTCCAAACTTATTTTTTGAATTTTTTTTCAAAATACTTTTTTTGAAATTTGAATTTTTTTTAATTTTTTTCAAATATTTTTCGAAAAGTAAAATGGTCATATCTTAAAGAAAGATAAAATGTCAACTTTAATGCCTAAAAGAGTTATTTTTTAGTTCACTACGCATAACTCTGCTGCTCTTATAGTATAGTCTTTAA
Source organism: Chrysanthemum lavandulifolium (assembly GCA_022545495.1). NCBI lineage: Eukaryota > Viridiplantae > Streptophyta > Magnoliopsida > Asterales > Asteraceae > Chrysanthemum > Chrysanthemum lavandulifolium. The sequence goes on along the minus strand of CM040243.1, from coordinate 3,261,010 downwards.
AAGTTATTAAACATGCATAATCACCGAGTCATTAAGCATATACAACTACAGTTACTACACTAGGTTATTCACCTAATCACCTAGGATTCTCTAGCAAGATATCTAGAGTTATCTGGTTCCTTATACTGTTTTGTCTTAAATAGTCAAAATAAACAGAAACGCAAATAGTTTCAATCTTCTAATCTAATCATTTGGACACTTTTTAATTCGTAATTCTTCAAGTTGCTTAGTTTGTTAGTCTTTTACTACATGTGTTTATGGATAATAATATACAGATTACACAACCAATCAAAATCTAGCTACGTACGTAATTGAATTTGGTGGGTGTTCAAATACCAACAAATCCACCAAACATGTAACATTATTTTCAATCACATTCAAGAAAGCCATGTGATTTTATGATCTTGGTCAATGAAATCTGAGTCAACTCTTCTCCTATCTTGATTCTTAGGTGGGTATTGGCTACTCGTTTTCAAAGCATCGACCTTTTTCTTGACTTTTCATTATACTCTTTTGAAAGAAAAATATTTTTAATTCAGAAACTTACACAATTTAAGCGAGAAGATTAAACACACAATCTGTCAACACGTTTTTTTGCCATTTTCAAAAAGTACTCGCATTAAAGTAGGCAATTTACAAACCAACTGACTCAGCTCACTTGGCCAACAGACTTTTTTTAAAGCTTGGGAGAGGTTTTATTCCGAGTTCGAGTCTCGCAAGAGATAAATAATCCAGGTTTTCCTCCTAACGCTGGCCGTGAGTTAAGAACTTTCTTCCGAGGCCTCTCTCACAGTGGTTTGGGTCCGGTATAACTTTGTTTGGATGGTTTAACTCGTGAGTCGGATTTCAAATGTGATGTTCTAAAAATAAAATAAAATAAAGTAGGCAATTTATACTATTCAGTTCAAGTCCAATGAACATCAAATGAAAAAGAATTTACCAAGTACAAATATATATCACTTGTTTGATACTTTTATAGAAAAAATTTGGCATATGATGTGGATGGATTTTCGTGTGATTGAAGTAGTTGTACGTTTTTTTCTTCATGCAGACTACTTTTTTCAACTTTAGGCTGTCCACTAACTCTCATTATAAATTTCATTTTATTTATTTATATCTTGTTGAAACGAGCCGCAAGTCATGCATTTAACGAAATTTACGAATCACAATTCCACACGCATCGATCACTTTTCTAGCATCCATATGACCATATGTCATATTCACTTCAACTTTTTTTACTTTCAACAAAGGTTTCATTAAAGTACTTGGTTTATCTTTTGTGGGTTTTGCTAAATGCATAAGAACAAATAGTAGTGACTAATAGGTGTCTCACAGTGACATACATAATGGGTTGTCTTATGTAAGCCTCTTTGTGGGGTCATATCATGGGAATATTCCTTTTGTCCTCATTTTTCGATCTGTGTGATTTTTGTCAGTTTCTCATTAAGTATTTCAGCAGTTTTAAGCGTTTGAATTTATTAAACTTTATATTCTGATTCGCATTTTCGGGTTTATAAACTTTTGATATAAAAAATTATAAAAATAAAAATAAAAATAAAAATAAAATAAAAAACAAAAAAAAAACTAGGAGAATCAATCTAAAAAAGCTATGTCCAATAACTCAATAATGAAGCCCATACATAATACCTAGATGAAATGTTTATTTAATTTTAAATGAAAATGTATAACCATTTCTAATTGTATCAAGGTTGAATTAGGAGGCGTCAAAGAGTGTCTCGGGACCTCGATGAAATATTTATTTATAGTGTTAATGAGTGTGGAAACGAAGCGATCGTGGGATTGCTTTTGTGAGCGTGAATTTGGATAGGGATTATTTTTGCCAAATTCTATAGATAGCAATTAATGCTAAAGGACTTACTTTGCAACGCCACCTAAACCTTAAAACATTTTTGCCAACTGCGAAAGTTAAATTAATGTTACTGGGACTTACTTTGCAATGACACCTAAACCTCAGTGGAATTTTTGCCAAGTTTTAAAACTTTGCAATTAATGTTTGCAAGTGTGAGCACATGTCTTGCTTCTATAGTTAATATATATAATTTTAATAGAAAAAGTATAATCTTTTCTAATTGTATCAAATCCTAAAGAATTTATGTTTCTAGTATATGTTTAGTTACTTTGTTAATAAGTGAAATGTAACTCAAACTTTAATAAGAGCATTTACATCAATAACTTGGGTTAAAGTTTAACATCGTCCACGTCAGCGCCACATCAGTTTTAACATTTCACCTTAGCATCTCCAAAAAATACCCACATCAATAACATCACAAGTTAAACTTTAACATTTCATATTTTCAATATCAACCCCTAAACTAAAACAAACACTTCAAAACACCCCAAATAACATTTTCATATTATTAAAAAAAAATTACAAAACTAAAATAATAAAAAAAAAAAAAAAAAAAAAAAAAGTTAAATACCAGAAACCATCTTTTTCTTTTTGGAGAATACAACAACAGAAACGCAAACCCAGAAACCCATCTTCGTCTTCGTCTTCCTCGTGTAAACCCAAACACAAACCCATCTTCGTCTTCGTCTTCCTCGTGTAAACCCAGAAACGCAAACACAGAAACACAAACACATCTTCGTCTTCGTCTTTAACGTGTAAACCCAGAAACACAAACCCGTCTTCGTCTTTAGGGGGGTAATTTGATTTTTTTTTTTTAAGCCCTTAACACGCTTTGCCAGCCCAACGTTGGTCCCTTAACGCCTGTCTAACGCCGGTCTTCCAAGGGTATAACGCCCGTTAACGGCGTTAAATCGGGTATAACACCCGTTATGGCGTTACCGTTGTACATGCTCTAAAAGTATTTATATTAAAGTTCAAAAAAATTGTGCAAACGATCACTTCTAAGCCTGGTTTCGCCAGTGATCGTACATCACTTCTAAAAGTAGTTAGACGTAAAATGCGATTGATTTATGTTAAAATTTGTGTGTGTGGGTGGTAACAATGATGATACGTTCTCTGAATCGAGTAGAGATCACTTTCAGATTGAAGTATTTAGACCCTATATGCCTCGGGTATCACGAAATCCTCAATTGGATAAGATAGAGAACAACACTTTGTTTCTAAGGTACGAGAAATCAAAGCAATACACTGAAAGTGTTATATCTGTTATGTTATGTAAGAGATCAATAAATAAGAAAAAATCATAACCGAAAGTTAGTTAAATATGGTTAAAAGCAGTTGGAGGGAATGGTTGCAACTGTTGGGAAAAGGGGTGACTTTTGGTGGGAAAAACTGTTCTGGAAGTAAAACGGGTAATACCTAAAACCCAAAAATCGTTTAGGTTTTGGAACGCTGCCCCAAATCCCGCGAGAGGCTCTGCCCATTGACCCCCGCTCTTTGTTTGTGGCGGCATCAAGCTAGCTAGAACGAGCGTGCACTCCACACCTCCTAACTCGACTATAAGCTGAACCTGATTAAGCCTTTGATCTCAAGTAAATCACAATTACATAAAATACAAATGATGACAGTAAAATTACCAACATTCCTCCCCCATTTTAGTGTAATCCTTGACTTACTAAAATAAACATAACAAACCAAACTCATGCATAAATGAAAATGTCTTAGAGATTGAATTTTCACATAGTATATTACACATTCAAAATATTTGAGAATCAGGGTGTCCCGTGGATTGAACCCATCAACTCGTTTGAATAATCGAAGATAATATACACATAAGTTTCTACAAGTTTCCAATGTACATATACTTGACACAAATTACAAAGCCTTGTGTCCATATCATTCATGAGCATATAGAAATCCAAGTCCTAGCTTCTCGAAGCAGCGACACTCCATGCTCACATAGGTAGTTCCTTTAGTCTTACACCTACAATGCAATTTTTCAAAAAAAAAAAAAACTATTAAAAAGATAAACTTCAACCTAACCCACTTTCTATCTGAACACATACCTTGGGATGATACGATGTGTTCCAATGTTTAATTGTAAGCTTTCCACATTGAATTCAGCTTCTAACGTTGTATTAGAAGGGAATTGGGTATCTCACAGTTAGAGATTTAAATGGAATCTAATCCCATCCCGTTAGCCGACTTGTGCACTAAGTCTCTGGCTAATCCCTTAATCAAGTGATCCACGAAGTTCTGATGAGAACGGACAAAATCCAAGAAAATCACTCCATTCGTAATTAACTCACGAACCTTGCTATGTCTAACACCTGGGTGTCTAGACTTTCCATTGTAAATTTAGCTATATGCTTTAGCCAAAGTGGCAGCACTATCACAATGTATAGAAATAGGAGATATTGGTTTTGGCCACAAATGTATCTCATAGATGAGGTTCCTTAGCCATTTTGCCTCCTTTCTAGTAGTAACTAAAGATACAAATTCACTTTCCATTGTCGAATCAGTAATGCAAGTTTGCTTCTTAGAAGCCCATGAAATGGCACCTCTACCTAGCAAGAATACCCAACCACTAGTAGAAGTATGATCTTCACTATTAGTTATCCAACTTACATCAGAATAACCTTCAATAACTGACATAAGACAAACCATAGTTCATTGTCTTCTTTAAGTACATGAATACTCTACTTATTGCTTCCCAATGATAATTACTAGGGTTAGTAGTAAATCTACTCAGTTTACCGACAACATAAGCAATATCCAGCCTTGTGCTTGTCAATGCATACATCAAGCATCCAATGGCCCTAGAATATTCAAGTTGATTCACAGGTTTGCCCAAGTGGGTCTTCATTTTAATACATGCTTCCATAGGAGTGCAAACTGGACCACAACCCTCACACTTAAACTTTTTGAGAATTTTTTCACTGTAGTGAGATTATGTAATCGTAAGACCTTTTTTCTCACGTTTAATTCTTATTCCAAGAATTACATCCGCCTCCCCCATATCTTTCATAGAGAAATTTGACGACAAAAACTCTTTAGTTTTATCAACTTGGTTTTCATCAGTACCAAAAATTAACATGTCATCAACATATAAACAAATGATGACTCATTTACCAGATTCATCAAATTTGCAGTATACACATGTGTCCGATTGATTTAACACAAACCCATTAGACAAAAAAACCTCATCAAACTTTTGATGCCACTGCTTAGGAGCTTGTTTGAGTCCATACAACGATTTAATTAACTTACACACTTTATACTCATTACCTAGGCATAACAAATCCTTCTGGTTGCTTCATGTATACCTCCTCAATCACCATTTAAAAATGCTCTTTTAACATCCATTTAATGGATCACTAGATTGTGAGTAGCTGCTAAAGCTATCAAAAATCTAATAGTGGAGATACGAGTAACAAGTGCATATGCATCGAAGTAATCAATCCCTTCCTTTTGTCTAAAGCCTTGAATTACCAATCGAGCCTTAAACTTGTCAATAGTTACATCAACCTTTATCTTCATTTTGAAGATCCATTTACACCCTAAGGCTTTACAACCAGGTGGTAAGTCAGATAATACCCAAGTATTATTTTCCATTATTGATCCTATTTCATCATCAAAGGTCTTTGGATCCTCTTCTATACTATAACAATAAGAATATTGAGTTCCAACTTCATCTTTTGATCCCTCAACTAAATATAGTTGAAAATCATAGCCATATGATTTAGCTACCCGAGCTCTGTTACTTCTCCGAGGTTCAAGAATCTCATTTGGAGTTTAACCTAATAGGTCTCCACCTTGAGTTCCATTTGAGCTAAATGTTATGTCTTTTGGTCTAGGCATTGAAGAGAAATGATTCTCATCAAATATTGCATCTCTTGATTCTATAACTGAACTAACATAAAAAGAATCATTAGGTTCAATAACATAGAACCTATACACTTTCGAATGCTCAGCATATCTAATAAAGATGCAATCAATACCCTTTTCACCCACATTTTTCCTTTTGGGTTCGGAAGTCTAACGACCGCCCTACAACCCCAAATTTCCAAATAAGACAAGTTGGGTCGTTTCTTATACCAAAGTTCATATGGGGTAATCTTATTATTTTTATTAGGAACCCTATTTAGAAAATAACAAGCCGTTTACATGGCCTCTCCCTAAAACCCTTCACTCAATCCCGAGTAGGATAACATGGAATTAACCATTTCCTTTAAAGATCTATTTTTCCTTCTGGACACACCATTTTATTGTGGTGTACATGGAGCCGTTGTTTGATGGATGATTCCTACAGATTGGAAATAACTAGGATCATAATATTCATCACCCCTATTCGTGCGTAAAGTTTTAATTAAACTATTTTGTTGTAACTCTACTTCAGTTTTATAGATCTTAAATTTATCTAAGGCTTCATCTTTAACATGTAATAGATAAACATAACAAAATCTAGATACATCATCTATATATGTAACAACATATTTCTTGTTTCCTATAGATGGGGTTGTATGGAAATCACATAAATCACTATGTATCAATTCAAGCAAAACAAAATACCTTTTTGCATCTTTCAAAGGTTGTCTAGTGATCTTAGTTGATATGCAAGTATTACATTTTTCCAAGTTCATGTCAAATGAAGGTATTAAACTATCTTTAGACATATCATGCAGACGTTTATAATGAACATGTTCTAGACGAGCATGTCATAATTTAGAATTAACAACATGAGAATAACCCATATAAACATAATTAATACTAGTAGAAATTTTATTAAGATTTAACATAAACATGCCATTATTATAGTATCCGAAATCAATAAATACATCATTTCTTGATAAGATATACGTATCAGATTCATAGACTTGTTTATAACCACACTTATTCAACACGGGACCGGACATAAGGTTCATCCTAAGCCCCGATACATATACAACATTAAATAAAGACTAAAATACACTATTGGTCCCTAAACTTGTCCAGAAACATCACGTTGGGACAAAACTTGCCATTTTCATTGCCAGTAGTCCAAACTATGGGTTTTTTAGGCCAAATTGGTCCCTTTTGGCCCCTTGACCCATTTTCGTTAGTCAACACCGTTATTTATTTTCTTTTTTGTTTTTAGCTAAGGGCATAATGGTCATTTCATATGTTTCTTCTACTTTCCTCCCATCCTCGTTTTGATTACCAAACATCTCACACACACACTTCATCTCCACAAGGGAGGATTGTTACATATATACTTTACGAATGTGATGAACAACGGGCACACGAAAGCTTGAGGTCCCATAATCACTAGCATCAAAATCATGCGGCATGAACTCCTGAAATGAAGCAATCTTGCTAAAAAGCTTCTTCTTCCTTTGAGCCTTGTGGTTTCCACTTACACCATCATTGACATTAAAAACTGAATGTGTGATTTTGACCAATGCGGTATGGGGACGTTAGCAAAGTGATCGTGGTCAAGAAGGTAAGCAACAACCTTACGATACATGGTTTCACCAACCCGAACCGAACGCTTTAAACCTGGTTGACCAGGTGCTTTACCCACGAACCTTTTCGGTTATTTGGTGCAAATGGTTCTTCATCAGTCGGTTTCAATATGGCCACTTTCTCACCTATATTGTTGCTGAAATAATAAGCACCACCAAAGCCCCAGTAGCAAGGATCAAATCAACTCCCGAGTTCATTGCAATCATAACCTCATCACACAACACATTTTATTCTCACAAAACTACTTGAATGACCCAAGATCTCAATGGGTCCACTTTGATCTTTCTGCTGTATATCCCGACCAGTGGTAGACATACAAGGGGTTGATGAGCTTCATATAGGACGCTTCGTTAAAAGAAGAGGTGAGTCATTACGAATGGCGCTAAGATCATTATTCAAAACCATTTCTCCAAAAGTCAAAGAACTTTCTTCATCGGAAAATTCAAAGCAATCTGCAACCTTCGTTTAACCATATGAGCATTATCACTGATCTATATCTATACCCAACACACAACCCGAATAAGTTTGAACAAACACACGCCTCTCGCCAAATGGCTTTGCCCTTCAATACTACTCTTACCATGGTACTCCCGCCTAAAGGACTCACGAAAAGAGCTACAACCATTTAGGTCCGAACGGGTTGTCTAAGTCATGCGAGACATGAACCAAGGCGGAAACCATCGGTGTTTTCACAACCTACTACCGGAAAATGGATTCAAAACCGTAAAACAAGGAGTAAACTAATAACTTAATGGTTCACAAAACAATCATCAAACACCAAAATCGGCCTTGACGCATCACGATTCTCACTACATAGACAAAGCCATCTTACCAATTCAAATCAGTTTGTTCTCCTAATCTGTATTGAAAAAACACAAGAGCATACAATACAATCAGCTACTAGCAGGAAGGTGTCTTAACAGCTATAACAACCAATCTTGATTTAACCTTAAGTAACAAGCAGATAATCAGTTTTATTAAGCAATCCACCCGAACACCCCTTAATTCAAATAAGCTTAGTTCAAAAAGCAGATGATCAGTTTTATTAAGCAGTCCACCAAACACCTCTTTCACTAAACAAGTCAATAACTTCCAATAGATATCAAAAAACAAAGTTCATATTCAAAACATTTAGGGGGTGTTTTGGTAAGCTTAATAGAATAATAGCTTATTTCACCCAAAAAAGCTAATAAGCTCTTTCAAATAACCTTATCCAAACACCTTCGAGAAGCTTAATAGCCTTCTAAAAAAAACCCGTTAAGCTACTCCATTAAATTCCTTGAAAAATTATGTTTCATCTTCTTTTTAAGTAGCTTTCAATGATCTAATCTCTAGCGGAAACGTGTATTCCAGGTAGGAAGGGATGGTTTATCTTTGACAGAATAACAGAAGATAAGACTTTATGTTGCTAGGGCAGTGCTTTTCAATCCATCTTTATGAGAGATTGATGTCTGCTACTGATGATTTATTTATTGTTACTCATTTATGGAGATGAAGTGTGTGTGAGATGTTTGGTAATCAAAACGGGAGGGAGGAAAGTAGAAGAAACATATGAAATGACCATTATGCCCTTAGATAAAAAAAAAAAGAAAGCAAATAACGGTGTTGACTAAAGGAAAACGGGTCAAGGGGCCAAAAGGGACCAGTTTGGCCTAAAAAACACATATTTTGGACTATTGGCGATGAAAATGACAAGTTTTGTCTCAGCATGATGTTTCTGAACAAGTTTAGGGATCAACGGTGTATTTTAGTCTTAAATAAAGTAATTGTTTTTCCAGAACTAAATTCTATTGCAACATTTCCACGTCCAAGTATTGGTTTTGTTGACTTGTCGCCCATATAAAGAACGAATCCAAGTAAATCACAATTACATAAGGCTAGCTAAAGCGAGCGTGTACTCCACACCTCTTAACTCGACTGTAAGCTGAACCTGATTTAGCCCTTGATCTCAAGTAAATCACAATTACATAAAATATATATGATGACACTAAAATCACCAACAATTTCTTCTTTGACTCCTATGCAACTCTAGCACCTTATACGAGACCTTTAAGGTTATGTTTAACATTTTCTATTCTTTGTAATGTTTATGTCATAAAATAGCAAGTAACTTTTTTAAAAGTCTCGTATTGATATGTAAAACATAAAAATATCATTAAACGTAACAAACTTTTATAAAGTATTCATATATACATATTTTTTATGTTTTATCATACCATAATATAAGACAAGAGTGTTATCATGTTTTTAACTTAATAACGCATTAAAATGTGCATATCAGAACAATTTATAAAAGTTTGTGACATTTAATGATATTTGAGGTTGGGTATCAAACCCTGGTTTAGCTTGTAAACTAATTATGTAATGTCTCATTAGCAATATATTTGTCATTCATAAACAAAAATCATAGGTGCTTCATTTCATTTATCTCATCTAATACCTTAAAATAATGTAATTAAATCCTTCTTAATTTGCCTTCATCCAAAAAAAGTTAGTGTGTAAGTTGGTTCTTAAACATGCATGCTAAGCTAATAGACAAACTAATCATACTCTCCACCATACACATATGAATGTGATATGATCATGACCTCTATAACTATATTTAAATTCTTGTTTGGAGAGGCGGCGACTACGGTTCACGAACGATACCCACCTTATTCCACAAATCTGTTTCACAAACAATTTTTTGGTCAATAAGATACAAATGTTTGAAAATCTTTTAGGACTATATTCAACATTGTGTGCATGGAATATGTTCTTTGGATGCATTGGTGCACCATGTTTGAATTTGAGCAAGTTGGGTGGCTCTTTTCAAGACTAACTTAACGTACCAACGAGGAAAAACAACCAATGTTTGGTTTGGTTTTACTTTGATAATTGAGTGAGAAATAATATTAAAAAGGGTCAAATAAAGGTATGGGTCCGATCCAAGAAGTTGACCTTTTTTGTCAAATTGTTGGTCACACGTGCCACACGCCGCACCGCTCGGAGAATCCCACCACCCTCGAGAAAAAAGATACATTTTACCTTATACTTAATGTGCAGTTAATGTGATTAAACTTTCTACAATGAATACAGTAATGTTCAAGTTTTCAACGTAGACATTATCACATTTATGTGATTTACAATGAATACAGTGATGTTCAAGTTTTCAACGTAGACATTATCACATTTAAGTTTTCTAGTATGCTGATTTATAAAAGTCATATTTTGATAAATTAAGAGGAGGTTGATGTAAAACCTTATTTCGTCATAGTTAAGAAAAATAATTGATACACCTAAAATTATGTCTAATTTCTAAATATTTGTGATAATAATTCATTGGTTGTATCAATTGGACTCACTTTCACAATCCAATGGGGAATGAAGCATACGTTAGACACAAAATTAATTATGGCTTTTAGGCCTCCATTATTTATTTATTTATTTATTTTTATTTTATTTTTTATTTTTAGACACGTATGGTGTATAGCGACGAATTATACTAGGGTATTGTTAGGAGTATCTCCTTAAAAGTCGGTGGCACCAGAAAAAACGTAAATTTTACCCACTTTGTATATAAATCCATCAAGATAAAGACAACCTTTACTAGTTGGCACCATGTTATCTATTTTTATTTATTTGTATTTTAACTTATCAAGAAAGACAACTATTTTCTATTTATTAATTTTTTAATTTTATAGTTAAATTTTATTTAAAAATTAACTAGAAAATAAATAAAAAGAAGAAGGGTGGGTTGGGGGTTGCCAATATCTATTTAGGGGGTTTGTATAATCAACCCCATCTATAATTATACTCGCGGACTTATGTTTTCGCGTGACTCTTAATGCAATACTTAGGAGTTCAATGTGAAGTTATTGCGAGAATTTTTTTTTTTATAATTATATGAAAAATGATAAAAGTCTTATGATCAAATAATATTTAAATTTTGATGGATATGATAGCATTTTTAATCAATGATATTTAAAAATTTTCATTAGTGTAATCAAAGGGCAATTTAGATAAAACACTTTACTCGTCTAAAGATAATAATTGATTAGTCGTAACAACACTTTATCCACTTTTAAAAATTGACAATGTAAATAGATTAAGTTTTCATTTATTAAGCGTGACATTTAAAAGTTTATTAAGGTACTATGTAAGTTGGCCGAGTTTTATTAAACGTGACATTTAAAAGTTTATTAAGGATTACTAAGAGGTAATTTAGTCCAAACATTTCACTCATTTTTAAGCAATTCTAAATTTTAAAATTTAAAAATAAACTCTTTATAAGTAGTAGAGATAAAAATGTCAGCAATGCTCAATTATGTCAGAAGAGGTGTATAAATTATAAATGCTCAGTTCTAATAAATTGTTCAAGAAGTACCTTGTATAAATTTTTCAATATTATGCATAGCGATGAAGATATGATCGATCCCAATTGTTCGATGTGTGTTTATTTTCTTCGATTCCACTCGATCGGCCTAAAATGGAAAATTGTCGATCGAAAAGTCAAAAAAAACAAATGGTCGAATGACGAGAGAGACACATGTTTTTTTTTATTTAATGTGTATAAATAAAAATATATATTCAACATATACAAAATTTTTCTTCAGAGTCACATCTCATCACCCAATCACCGCCGTCATTTGGAGATAACCCTCACCGCGTAACCACTACACCACCGCTTTTTACTTTCCATGATATCGTTAATGCATTGACGACAATATATGATAATGTCAATTTGTTTGTATGTGTGTTTATTTTCTTCTTTTATATATATAAGTGTAAATGCTCATAGTGGAGAATTTTGTGAATTATATTATAGTTAAGTATAAATAATTAATAAATTGTTTAAACTTTTATATGTAAGAGTATTTTTGTTAAATAAAGTTACTTATTTTGTAAATTTTTTAATTTTTAACTAAGAAGAAAGTTTGACTATTTCTAGTATGTCGATCTTGCAACATAAAAAGATCAAGAAAATCTTACAGAATTTATAAGGTTATATAAAATATTAGAAAATTTAACTTAAACTAATATGGTACACATAAAATTAGTCAACAATTCATAATTATATACATAGACTTTGATCGTGTAATTTTAATTAAATATAGTGTCTTACACAACACACATATAGAAAACTTTAACAAGTTTAATATTCAGTAGCTAGCTTATACTATTCTTATATATTTTTAGAAAATATTATCATTGATAGACATGACATAAGTAACACGTCTTGTCTAAGTTAGAATCGTTGACATAGTCAAGTGTTGAGTACTCAATGATTCATGAAATATCTACTCCGTGCATTGACAACTACTTGCTTCAAAAGTAATTAATGTCATTGTTATAATAATTATGATAAAAGATATTTTGTATAGAAAATAAAATGACAGTCAATTCTTAATAGTTCTTTCTTGAATACAACGTTGGTTAACGAATATATAATCATCTTCCATGTCTAACAAAACACTTAAAAAAATAAATAGAAAAAAAGAGAGTTGTTTGTAACTAACTTTAATTATAAAAAATAAAAAAAGCTAAACAATTCTTCAAAACAATTGGAGTCACAAAAGACTAAAAAAAAGTTTGGATAGAGTCAAACTTAGTCTTTTTTAAGAAGTTGTATACGAAACTTCTACATGGGCCCACATTGCCACGTGGACAAATCATGACGCAATACCATACGTTTTTGGACAAAAACCCTGATTTATATACACACATGATACACTTTTACATTCACACACGTATCAAAATCATATATAAAAAGTCAAAGGTTTGGTCCTTACGACTCTTCTTCTAATCTTTATATATACCTTCCTCAATTCCACCACTAAAAGACTCTTGAAATCTCAACAACACAACATCCATCTCTTTTTCTCACAAGACTCCTTCACTCATAGACAAATATACGTTTCATATATATATGACCAAGTTCAGTTTTGGACCAACTTTGGATACATCCGAGCCATTGGTGTTATTGAACAAGAGTTCAAGGTGGAACCCTTTTGCCATGGTTCCGAACAGCCCCCCTCATGCTGCGGCAGACGGTCAAGATGTTTCGAATCGAAAAGTTTTGGCTGAGATGGATCTTTTTAGTACTAAAAGTAATAGTAATTTAGTCGTTAAGAAGGAAGATTTTCATACTAGTGATGATGTAAATGTAAGTAACTCATATAAATACTTCATAGCTATTATGTGTTTATTTTTGTAATTTTTTTTGCTTACTATGGTTATAATTTTCTTATATAATAGACGGGTTTGGATCTTCTTACACGCGTAAGCGGCGATCGATCATCAACTGGTGATATTTCAAGTGATGACAACAGATATACTAGCAAGGTACATACTTGGAAATTAAGCAAACTTATTCAATACTTTACTGTTGCATCCTGTATATTAATTACTGTATTATTTGATGGTACTTTTGCTTCATTAGTCAATTAACTAGTTTTCTTAATTATTTTGACTTTGTGTGCTTCAAGTATGTTCTTATGTCCTTAATTATTTTGGTGGCACAAATGTAAAATAAGTTATATAATCTTGGTTAGAAGCTACAATGGTGCTTAGATATATAGTTAGAGTCTCTCTACTGACTATTAAGTACTCCGTAATAGATTAATACTAATCCATTCTCTAGCAACCAATAGAAATGAGCAATGTTGTCTTTATATATTACATGATCATTTCAGGAAACGGTAGATTAACATATTTGGAAACGTTAAATGTTGTCTTTATATATTACATGATCATTTTAGAGATTAGGTTATTTAAGTAGTAGGTGTTCTATATATAAATGATTCTACATTATTCAGAATGCTTGTTTGTTTATGAGATACCTCAGACAACTAATGGTATCACAATTTAAAATCGGATAATTATGTTTTGATTTTTAATTTTCAGTTGGCAAAGATACAAAGTGAGCTAGAAAAAACGAACCTTGAGAACCAAAGGCTAAAAGAGATGTATCTACAAGTTAGCAACAATTACAGTGCCCTACAAGTGCAGTTTGTGGCACTAATGCAACAACATGAGCAAGACATCCAGAAGCAAGATCAGAAGGTCGATAATCTTGCTCAACAGGTTTCGGTAGCTGTTCCTAGACAGTTTATGGAAATGACATCTCGTGGTTCTTCCTCGGAAGAAAAGACTTTATCGGGTTCAGGCTCTAAACACAGCTGAGTTGTCAAAGAATGTTGATATAGATGGCAAGACTGTCCGTCGTGAAGATACACCAGATTCAAATGTATGGACATCAAATAAAGTTCCTAGATTAGTTGTCCCTGAAAACAATGAGCAGACAAATGATGCAACAATGCGTAAAGTTCGTGTTTCAGTTAGGGCACGTTCAGAAGCACCTATGGTAATATATTTGCTTTGTATCATTATACGTATTTGATATTCAATTGACTTAGCCTATTAGACTTTGTGTTGTTTAATTATTGGTGATCTGATTGTGTTATGATATGATCGGTTTGCAGATTACTGATGGATGTCAATGGCGAAAGTACGGACAAAAGATGGCTAAAGGAAATCCGTGTCCACGAGCATACTATCGTTGCACAATGGCTACAGGTTGCCCAGTCCGTAAACAAGTTCAACGATGGGCCGATGATCAGACTATTTTAGTAACAACCTACGAAGGGACTCACAATCATCCTCTCCCACCAGCGGCAGTAGCAATGGCATCAACTACTTCAGCTGCAGCCACTATGCTGCTATCGGGATCAATGTCGAGCTCAGATGGTTATATGAACCCTAATCTATTGGCTCAGGCAATTAGACCAGGCTCCTCTAGTATTGCTAGCATATCTGCCTCAGCGCCGTTTCCAACAATTACGTTAGACCTAACACACCCTCCAAACACATTGCAAACACTTAATGCAACCCCATTTGAGGGTCATCCACCATCACAATATTTCCAACCACCATCTGCAATGCCTTTACAAGCGTTTCAGCAAGCAGGCGCGGCCGCCTTATACAACCAATCAAGATTCTCCGGCTCTCAATTTTCTCAGGACAAAATCTCGAATCAAGTATTACCACAAAACCACCAATCTCAGCCACAAACATCATTCACAAATTCACTTAGTGCGGCTACTGCTGCCATCACTGCTGATCCAAACTTCACTGCAGCCTTAGCTGCCGCGATCACATCCATCATGGGTGGTAATGCTGGCGCTATTACTTCCAACAATAATAACGACAACAACAACGCTTACAACAACACTCGTGATCACTAGCAGTTTTCATAGGAAATGAAAGTGAGGGAAATCTGTTTTTGCAAATTCTTTTGTTCATTTAGTCACCATTTTTTCATATCTGGGAGCTCCTAATGTGAAGGTACAAAATTTGTAATATCATACATTTATTTCTTTGGTAAAGTATGTAATTTTAGTTCTCATATACTTTTGGTTTAATGGTATAAATGTGGAATTGTGGATACATTTGGAGTCTAAATTTTGAACTTTTGCTTTGAAATTTGAGATACTTTGGTTTTCTTCCTTCCAGGCAACTTCTTAAATATTGGTGGTCTAATTTCATACTCCCTGACAAGCTGACTTTACATATTAATTTTTGTATATGATTTTTCTTTTTCTTTTTTTTTCTTATGTCATCGTTATGGAATTTCTTCTTCATATTAATTTTTGTATATGATTTTTCTTTTTCTTTTTTTTTTCTTATGTCATCGTTATGGAATTTCTTCTTCATTGTCATGAGTACGAATTTTTTGGTTAAAAGAGGATCACCCTGATAATAATATTACTCCAAAAAACGTTTAAGTATAACAGATGAGAGTGAATCTCTCATCTCGGCCTGTTACATGAGCATTGAACAAACACCAAATGTTCAACAACCAAAATCACTATATAAGAAAGACATGTCAATCTTATGACCTACCAAATATACAAATTACGTCCTACCACGGCCTTAAAGCTTGACATCATACAAGTCACGAAAAGCATCCAATTGCCTTGGTAAATCGTAGACCTAAGTCGCATAGTCATCATCAAAATAATCTTCAAGATGATGATTGCCACCAGCAAGAAACTTTGTCATATCGTTATCCGGCTCAAGCACCTCATCCTCATCACTATCAGTAACAAAAACTTCACCCACTTTAGAGTATGGATTACCCACCATATAATACGGAGAATGAGAATAACTAGGCTTAGTAGCCGTAGTAGTCGCATCCTGCTCCTTCTCTTTCACATCAACCCTTTTTAGAGGTTTACCATCATAATCCAGAAGAGTAACTTTCCTTTCAATAATTAGCTTTTTAAGCTTATCAATTTTCTCAACAATAGGAGTAGTACTTTCCTCTTCCACCATCTTAGCTTCCTTATTACTATCAAAATCTAAATTAGCCCCATCATTAGTCAAATCAACAATAACACTAGGATTACCAGCCTCATCATTTTCATGGGTACGAATTAGTGTTGATTTATATGGTTCAAGTAACACTACTGAGGGATGCATGCATATTTGATTAATTAGTCTAATAGCGTGTGTATAAATTAGTTAAAATAGACACGCTGTCAAGTTAGTATGATATGAGGCACTTGAAACAGCCCAACACCTCTTAATCGACCGCAATATCTAGGGATCTTTGATCCAAAGCTTCGATTTGGTGTGGTTTGTCGAGTTACCCTAACAACCTTCGTGGTCTTATTTTATGGGCCGACTGGTTGTTCTTTAACATAGTAGGGTTGGATCAGTTGGAAAATGCTTCTCCTTTAGACATAGAGGTTGAGGGTTCGATCCTCACTCCTTACAAAAAGGCCGGAAGTCGTCTGAAAGCATCCTCTTTGCCTTTAGGTAGGGGCTAGGCTGTATACTTCTCACCTCCTCCATACCTCATGGAATACGAAATTGGATTAACGATGATTTTACTCGTTGTTCTTTAAGACTAAAGTGTACTAAGAAAGCTGCATGACCACGATCACCAGTGTCACATCAACGTCTACTCAGCTTTCTCTCTCTACATTCAACTAATAGTTTAAAGAGTAAATTACATAAATCGCCCTTATGGTTAGGCCATAATTGCATGTTTCGTCCTTAACTCTCACGAAGAGCACATATCGTCCTTAATTCTCACGAAGCCCACATATCGTCCTTGTGGTTGGATTTTGCATTGACCCGTCCTTTGACCGGACGGACGTTTGTCTCTGTCGTTAACTCCGGTTACGTGCGCCTCATATGAGGGGTAAATCCATCCATTTACGCTGCGAAACCACATGGATGATCCTTGTAACAAGTTTAACTATGTGTTTTTTTGTTTGCCGCGTTTTTCATCGGGTTATACCCAACCCATAAACTAAATAAAAACAAACCTACCCTTTTCCCCCAAAACACACGATTAACCCCAACCAACCCAACCCTAGTTTTCATAAAACACTAAGGTATGAAGGACATGAGGTTATTTGTGACATCTATTAAGGATATCCATGACGAAGAAGAAGAAGGTGAAGTGTTGTTCAAAATTCACACAAACGGGTTATTTGCATATGACCCAATCAGGTATGAAGGAGGATCAGTTACTAATGTGTCTGCTTTTAGTTGTGATAGAGATATCTTTAGTTCAAGCCTTGATAATGTATTATCAAAGATTAAGAACCACAATGGGCGTTGTTTTTCTGTGATCCTAACTAGTCCCTATAAAATGGTTTGAAATTGATTACTCGAGATGATGATGTTCATAAGCTATATGAGTTGGCTGAAACATATGAGTCAGTTGATATATTTGTTGGTCATAAGCCCCAAAAGTTAGCAAAATTTTACTTAAAAAATATAAGTTCAGAGGTTGAGGGTTGGGTAGAGCAATATGCTAATTTTCGAATGACAAGTCAAACAATTTTACGACTCGACGTAAATGGATGGGGATTGATAGGAACAAAAAGCAGGGTAGTGTAAGCAGAATACAAATAAGGAGGTGAAGGTGTTTTTTTATAACAAAAGGGACAAAATAAAGGAAAAGGAAAGCTGGTTGAGGATGAGGATGTTTTTCAAAAGAAACAGGGCAAGGCTATTGTAACAAATTATAAATAAGGTTTTGATGGGAAGGGGAAGGTTGTAATGGTTGAATGTGCAGGTTTTGTTGGTGCTGTTGTTCCATTCAAAGAGGGTGGTGTTGAAAACAGGGCTGGTGGTGCTAGTGGTCTTGTGGCCAGCGGTGTTACAAGACATTTTAAAAGTAGTGAAAAGATTACCAACTATGTACTTACCCTTTTTGCAACAAGGCCATCTAAGGTGAGGTTTCAATGTTGAATTATATGACATCTTTTTATTTTTGAGACTGCAATTATACCTTATCTAACTTGAATATGTGGTGTTTGGATACTTGTTTTTGCAAGCACAATAACAATATGTTCATCACTTTTATGTTCATCTTTTGTATGTTCATCAGTTTAAGGATATTCATTAGTAGTATTTAGATCAGTAGAAGATTCATCAGTTGATGGTTGTTCAGTTGAAGCTAGTTCATCTTTTGTATTTTGTGAATTATCAGTAGAAGGTTGTAGCATACAATGAATCAAAGTTTTAGTAATTTTCAGGTTGTAGCAGACAATGAATCAGTTGAAGTTCATCTTTTGTATTAACTTACCCTTTTCTAATTTGCTTGTTATGGAAGCTTTTAATTGTATATTATGGTAATCTTTAGGTTTTAGTAGTTTTGTTCTTTAGTAATCTTTGATTTTGTTTGTGTTTGCCTAGCATGTGATGTCTTGTATAATCAGCATACCACAAACACACTGGTGCATATCTTCATACTATAAACATAGTGGTAAATAACAATTGATGCATGGTATAATCAGCAAAAACAAACACCCCTTTCTATATGCTACTATCTTGAATCAGCAAAACCAAAAACCCCTTTCTATCTGCTAGTATCTTGAATTAACAAAACCAAAAACCTCTTTCCATCTGTACTGAATTCAGAGAAAGTGAATGAAATGTGTAATTCTCATTAATGAAATGAAACTGCATTTGCAGTATTTATACAAGAACATGAAAGTCAAAGTTACAAAGTCAAAACTAACTACATACTACACTAGCTATCAAACTAACTACACTGTTACATTACATTACAAGAAATCAAACTGTTTCTATGAGTAATTTGCATCTTGTGGAAGTTATGTCTTCTTGCAGTGAGCACGTTTCATCCTTAACTCTCAGGAAGCACATATCGTCCTTGTGGTTGTCCATTTTGCATTGACACGTCCTTTGACTGGATCGGCGTTTGTATATGTTGTTAACTCGGATCACGTGCGCCTCACTTGAGGGGTAAATCCGTCCATTTACGCTGCGGAAAACAAGACAACACTACAAATGGTCATCGACACTATGATAAAACAAGATGTTTTTTTTTCATTTGTTTTTCTTGTTTAAACATGAACATTTGACAGTTTAGCATGATTTCTTCTTGCTTTATTGAATCTTCTTTTCTTCTAGTTCCGGTTGTGGCCGACGCGTGTTTTCTTCCATTTCCATTTGCTGCTGCTTTAACTGTTGTTCCCTATTCACTATAGTATAAAATTTGTTTAAGTATTGTAAACAAACTAATAGTGAATCAATGACTGAAAAGATATAAGTAAAACACAAAGAGTAATTTTCAACATCATATTCTTATTAGAAATGAATCAAAAGAATACGTTACCCTAGTACTTATGAACAAGATTAGGGATTGAAATGACAAAGTGTTGTAACTCCTCACTAAGCTCGGACTAAGTCCGAGCACAAGTACACGGAACCACCGAGCTATCTCGGGGACAAAGTTAGATTTGGAGGAGTGAAGATGGCTTGTGTGTGTGTGTTTTACAATTCACAAGCTTAATCTATCACTCCATCTCTTATGCTATTTATACAAGTATTAGTTTTAACTCTTTCCTAAGTGACAACCGACAATTATAAGACAAAATATCGATGTATTTTGTCTCACATAAAGACTATATTAGGTAAAGGGACCAGTCACTTTCTTCATGTCAAGATCGATGTCGATTCTAAAAGGAAACTTTCGTGATAAGTACTTCGCTTTATTTGTTTCCAAAGTAACCGCTTTATCCCGCCCATTCTTGATCTTCATAGTCTTCGCCTTTGTCTTGATGTATGTAGTTCTTGAGAGTTGTAGTTGGTGAGGAGTTGAGGATTCATCAGTGTGAATCCACCATCTTCTTCTTGACTTAGTCTTTACTCTTTAAGTTTCGCCCATCGAGTGGAGAGACTTCTTCTTCGCCTCATACTAAGTATCTCGAAGATGGCTCACCGAGAGACTATGCACTCGGTGACTGTTAGTGTTTAACGGACTTAATCACTTAGGTTATTTTCTATTCAAATCCTAGATTAAGGGGTTTAGGTATTTATTGAACCCAACGGCCTCCCCTATTTGGATATACAAATAGCCTAAGTGGTTGATCGATGTAAGTGAGCAAATGGCTTCTTCTTACAATGAATGTACTAATGAATACAATAAGGAACACCGAGAATTTAAACAAAACATACATCTTTTATTCATCACATTACATGGTTCCTATCACTAGTACAAAAGATAAACAAAATGATGTCACCCGGATGGATTCCAGTGCTCCAAGCTTGACTTTCTTGGTGATGAGTGTTTCGTCGGGATGCTCTCTTATCTTGGCGTTTAAGTCAAGACAGAACTCGACGTTGGCGGGAGTCTCAATTTGAGAGACCACGGTATGTAGCTCAAGATTGCAGCCCACACCGCTCGATCAATGTCACTCCATCTTTGAAATCTTTGGGTTTCCATAGACATCAATGTAGAAACGAGACCTCTTCGGGATTTTCAATCACCGTAAAGTTCACGAACTTTACACCTTCGTGAAGCTCCTGCTGCATTCGAGTCCGAGACACTTTGATCTCAGTGGAACTCAACCTCTTTCTTTTGCCCTGTGATGACCGAGGTTGAGATCCTTGTGGTGCGATTAAGGCGGTGAATCCCAGTTGTCTTTGGTGCATCTCTCGGATTTCATATCTTTTATTGAGCATCTTCATCGCCTCCTTAACCACCGCATTCTCGCTTCTTTTCAATTAATGGACCAAGTTCATCGAGTTCGGTGATCCCAAAGTCGTGAATTTTAGGGATCATGAACTTGAAGTATCTTTATCATCCCCTCAGACGCTCATTGCTAGTGGTTTAGACTTGGGATGATTTTCACATCATGATCTTCTCAGCAGACCTTCGCTTGTCATTGTCCGCTTGTAATGATCAATTCTTGCTTTCCGATGGTCGCAGATTTCTTGTTCTTTTCTTCCAACTCGCTTTCTCATTTCAACCATCTTAGCGACTGGCGTCCTTGAACTTTTGATAGCCTTACCCTTTTCAAGCTTTTAGGATCAATTCCCAAGTTCTCGACTTCTTTAGCGATAACTTTTATCGCTTCTTTGCTCTTCCTTTCCTCCTAAGCTAGTTTATGTTTCCTTTCTTCTTTTGCAAAATAGGAGCTTAGCTGTTGTGGTGTGGCGGTATTCACCGATCTTGTAGGAATCTTCTTAGGCTCGTGGAGTTTGCATTATTCCATTTCCTTTGTCCCGGCCCGAGGAAGATGATGATGCTACCGATGGTGGTGTTGTTGTTGTAATGGGTGTAATTGTTATAGCCATTGTTGTTGATGATAAGGTGGGATTGATGAAATTGGTACAATTTGACTGGTGGTGTTGGCTCTCCTCGGTGTGGAGGTCCTGTGGTGTTAGCGGCAACGACATCGGGGAGTTTGGGTGGCTTGACCTTTGAAGGCTTGGTAGATTTCGGTGAACATAGCCTTGATATCGATGTATCCTTTTGAAGACCAGTGACCTTTGTTTCCAGATTAGCTTGAGAAAGTTCTAAGGCAGTCATGCGTGGCCCAAAATTCTAAGCCATCGATGAGGAAGTCTTAGCTAAATTGGTCACTTGAGCATCCAAAGAGCCCAGTGTTGCCTGAAGATACTTAACCGAAGATTAAAGACCCTGAACATTGGCAGACTTTAGCATAGTGATCAGTTCAGTAAGGTCTGAGGAATTATTCAAGTAAGCCTCAATAACGTCCAACACTTTTGAGTTGAGTGTTGGGTCTTCTTTGACCGAGTCCCTGATTTCATCAATTTTTGTTCCACAACCTCAAGATGTTTGAGAAACTTAGCCAGTTATCATCCAATCTATGAAGTCGTCAGAATAATATCTCGTGCTCATCGGTGTTAGCATTGAAAGTGAGCACATCGGATCTTAGATCAACATAACTTGCGCAGCCTTCAAGATGTTGATCCACAGGTGTCGGTGACCCCGAGTATATCTTTCTTGAAGCTTTGGTGATCCACATAACTAGTCGCCTTTCGTGATTGGAAGAATATTATCAAACCGGGTGAATTCATCGAATCGGATGAAGAGGAGTCGAGTCATTGTCCGCAGTTGGAAAGGTGACTCTTTAGGCTCTTGTGGATCAGGCTGATGCTCTTGTTCAAGTTGAACATCAACGCCCACTTCTTCCCCGCCGATAAGATTTCATCTTCACTTTCACCGCTTCTTCATCATAAAATAGAATCTCGAGTAACATCGACCTTGATTAACAAGGTGGTGGTGATGGGTTCCATATTAGCGGTGGTATTAATCCTCCGAGTCTTTGTCCCCTTGACCCCTCGAGACATCGATGGGTTTTTCGATGTCTTCTCGAGTCGATTGGTGGTGGGTTCCAGATCGGCGGGTTGTTTCTTTCCTCCGAGTCTTTGTCCCCCGTGACCCCTGAGACACGGTGGGTGTTTCCAGTGCCTTTGGTGGAGTCAATGGCGATTATATCCCTATCGGTTGTTTAGTTCCTCCGAGTCTTTGGGATCAATCGGTGTGCCCTCGCACAAAGGCGTGATTTGCTAATGTCATCCTTGGGCGTTGTGGGCGCCCCTACCGGTGGGTTGTATGTTTCCTCCGGATCTTGGGAGTAGTAGTTGGGACCAAGGGCACCGATTGTGATGTATCGGTGTCCTTCGTTGTCACCGGGTGGATGATGATTGGGCTCCGGTGGGTGTCGATCGCCTTGGGTCTTCTTTGCTTTTGGCGGTGTTCCTCAAGCCTCGTGGCCCCGAGACTGGGTTTGGTCTTAGTCCCGCCTCGAGACTTCCCTTTCTCTTTTAAGAGCGGGGTTAGGAGACACTAAGTCCCTCCGTTGTTTACAACAACCATATGGGCCGTCAATTCTATATTAGTGACAATGGATGGGTCCTTTTGAAAATTAGATTGACTCAGGATGCCAGGTAAAGCACAATATTTTTGTTCCCGAGGATAATTGCAACCCAAGAACACTTGTAAAGCACATGAGACAAACCTAGGGTACAAACGATTTCGCCCTAGTTTTGCTCAAGAGCTTGGTTACGAGATCATCGTAAATGATCTCCCAATGTCGACATTGACCCCATTCATCAAACAAGATGCCATCATCAATCGAATAGAATTAACTTGTTTAGTGGATGAGTGGTTCCCACGAGGACCCGAATCACAAAAGTGAATAGGATCCTCCAAGCCACGGAAATGAACTTTGGTGACTGGGTCTTGTCCAAAATTTTGGATCCAAAACGATTTGTTTTAACCCATCCTTCATCTGCGAGGGTTCGGGATGGGCAACATAGACACTATTATTATAATCTAACCTCGTTGAAGTGCAAAAGTTTTATAATCCGGGTTAGTGACTATTCTCCATTGAAAAACCGAACCTAATGAGATACTCCCGAGTGGTCGAGGTCGGTCTCATTAGTAGAGGTGACGGTCATAGGTCATGGTCAGAGCCCAAAACTCCCGAGGAGGTTTTGGTACATAATTGAGGGACATTTAACAAAGGCCGTTTTAAGTGGGCAGTTAAACAAAAATTTCATAATATCCTTATAGGCTGGGACATTTTGTGGGTATTCAAAATTGCCTATGACATTATTGGTTTCAAATTCAACATTCTATCAAGTCCCCGCCTAATCGTGATGCAAATCAAGAGATTATGTTCTTGCCATTTCCATAAAAATGTTTTAGGGTTTAGAGAAAAATATCTTGACAAGAACAATTAAAAGGGTTTTGAATCTCTCAAGTTGTGATGAAAAACTTTTGTAAAGGTTTACAGAGAAGGTTTTTCTGAAAAAGGTTTGATGATTCTTTGAAGAACACACAAATTTTTCTGGGTTTGAGAAAGGATTTTAACAGAGTTTTGATACAGAAAATAATTTGTGTGTGTTTGTAAGGTTTAGAAGAGGGTTTTTATAGAGTGATGAGAGGGGTAAAATGTGCATAATGGGAATTTGTAAAGCCGGTTTTTGAAAACATTTTGAATCTCCACATTTAATGCCACCACTCCACTACCGCGAAGAAAATCCGCTTTTCAAGGAAACAATTGTAGTGTACAAGAAAAGTGCACTTTTGCAAGAATAAAATATCCAATGATATTTTATGTGAGAGGATGCATTTAATGCCAAGTGGGATGAGGTAAGTATGAGGGACCCCTGACAGTAAGATACAAAGACATATATTCCTATATTTAATTGGCATGGTTACCAACCTAGGACATTTAAGTAACTGATACTTGGAGCATTTAGTTACTCATTCAATGCTCAATATCAACTGTCATGGTCCCTGAATTAGCCTTACTCATTCAGTGAGATGGTTGTTTTGGATTATGTTTCAGGGAGGATGGACTATTTCAGAGAAAACTTACTGAGATTAGGATTGGTTTTCAGGTTGCCGACTTTCAATGTCTAGCATTCCCAATTCAGCTTTCAGTCTCCTGAAGGTAGGTTCATCTAAGGGTTTGGTGAAGATATCATCAAGTTGATATTCAGTAGGGATAAAATGAAGTTCAATGTCTCCTTTCATTATGTGGTCCCTGATGAAATGATATCTGATATCAATGTGTTTGGTTCTTTGGTGAAGGACAAGGTTGTTGGAGATAGCAATGGCACTAGTGTTATCACAGAAGATGGGTACCATTTTGTAGTGGATGTCATTGTCACTGAGTTGACTTTTCATCCATAATACATTGGCACAACATCCTGCAGAAGAAGAACATACTCGACTTGACTACCGAGGACATAGCCACCGATTGTTGCTTTTAGCACCCAACATACCGCTTTTCCTCCAAGGAATTGACAGACCCCGAGGTACTTTTTTTCGTCCATGTTGCACCAAAGATAATCAAAGTCGAGTAACCATTTGAGATCAAACCCCAAGCACTTTGGATAATAGAGTCCAAGGTTTGGGGTTCCCTTCGTGTATCTGAGTATTCTTTGGCTAGAGTGAGGTGGGATTCTTTGGGATTGACCGATATCTTGCTATTAGATAGACCGAGAATTGTATGTCCGTCCGAAGCATTAAGATACATCAGCTGAGCCAACAATCCCCGAAATGGGTTTGATTGACCGACTTGCCGGTGAGATCGTGTCCAAGGTTGTTAGGAGGGACCATTGGTGTCTTCACCGAGGCACGATCCGATATCTCATATTTCTTCAAGAGATTTCGTGTACTTCTCTTGATCGATGGAGATTCCTTTGTCGGCTTGTTCGATTTTTAGTCCAAGAAAGTATGTGAGTTCACCTATCATGCTCATTTCAAACTTCTTTGTCATCGCTTTTCAAACTGCTTGCAAAGAGTGTAGTTTGTTGAGCCAAAGATGATGTCATCAACATATACTTGGACTAGTATCATATCTTGTTTTGTCCTATAGATAAACAATGTGTTGTCTATCTTTCCTCGACAAACTTGTTTTGAATCGAAGGTGAGAGAGTTTCATACCATGCCCCGGGAGCTTGTTTAAGTCCATAAAGGGCTTTGTCAAGTTTGCGTACATAGTCGAGAATTCACTACTCTCAAAGCCGGAGGTTGTTGAACATACACATCTTCCTTGAGTTCACCATTTAGGAATGCACTTTTTACATCCATTTGGTAAACCTTGAAGTTCATGTAGGTAGCAAATGCAAGGAAGATCCCGATGGCTTCCATTCTTGCAACATGAGAAAATGTCTCATCATAGTCAATGCCTTCTTGTTGTTGTAACCTTTGGCTACAAGTCCGCTTTGTTTTTAATGATAGTGCCATTTTCATTAGTTTTGTTTCAAAACCCACTTCATTCCTATGACTATGACATCCCGAGGACATTTGATCAAGGTCGTGACCTTGTTTTTATCAAACTGCTGAAGTTCTTCTTGCATGGCTCGAACCTCACTTGGGTGTTTTAGAGCCTCAATGACACTCTTGGGTTCTATTTCTATAGGTAATCAAGATATAGACATTCATTGGTCAAGTCAGAGTTAAGTTAGCGACCATGCTTCTAGTGAGCATGCCTTCATGGGTTCACCAATGATGTTTACAAGCTCAATGTCCCGAGATTTTGTCCACTTACTTTGTGGTCTAGGATCGAGCTTCAAGAGGTCACCGGAAACTCGGGAGTGATTTCAGTGCAGGAGCCATAATCATTAAGAACATCCGTTGAGATGTCTTGTTCGAGTTAGGGTTCTTGAATCACGTGTTCCCGAACATTTGGTTCGATGTTACCTATCCCAAATAGGATCGATTGATTTTCAATGAATTCATTGATTGTTGGTCTAGGAAGGTTGTGAGGTAAGACATAATATGAGATGTCAAGATCAACTTGGTATAAGGAATTGATTTGGTGTTATACTCATCGATGAGTTATCAATTCCTATTTCCTCCATCGAGGTGTTGGTGAACCCGATGCTTTTTGAACTCTTATCAAAGGTGACACGAAAAGTTTCCTCAACTTGTTGTCTCCTTGTGTTAAATACCTCAAGGCTTTGGAGATCGGTGAGTAACCTAGAAAGTATCCATCATCGCCTTTAGCATCAAACTTGCCTAGATGATCCTTGTGGTTATGAATAAACACATGACATACAAACACATGAAAGTAGCCGATATCGTGAAGTCTACCTTGAATATCTCATATGGGGTTTTGTTATATTTTTGACAATGATTGACCTGTTTTGAGTGTAACAGTCGCTTTGACCGCTTCACCCGTAAATGTTTTGAAAGAGCCGAGCCATTTAACATAGTTCTAGCTGCCTCAATGAGAGTTCTATTTTTCCTTTCACTACCCATTTTGTTCGGGGTGTAAGGAGATAAATTTTTGGGAGATTCCTTTTCATCACGTAAATTCTCAAGCTCTTTATTTCGAACTCAAGACCATTGTCGGCTCGATTTGTTTAAAAGTAATGTCATTTTGGTTTTCATTGTTCACGATGAATGACATTATAGTGTCACCGTCGACTCTTTTGGAAAGAAAGTAACCCAAGTATATCTTGAAAACTCATCAACAACAAGAGTATAGTTCTCATGCTGGATTGATCTAGGACTGACTGGTCCAAAGAGATCCATATGCAGGAGGTGAAGGCAGCTTTTGATTGAGAAGTTTTGTTTTGTTTTAAAGGATGCTCTTTGATGTTTACCTTTTTCACAGGCTGAGCATGGTTTGTCTTTTGCAAAAACTAGTGATGGTAAACCAAGGACCTTGTTTTGTTTTGCCAAGTTGTTGATATTTTTGAAGTTTTAGTGAGAGAGTCTCTTATGCCACAACCAATTGACAGTTTTAGTGGCTTTGGCAAAGAGACAAGTTCCATCTTTAGAGAGTGTTGACATGTCTAAGACATAAACATCATCCCTTCTAGGAGCTATCAAAACAACTTCTTTGGTTGGCATTGAAAATGGTACCTTGTTTGTCATTGAATTGCACAATGTACTTTGCATCACCGAGTTGGTGACAATCGATGAGATTGTATTTTAGACCATTGACATAAGCTATTCTAGAGAAAACTATTCCATTATAGATAATTGAACCATAACCTTGATGGGACATGATGAGTTATCACCAAATACTACCTTGGGTCCCGGTTCCTTTACATACTTGTGCAGATACTCCTTAACACCAGTCATGCTTCTTAAGCATCCACTATCTAGATGTCGATAGGCTCCCTAGCGTGTCTCGCACAAGTAGTAAAGTGGATTAGTTTCTCATCGACCCATCGATAACGCCACACGCGTCGCTCGGGGTTAAAGGAACTTCCTTTCGTCGAGCAAGTTTTTCAACACTCCAGCAAAGGAACCTAATTGTTGTAGTGTAGTATTATGGTAAGCCACGGAATTGATATCGTTATTCAGGGAATAGGAATGCTAGTGAGAAGTTACTACGCTAAGGTTGGGGTTGAGGAAGATTATTTTTATCTTTTTATGTTTTAGGAAATGGAAAGGTACGAATCTCGGGTGTTGGATTTGGGGTTGGTATTTATACCGATTACTTTACTCGCCTAATTATCTAATCTAAGGTGTATGTAGTCTATGTCTAATTATTGTGTGCTCGTATGATGATTTAAAGATGTGTTTACTTAGGTTTTATTACTCCTTAATTATCTCCTATTGATGGTTGAATTGTCACGCCCTTATTCTTTATCGCGTTATGTGTCTAAAGTCGTAGGGTATCGCTTATCCCTAACTCTTTGAAACTACCAAAGGTTATTGCCTACAAAATCTCTAGGATTTATAAACTTAACACTAAGGTACTCTTCGGATGGTTTAGCCTACAATGACTCTAGGTACTATAAGCTAAGGTTCACAAAGATTAATCAAGCATTAACTACACAACGGATGATCTATCGCAATACTAGATCATTAACAATTAAGATAAGAGACAACCAATCAATATTCAGTAATTAAGTTTCATATTCCCTAAGCAAACACACAAGTAAATTAGCCGGACATGGGAAACATGCAAGCATACACACAATAAATTGAAGACATAATTGAATTAATGAAGTAAAACACTTATTTTGATGTAAGATAGGGTATGGAACCCTAAAATATTGTACCGTGCAGCCTTGGTTCGGTTTAGGTTTTACTCCAAAAGACTACACACCGAAAACTAAAAATTCGGATTCTATATATAAGATTACACATGCGACGGAGTCACCCTTTGATTTGTGCCGCCGGTCGCCGCCATTAGGGTTTCGCTTGGCCACGTTAGTCTTGTGACGGCGGCCACCTTATGCTTGTGACTCCGTCCCTTCGATCTCGACGTCGTCGATCAAATCTAGGCCGCCCGAGTTGCGACGCCCACTCTTTTAAAACCAAGCCGTCACTTGTAAATGAGCAATTTGGCATCGAACCGTCACAAAGTTGTCCGACGGGCCACTAGTTGTGCTCGACGCCACCTTCGGGCCCAAAGACTGAGTGTCTCGATTCTTGACTTTGGCCATTTTCTTCAGATATTCGCCTTCGTATGTGTCATTCCAGCATTTTGCCTTCAAGATACCTAAAAAGTCAAAAGGAACGATATTAAGTAATAACGGATACAAAAGTGATCAAATAAGGGCTTAAACGACCCCTCAAAAAGGTACATTTTAAAACCTTATCACCCACTTACTAGTGGGCTTGGGTCTAATGGTCTGCTTGAATTTAGAAATTGACTCATGGTCAGTGGTTGAGTGCATTGTGCTACCACAGGTTTTGCATTTTGAGTCTGAGGATGACTCAGTGATTCTTAGTTGCTTTGAACTTCTCCTTGCATTGATGACACTGTCATACTGGGATGTCTCATGAGCTAGATTTCCGCAAATATCACAGCATGTGTTCATGAGACAATCATCACTATGATGATCATTAAAGCCACAGTGTGGGCAAGGAGAAAAGGGTTTTGCTCTAAACTTTTGAGCATATTTTGAGGTTGAAGCATACTTATGACCAACTTTGGTATAGTTTGCTTTATCGAGAGAACTTACATATTGTAAGTGATCAAAGTTTCGTGATCCTCCTTTTGCGCATCATATAAAAAGGATTTTATAACAGCTTGTCGGTTGTATGGTGGTATAGTGGCATAGATCACACTTCCGCTTTGTTTTGTGGTGGATTTTGACTTTGAAGAACTAGATGAGGCTAACTTTGTTTCCTTGATTGATTCAAGGACTTTTTGATGGATTCCATCTTATCGGTTAGCTTCCTCATAAGTTCACCGTTCTGTGAATTTGGTCATTCTGATGGGGACATGTGATGTTGAAGTCTCGGTGGGGTAGATAACTTGTTGAATTGGTTTTGTTGGTATTTTAAGGATGGTTCTACCAAGTCCGCACCTTTCCTTTGGTGAATGAGGATTGAATTGCATTGGAGTAAGCTCGAGCTTGGTGCAAGACCAAGAGGTTTCAGAGGTGGAAGCGTTGCATTAGACTCGCCCGGACTCAATGTGTTCAAGACTACTAGGCACATCGTGAGTCCAAGCATGCTCTTAAGAGCTTGACTATCGTGCTCTAGAATTCTTCCGTAATCGAAATTAGGAAGCTTACTATCGGGATTAACCCGATCAATCCAATCACCGGGCTTGGGAATAGTCAACACATTGGTAATCATGCCACCGACACAAATGAATTGGGAGATCGGTCTTTGTTGTGAGAGTCAGGGAGATGATCTTCACCTATGACTCTCTTTTTGCTACTAGGAGCTCCCACAACATCAAAGACTCTTGGATTCTTAGCAGTCCAACTAGCAATGATTTCCTTTTCTTTCTTAAGTTCTTCTTGAAGAGCCTGATTTCTTTTAACTAATTCAGTGTTTTGAATTTGCAAAGTGATAGCCTCAAGCTTATTTTGTTTTAAAAGAAGCAATTCATCCCTACACTTGTTTAGTTCAAAACTTAGCTTGTTATATTTTGAAAAAAGATTTAATCGTTGCTCTTCTACAAACTTAAGATCGACATTGATATAGTTCATATAGGACTGCCAATCAGAGTCATCATCCATAGAAAGTAAAATATTTACCTTCTTCATTGTAATGTTGACCCATTCTCCATTTACGGCATTATTTTTTCCCACGCCCACTTGTCCTCTTCGGAGAGCTATCAATGCACCGACTTGCACTATTTCGTCATCGATGAGACAGTGCTCTTCATCCCAATCGAAGACTTCAAAGAACAAGACCTTTGTTTTTACCCCGCATGCATTTAATAGCTTGTGTTGTTTCGAGGTGAGGCCTCAAGCAATGCTAGCTTAGCTTTGCTTTCTTGTATTTAGCTTTAAAATCCACAGTTTTGTTTTGATCAAATTTGTTTTGAAAATTTTGATAAGACCGATAGATTTTTGGTTGAAATTTGCTAAAGCTCAAGACCGATTAGACCCGATTATTTGTAAGAGGGTTCGGAAATTGTTTTGAAAAACAATCTTTTGCAAAATGACATCTTTTATGACACTTAAAGCATTCGGTGTCTTCGGTTTCTTTAGCGATTGAAAACCTTTGTTTCTTTTTATAAAACTTGAGAGTTAGCAAGGAGTGCCCTTTCCGAAATTCGCTGTTCGGTCATTTAGGTACTCCTCATTTGATCTCTCATCGTGCTCATCATCCGAATTTTTGGAAATCTTGAATCACATTGTTAGAAAAGAAAGGTTGATATTGGTGATGAGGTGGTGGTCGGACTTCTCGACTTCCCGAGACTTCTTTAGGTCGGTATCGTCTGCATTGATGAGGTTTTCCTCATAGACAAATTTCCATAAATTTCGTGAAGCTCAAGATTCGGATATGATTAGCATTCTTAAGTCCCCGAGAGAAATTCAACCACCTCTCGTGCAGATCGTTGACAAAACCAACATTGATTTCATGTTTGGACAACTTAACACCATTATTTGATAGTTCATTTAATGTAGTTTTGTATCGGTGTAAGTTTGAGATAGAGTTTCGAGTCCTTAGCCTCAAGGTGTTATACTCAAGTTTCAGGTCCATTATCATGTTTTTCTTGGTATCAGATGGACCTTCATGACTATGAACTAGGTCATCCCAGGTTTGTTTAGATGTACTACATCTTATAACAGACTCCATAATATAGTCAGGATGACAAGATATTATGATACTTTTGAGCCTTTGATCCTGGTTGACCACTCTTCTTTCATCCTGAGTCCACTGGGCTTCAGGTTTAGGTAAACCTTCAACAGTATTTGGGATAAATGGACATTCATTTATACACTTGATATAATAAGGTTCCATCCCAATCAAATAGCAAAACATATGCTTTTTCCATTTGTTAAATTTACCAACTTCAAGTCTAGGGGCAACAGCTGAATAAGCTCCACCCTTTTGTCGACTAGTTGGGGTACATCAAATTCATCCATTTTAGGATCCCTGATTTAAAACTTTTAGAGCGGTTTAAAAGCGGTTTTATAATCACCTTGCTCGATACCACTTGTTGTTCCCTATTCACTATAGTATAAAATTAGTTTAAGTATTGTAAACAAACTAATACTGAATCAATTACTGAAAAGATATAAGTAAAACACAAAGAGTAATTTTCAACATCATATTCTTATTAGAAATGAATCAAAAGAATATGTTACCCTAGTACTTGCGGAATAATATTAGGGATTGAAATGACAAAGTGTTGTAACTCCTCACTAAGCTCAGGCTAAGTCTGAACACAACTACACGGAACCAATAAGCTATCTAAGGGACAAAGTTGTATTTGAAGGAGTGAAAGATGGCTTGTGTGTGTGTGTTTTACAATTCACAAGCTTAATCTATCACTCCATCTCTTATGCTATTTATACAAGTATGAGTTTTAACTCTTTCTAAGTGACAACCGACAATTTGCGTAAGACAAAATACTAATGTATATTGTCTCGCTATAAAGACTATATTAGGTAAAGGGACCGGTCACTTTCTTCATGTCAAGATCGATGTCGATTCTAAAGGGAAACTTCGTGATTAAGTACTCCGCTTTATTCGCTTCCAAACCAACCGCTTTATCCCGCCCATTATTCGGCCTTCATAGTCTTGATCTTCGATTTCGGTTTGTCTTGATGTATGTAGTTGGTGAGGAGTTGAGGTATTCGGTGAGTTATTGTCATCACCACCGAATCCACCATCTTCTTCTTGACTCGCCTTCACTCTTTAAGTTTCGCCATCGAGTGGAGATACTTCTTCTTCGCCTGATACTAAGTATCCTGAAGATGGCTCACTGAGAGACTATGCACTCAGTGACCTGTTAGTGTTTAACGGACTTAATCACTTAGGTTATTTTCTATTCAAATCATAGATTAAGGAGTTTGGGTATTTACTGAACCCAACATTAACTCTAAATAAATATCTTGTGCTTCCTTCTATTTAGAAAAGAAACCCGATTTGATGATTTTCCATTTATTGATGAAGATTCCGAAGGAACCGATGAGGATGACAAATTTTTCTTAGCTTTGTCGCGGCCCGCCGGTCAATATTCTCGAACTTCTTCCTCCTCTGGATCATCTACTTCGTTTTTGAGATTAAGCCTCCATGTTCTGAATCCGATGTGTTGTTTGTAGCGGCTTTGGTTTTGTAAAATTTTGTCATTTATATCTTTTGCCAATTTTTGTGTTCTCTCAAAAGTTTCCACGACTAAATCAGCGTGAATCTCTGACAGTACATCGGATGATATTCAACTACCGCTTGCTCAAACATTTGTTGGTCATTTGCGCCACTCTGGTTCCTCTATTTTTCATTATTGTGAATCGCGCAAAGTTGACCAACTTTATGACAAATTAGATTTTTCCATTTGCAGTTGAGGGAATCATATCCTCTTCTCGATTCTCCCATTTTTCTCTTAAATTAACTTAGTACAGTCATCCAAAACCCAACACACTGTTGAATATTCCCTTTGACGATATTTCCAGACGTATATATCCAAGCTTTACACAATGCTAACTCTTTCGCTAGAGTTCATGGAAGTCTAGAGTCTTCTTTTGTAATCGTCTTGGATTTTTGACGTCTTTTTGACACCTTCTTTGTGACGGCCACCACCTCTTCGAATGGTTAGTCGCGTTGAACATGTACGGATGAACCACCGATACTTGAGCCGGAGTATAATATTGACTATCAAAAGGATCCAAATCTTCTACGTCCTCAACATTTAAACGAATAACCGGAGAATAATGTTGAGAAGTTTGAGATTGGTACGGTGGTGGTAACGATGAATCGTGTAACACTTGTAGACGATACATTTGAGATTGTTGTTCTTGTTGTTGGTACATTGGTTGGTTAAACGGAGGTTGAAATTGATTATTTTGATAAAAGAGTTGTTGTTGTGGTTGGTATACAAAACTTGCGAGTTGAAATTATTGTTGGCGTCGGGTTTTTGGTGTTTTGATTTTAGGAGTTTTTTTGAGACATTGTTTGAGTTGAGAAGATTAAAGTATGTAAATAAAGATTGGGTTTGAAAGTGTGTATGAAAATGGAGAAGTATTGAGGTATTCATAGGGTAAGGCTATTTAAATTTTTAATGATTTGTTTTTGACCAAGCATTTTTTTTTAATGTTGGGGGGTGGTTTGTTTTAGCCCAGTCAAGTACTTGGTCGATGGCAAGACCAAATCTTGCCTTTTTTTTTCCTTTGAAGATGCTCGAGACAGGGTCACTCTAATAGAGGTGGACCCGTCCTCGGTGCACACGACCGGGTCGTCCGACCTCCTATTACTGGTGGTCTAAACAACTCCTTGTGGAAATTTTTTGATTTGGCAGTCAACACCGTCATATGGTTCCTTTGGAAATAAACAAAGTCTTTTTCAATCTCTAAACGCTCTCGAAAGAGCTCTATTTCATTGATAAATCTCGGCCCGTTGCTCAATGGAATTGCTAGTAGTAATTCAAGTCTTTTTCAATAGGATAGATATGTTTACCCATATATTTATGTAACACTTAATCCTATCGAATTTCTTTCTTTTGAATGATGAAACCTCGTATGAATATAAATCTTTTATCACTGATCCTATATTTACAATAGTAAATACATGAAACTCTAGAAACCCTAATGTATCAAAGCTTACAAACAGGCTCGGGCCTCTAATCTTCATCTAATACTTCTCCGTAATTCGAGCGGCGACATCGTGAAAGCTTTGAATGAATTACAAAGCTAAAACATTAATGAAATAAAAATTTAGCAAAATAAAAGCAAAGCAATAGCAAAAGCAAATAATTGATGAAAGCCTCCCACAACAAACAAATACAAATCTTAGAACAACGGAGAAAAAAAAGCAAAACAAAATACCAAAAGCAAAATCACGCTACAAACGCGAAATGGTCGTTGGCCGACAACAGTGGCATTTTTACCTTTGTTTTAGGATAGTAGTGGATCATAATGGCTGAGAGCTAGGTTTTTTCATGGTGGATGGGAGATTTGACGGGAGAACATAGACGCAGTGGCTCGTGTCGACCGACTAGGTCTTAAATTCATACCCGTTCGAATATCATGTGAAAGATAAAACCTCCATAGGTATTACTTATCATTGATTTAATATTTATAATCGTAAATATATGACAATCTAGAACTCTAATGGATCTAAGCTCACAAGAGGCTCGACCCTCAAATTTTCATGTAATACTTTCTAGTTTCTTTCTAATTATAAATCTCGTAACCGCCTTTTGTAAAAAAAGGTTTGGGTCTATGAGATGAGATCCATGCAAAACCAATGTTATCTAAAGAACAAATGAGAAGATCTCAACCATCAAATCTTCTATCATCCAATGGTCCACATTCCATCTGAAAATAATAAGGAGGGGCATATTAGTAAAATCACATGTTACAATAAAAGCAAAAAATAATCCCTAATCCTCTCATTAAACATATGATAAGGTTTTAAAAGGTACCATTTTGAGGGGTCGTTTAAGTCCTTATTTGATCACTTTTGTATCCGTTATTGCTTAATATCGTTCCTTTTCACTTTTTAGGTCTCGTGAAGGCAAAATGCTGGAATGGCACTTATTTGGACGTAAAGGCGCGAATATGTGAAGAAAATGGCCAAAGTCGAAATCGACACTCACGCTGTTTGAAAGTAGCGGCGCGTCCGGGAGCTATTTGCGACGCCGTCGGAGAATTATTGTGACGGTCGAACTCAAAACTCGTGTTTTCAAGAGACGCGTCTAGTTGTGAAAGAGTAGGCCGTCGCTACTCGCACGACCTAGATGCGATCCGCACGACGCCGAAAGGTGAAGAGGACGGGCGTCATGGACATAAGGTGACGCCGTCGCAAGGTTAACGTGGCCAAGACGAAACCCTAATGGCGGCGACACGACGGCGCCACTAAACATAAGGTGACGCCGTCATAATTGTAATCTTATATATAGAATCCGAATTTTTCGGTCTTTGTGTGGAGAGTCTTTGGAGTAAAACCTAAAACCGAACCTAAGGTGTCTTGTACAAGATTTTAGGGTTTTAACCCTATCTTACACCAAGATAAGTCTTTGCTTCATTAATTCAATTATGTCTTTGATTATTTGTGTGTATGCTTGCATGTTATCCATGTCCGCTAATTTATTTGTGTGTTTGCTTAGGAAGTATGAAACTTAATTATTAAATATTGATTGGTGTTTCTTATCTTAGTTGATTAATGATCTAGTAATGCGATAGGTCATTCGTTGTGTACTTAATGCTTGATTCATCTTTGTGAACCTTAGAGTATGATTACCGAGTGATTGTAGGCTAAAACATCCGAAGAGTGCCTTAGAGTAGGAGTCT
Source organism: Chrysanthemum lavandulifolium (assembly GCA_022545495.1). Taxonomy (NCBI): domain Eukaryota; kingdom Viridiplantae; phylum Streptophyta; class Magnoliopsida; order Asterales; family Asteraceae; genus Chrysanthemum; species Chrysanthemum lavandulifolium. Next base: position 3,224,175 of record CM040243.1, on the reverse strand, counting down.
ATAATCTCTAAGTGGATTTGTAGACAAGACCCTTTGGTAAGTTCAAAGAGTTAGGGAGAAACGATACCCTACAACTTTAGAAACACAACGCAACTAGGAATAAGACGTGACACTCAACCATCAATAGGAGATAATTAAGGAGTAATACAAACTAAGTAAACACATCTTTAAACTATCATACGAGCACACATTAATTAGACATAGACTCCACAACCTTAGTTTAGATAATTAGATAATAGTAGAGTAATCGGTAGAAATACCAACCCCCAAATCCAATACCCGAGATTAGTACCTTTCCATTTTCATAAAATATAAAAGATAAAAATAATCTTCCTCAACCTTAACCTTAGCGTAGTAACTCCCTACTAGCATTCCTATTCCCCAGAGAACGATATCAATACCCGTGGCTTACCCTAATTACTACACTACAACGATTAGGTTCACCGCCTAGGTGTTATAAAACTTGCTCAAGAAAAGGAAGTTTCCTTGACCCCGAACCACGCGTGTAGCGTTATCAAGTTTTTGGCGCGCGTTCGGGAATAGAATAGCTAGTTAGTAGTCCACCTCGTTTAGGTTTCTTTGCTTGATTCCTATCAAGTAAACTTTTTCTCATTTTTAGATTTCTCTTAGTCTATCCCCTTCTTCGTGACCTTTGTTAGTAATTCCATCACTTTTCATCATGGAAGGTGATAACCCACTACCATTCATCAACCCACCACCAAATGACCCGCCAAGAGCCCGCACTCTTGGTGAGTACTCGAGACCAAGCCACCTAGGCTATAGGAACACCATTGAGCTTCCCGACCAAGCCCAAACTACGACCTGCGATCCGACACCATCCGGTTGGTGCAAAACGGATGTGCATTCCATGGACTTCGTTCGAAGATCCAAATCGAAGATCGAGGATTTCCTCAAAATCGCCGATTCCATCGATCTTGATGCTAATACTGGAGACCACGCTGCGTCTCTTCCAATTCTCTCACGGGACCAAGCTAGTAATTGGCTTGAGCGACTTCCACCGGCTCCATCTCAAGTTGGGATGATCTTACTTCTCGTTTCATTGCTCAATTTTCCCAATCGGGAGAACCACTAAGCTTAGGAATGACATCTTGATGTTTCAACAACGCCAAGGTGAATCTCTCTGAAGCATGGGCCCGATTCAAGGACTTACTTCATAAAGTCCCTCATCACGGCATTGATCTTTGGCTCCAAGTCCAAATCTTTATGATCATGTCAACTTTCCCACTAAGCGATCCATTGACCAAGCGGCGGTGGAAAACTTAGTGATCTCACCGAGAAGAATCATGGGAAATAATAGAGGACCTTGCCCTCTATGACAACGAAGTTGGGATGACCCCGTGAGCTGCCCAAAACCGTCAAGGCAATCTCCTTGCCTCCTCCCGACCGTAGGATGATCGAACTTGAAGATCAAGTTAAATTCCTCATGAGTTCCTACAAAATCCTAAGTCCTCACGACAAGTGAATCAAATCACTCTACCTTGTGAGTTATGCAGTGGTCCCCATGACACTCGTGGATCGCTCAAGGCTCTCCGAACAAGCTTTGCGGACTACGCCTCCATACGCACCGACGGAGCGGGAGAGAAGTGGTACACTTTCAAACCCGAACAATACAACTTAGGAAACTCGTACAACCCCTCATGGAGAAATCACCCTAATCTTAAGTGGAACCAAAACTCAAGCACACCCCAAGTTCATCTAGTTCGCCTAATAGGTTCAATTCTTCTAATACCGGAACCCCACTAATCTTGAAGCAATTGCATCTAGATTTTGTCATCCCAAGAAACTCGATTGAATAAGCTTGAAGCCGATTTTAAGCAAAAACAGAGCGAGATGACAACCAAGCTTGATGCCCTCTTAAAAGCCTTCAATGAGCGGGAAGTTGGAGCACTCCCAAGTGATACCATTAAGAACCCAAAAGTGAATTCGATTGCATCGACTTCACATTCCAATTCACCATGGGAAAGTGCACATCCATGTCCCTCTCACCCAACGGTTCACTCGGTAAATGCTATAAAAAAGGGTTCCAAGTCATCCAAGAGATACCAAGGCCCGGCACCTTTGGTAAAGCCTACTCCTGAGAAACCCGTCAGCCAAGAATCCAAACCTAGTTTAGAGGAGGAGTACAAGGAACTATATCAAGAGAAACCAATCCTTGAAGTCTTAGCTCATGCACCTTATTATAATGCTTTAAAAGAAAAATATGAGTTAGAACTTAGGCTTGGGAAACATGGGTCTGCCTTTGTGCGAAACAACTTACCTAAGAAGTTAGATGATCCCGGCTATTCACTCTTCCGTAGACTTGGAACTTCCAAGCCACTCGATGCTTTAGCCGATTTAGGATCATGCATCAATCTCGTTCCGTTTTCCCTTCATAGAAGCCTCAACCTAGGTAAAATTGAACCAACGGAAACTATCTTAGGATTAGCGGACGGTAGTATAGCACGTCCGGTTGGAATAATAAAGGACATGGTAGTACATATAGGAGAGTTGACTCTTTTGGCCGACTTTCATGTACTCGACATGAATAAGGACCCGACATGCCCACTACTAGTTGGAAGAGGATTTTAGCTACCGCTAGTGCCATCATCGATTGTAAGATGTCCAAAATAGTGGTAGGAGAGGGAGGTTAGGTCCGCTTACGATGTTAAAAACATACATACTATAAGGATGAGGAAATCCCACAAGAGATAGGGTTGGATAGAGAGCCTTCTCGATATGGACCTTGGATTGAGAAGAACATCATAGGCCCCCAAAGACCTTTTTACCTAGATAAGGCCTTTGCTAGCAAAGAACTTTCCAAGAACAAGAATTGGCTAGGGATATAGAAGTGAACCCGCTCGAGGACGCCTTAGTATTTAGGAAGATGACCGAAGTTCCTAGGAAGCTTGCCTGTTAACCTTGTCATGAATAAGTGGATAGTTGAGAAATCCGAACACATGTGGAATTGGAATAGACCGCCTAGTGATGGTAATGGAAGGTGGCACATTAGGATACAAATCTATGATCCCGATGGTGAGATGTTTGAAAAGGCATATTTAACCGAACGTACTACTAGGAACTTGAATGATAAGTTTGATCCTTACGACATTGTTGAGGATAGACTTACGATATCGGTACGTAGGAGCACGACTATGAGTCTAGCTACAAGACTCTTAAATAAAGAAAAGCGCTTCGTGGGAGGCAACCCATGCTTAATTGTTTGCTTGTTAGTGTCATATATCTTTTATTAATTGTTTATCCTCATGTTTAAATTTGTGAAAATGCTTTATTTTGTTTTTAACTTCGTCTTAATTGCATATAAAGGTATTTTACATAAGGGATAAGTGTAGGGAGGATTACACATGTTTTCAAAAGAAACGTAAACATGAGAATAACAATTAATTAAAAGATATATATGTTTGTTTGTTCGAGTCAAATGCTTGTATCGAGTCATAATGAATGTTTTGCGAAATTTTTCCGATTCTAAAGATGTAAATTTTCCGAAATTTTTCCGAAAATCGCAGACCGCTTTTGTCAAGATAACTTTGACGGCGTCAGATTGCAACTGACGGTCGTGAAGGAGTAAAAACATCGATTACTTTTCTCGTTTTCGAGCTACTTATAAATTTTGGAATTTTCCGTGTCTTAATTTTCTTAGAAATTGTAAACATCCATTCCACAAGCATTATATCCTAGTTTAAATCGAGTCTTATATATATTATTACCGCCGATTTACGCGAAGGTTTCGTTTGTTTTCTTCAAGTGTGCGAGGTTTAGTTTGTCGAGAAGAAGTTACATAAGATTGGAAGGAGCTTTTCACGCAATAATTCTTCTTGAAAAGAATTTAACCACCACTTTACACGGATCCTACCGAGCTAATCGGGGAGTATTAGTTTCTTTCGCTTTTAATTACCTTCTTTTATCATAACTTTGATATTTTCGGGAACATTGGGGACAATGTTCGGTTTAAGTAGGGAGGAAAAGAAAACGGAACTTTGAAACTATGCTTATCCTTGACTATTTGCTTTGTCCAATTGCACTTTTGTAATAAACCATGAGAAAATGTTGGTTAGGGTAATTTTGGCACCAAATTTTAAATTTTTATGACATATATAGAGTGGGCCATTAGTCTTAACAAAAGCGTCTCACGGATAGGAAGTTGCATGACTAGCACAAAACCCTTACCACCAATTCCACCCAAAATGTGAGGATCGCCTTAGATTAGTAGGAATTAAAGCATTCATCTTTAATGCTTAGAGTGTGAACCGGTAGTATATTAGATTCTAGAACTTGTTTTGTGATGCATTCGAGATCGCAAGTGAGGCTACACTTGTGTAGTTAGGAATAACTAAATGATAAGAGGCATTAGGATAAACCCTTGTTTGATACCGTAATATAATTACTTCTTCCACATCGGTTGAGTAATTCCCCGCACCCTTTGCGTTGTACTCATCTTTAGTACACGATACCCCTAGTTAACCCCTCGAGCCTATCCTTTTCGAGGTTCTCGTGATATTTCGGTTTTTCGAATATCAATGAAGAGCATTGTTTACACCCCACCCCAAATATACACCCAAATCGCCTTAGCCTACCCCTTATGCACTCACTTTTAGTGCAAATATTTGTTATCACCCCAAACCCTTAGTTCAATTATCTAGTTGCTTGCATAAGTTGCTAAGTCGAGTCATATCCTTTGTATACAGTTTTGGGACGATTGAGATTCATGGGAAAAGTTAAAGTTTATGAAATGACGGGAAGGGAACGTTAAATTCAAATTCCCTTTGTTTGCGTAATAATGTACCCCAAGTGTTTTGATCTTTTCAAATCGGGTCAAATTAGTGTTAGAATAATAAAAACTCAAGTGTAGGGATGTGCTTATAAATCCCTAGTATTTTGATGTTATCATAGAGGATGGTAGAGTAAAAGTGTAAAAAAAAAAAAAAAAAAAAAATCGAAAAAAAATAGAAAAGAGAAAAGAAAAAAAATAGAGTAAAAAAAAAAAAAAAAAACATACGGGCTACCATCCTACATCTATCTTTTAATTTATGTTTGTTTATTTCGGTTATCTAGAGTTTAGAGTGTCGAGTCTTGGCTTAGCAACGCCATTCTTCATATGCGCTAACATAAAGATTTTTGACTTACCACCACTAAATAGCCTATCCCACCAAACCCTTATTTCCTACCGTAAGCCTAACATTACAACCCTTTAAAAGACCTCTTTGATAGTCTTTCCTAGGTGCTTACGCCAAAGCGATGGAGGTTTGATCTATTCTCAAGCCTATGGTAATCTATGTACTAGGACCGATTAATGAGTGTTTATCTTCCATTTCCTATATTGTTATATTTCATTTATACACCAGAGAGATGTGAGTATCCAAACACCCCATGAGAGGTGCTAGTATGTAATTCCGTGCTTGTTATGACTTTTATGGGCTTATATGTGTTGTGGACCGTTTTGAATTAATCTTGAATGACCCCAACTTATAAATTAATTGGCTAAAAGCACATTTGCTTGAGGACAAGCAAATAACAAGTGTAGGGATATTTGATAAGGTTTTAAAAGTACCATTTTGAGGGGTCGTTTAAGTCCTTATTTGATCACTTTGTATCCGTTATTGCTTAATATCGTTCCTTTTCACTTTTAGGTCTCGTGAAGGCAAAATCTTTGGAATGGCACTTATTTGGACGTAAAGGCGCGAATATATGAAGAAAATGGCCAAAGTCGAAATCGACACTCACGCTCTCGAAAGTAGAAGCGGCGGCGTCGGGGAGCTATTTGCGACGCCCGTCGGAGAATTATTGTGACGGTCGAACTCAAAACTCGTGTTTTCAAGAGACGGCGTCTAGTTGTGAAAGAGTAGGCCGTCGCTACTCGCACGGCCTAGATGCGATCCGCAGACGACGCCGAGAAGTCGAAGAGGACGGCGTCACGGACATAAGGTGACGCCGTCGCAAGGTTAACGTGGCCAAGACGAAACCCTAATGGCGGAGACACGACGGCCACTAAACATAAGGTGGCCGTCGCAATTGTAATCTTATATATAGAATCCGAATTTTTCGGTCTTTGTGTGGAGAGTCTTTGGAGTAAAACCTAAAACCGAACCTAAGGTGTCTTGTACAAGATTTTAGGGTTTTAACCCTATCTTACACCAAGATAAGTCTTTGCTTCATTAATTCAAGATTATGTCTTTGATTATTTGTGTGTATGCTTGCATGTTATCCATGTCCGCTAATTTATTTGTGTGTTTGCTTAGGAAGTATGAAACTTAATTATTAAATATTGATTGGTTGTTTCTTATCTTAGTTGATTAATGATCTAGTAATGCGATAGGTCATTCGTTGTGTACTTAATGCTTGATTCATCTTTGTGAACCTTAGAGTATGATTACCGAGTGATTGTAGGCTAAAACATCCGAAGAGTGCCTTAGAGTAGGAGTCTATAATCTCTAAGTGGATTTGTAGACAAGACCCTTTGGTAAGTTCAAAGAGTTAGGGAGACACGATACCCTACAACTTTAGAAACACAACGCAACTAGGAATAAGACGTGACACTCAACCATCAATAGGAGATAATTAAGGAGTAATACAAACTAAGTAAACACATCTTTAAACTATCATACGAGCACACATTAATTAGACATAGACTCCCACAACATACCACTTTCTCTCTCATCAAAAACCCAAATCCGGATCTCATCAACCGTATCTAAATCCTCTCGCCGAATTCATTGATTTCACGCGAATTCATTGAAAACACACCGGAATAATGAAAGCACCGCCGGATTCATTGAAAGCACCACCGATTCATTGAAACCACCATCAAACCGTCATTGAATCAAACCGCCGGAATAATAGAAACCACCGCGGATTCATTGAAGAATCAAACCGGAATCAAATCTATTAAAACCGTCACCATCACATCAAACCGCACGAATCACCATTGAACCACCACCGATTAACCGGAAATAATGCCACCGAGAGATTTAAAGCGATTTAATTGAAGTTCCGGTAGATGAAAGTCAAGATAAAGATGATGGTGTGAATGAAACCACCGGTAAATTCCTTGATTCAATTCTTGTTGTAAAATGCCAAATCCCATGGGATTCAGTGTTTACATGTTGAAAAAGCAAATCACATGGGATTTACATGGTTTATATGTTTTAGATTCAATTGTTGTTGTAAAATGCCAAATCCATGGGATTCCAGTGGTTTACATGTGTTTAGATTCAATTGTTGTTGGAAAAAAGCAAATCCCATGGGATTCCAGTGGTTTACATGTGATTAGATTCAATTCTTTTTGAAAAAAGCAAATCCCATGGGATTCCAGTGGTTTACATGTGTTTAGATTCAATTGTTGTTGTAAAATGCAAATCCCATGGGATTCCAGTGGTTTACATGTGATTAGATTCAATTCTTTTTGAAAAAAGCAAATCCCATGGGATTCCAGTGGTTTACATGTGTTTAGATTCAATTGTTGTTGGAAAAAAGCAAATCCCATGGGATTCCAGTGGTTTACATGTGATTAGATTCAATTCTTTTTGAAAAAAGCAAATCCCATGGTTTATATGTTTTTAGATTCAATTGTTGTTGTAAAAATGCAAAATCCCATGGGATTCCAGTGGTTTACATGTGATTAGATTCAATTCTTTTTGAAAAAAGCAAATCCCATGGGATTCAAGTGATTTATATGTGTTTAGATTCAATTGTTGTTGTAAAAATGCAAAATCCCATGGGATTCCAGTGGTTTATATGTGTTTAGATTCAATTCTTGTTGTAAAAATTCAAAATCCCATGGGATTCTGTATTAAATCACATGGGATTCAGCATGAAAATATAAAGGTCTTCATTGTGAGTCCTATGGATTCCCATGAATCCCATGAATCCCATGGGATTCACATTCATATAAATCCCATGGGATTCACATTTTTAATCTTAATCCCTTAATATTTTTCTTTTATATGCGATTCTATGAGATCACCAAGACCAACTTTATATGAACACACCGAGACACCGGGTGGATCGATATATTGGGAGCCTCATGTGGAAGGAATTGTTGTACGTAAGAGGGAAATACTATGATACTATAGAGGAAGCTATAGATATGTATAGTACCTACGCTGAAGCGGGAGGGTTTCAAATTAAAAAAGCAGGACAACGATTAACAAAATCTGGAATTGTACAAGCCAAATACATCATGTGTAACAAAGAAGGAGCTCCGAGACATATTAATGTAGACACTTTGGATCCTAAGCACAGCGAGAAACAAAAAAGAAATACAACTCTACATGTAACAGGTTGTCAAGCTCGTATAAGGTTAGAATTGGATATCGTTTCTGGAAAATACAAGATAATTAAGTTTATTGCAAAACACAATCATATGCTTATACCAAAAGAGTATAAACATTTTACAAAAAAGCAAAGAAAAATGACCGAAGCAGAAAAAATGTTTGTTGTTAAAGCAGCAACAAACAAAATAGGTGCAACACGGGCTCACAACTTGTTAACGAGTATGAAAGGTGGATATGAATATGTACATGGGACATCTTCTGATTTTAAGAATCATCAGCGGAATATTAATATTTTCATAGGCGAAAGTGACGCACAAATGCTTATAAATAAAATGGAAAATGAAAGTTGTATGTGCCAAACTTTACATTTCAGTATAAGGTAGAAGAAAGTGAGTTGGTCGCAATGTTTTGGGCTGATGAAGTTGCAAAATGCAATTTTAAGGAGTTTGGAGACATAGTATCTTTTGATGCAACATTCAGGTGTAATAAGTAAGTGTCTGTTCTTAATATAATTTATTTTGATTAAAATCACATAAGATTCTGTTATAAATCCCATGGGATTTATATGTGAATCCCATGGGATTATACAAGGGATCACATGGTAATCTGTATGAATCACAAGGGATCCTTGAGAATCCCATTGGATTCTCTGTGAATCCCATGGGATTGTTTTTAAATCACATAAAGATACTTGGCAAGTAAAATTAAAAAAAGACATGGATCATAGTGAATCCCATGGGATTCAGTAATCACATTTTATTCTGTCACTAAAAGTTATGTTATTTTTAGATACAACATGGTGTTTGTACCATTTACCGGTGTCGATAATCATAAAAAGTGTGTCACGCTTGGTTCGGGAATGCTTTTAAAAGAAGACACTGAATCCTACACATGGCTACTAAAGGCATTCATGACTGCTTTTTCTAAAGAACCAACGATGGTGGTGACGGATCAAGACGGGGCAATGAAAAGAGCCATTGAAGCCGTTTTCACTAAATCAAAACATAGACTTTGCATGTGGCATATTCACCAAAAATTCCAAAGAAAGGTAATTTATTGAATGTTTTATCTCGAATCTCATGGGATTCTTTTCGAATCATGGGAATCCCATGGGATTCATTCAAAATCCTATGGGATTCATTCAAAATCTCATGGATTCTTCTTTGAATCTCATGGGATTCTTTTCGAATCCCATGGGATTCCCATGGGATTCTTTCTCGAATCTCATGGGATTCTTCTCTGAATCTCATGGGATTCATCTGGGAATCCGACAGTGGTTTACATGTGTTTATCATTTTATTTCTGATTTGTAAGGAAATATACAATGAAACTGATTTCAAGAAGCGTTTAAACAAGATAATTTGGAATATGTTCATGGAACCGATGGAATTTGAAGAGAAATGGGCTAAGTTGATTGAAGATTTTGGTTTGCAAAACCACAAATGGATGACCAAAATGTTTAAACTACGAGAAATGTGGATTCCAGCATATTTTATCACCTCGCCTTTGTTTGGATTGATGAGAACGACATCAAGGTCTGAGAGTGAAAACTCGTTCTTCAAAAGTTTCACAAGCCCAGGAGCGACACTAGTTAGTTTCATGATGTCCTATGAATCAGCAATGGAGAGACAACGTTATATTCAAGAACATTTGGACTTTAAAACACTAGACGCGGCTCCAAAATGTGAAACAAAGTTAGCAATTGAACGTCATGCAGCAAAAGTTTATACTAGGACAATATTTCTACTTGTTCAAACGGAAATAAAAGAGGCATGCTGGACTTGTGCGATACAGGAACTAAAAATAGAAGAACGTTGTGAGCGTGTCACTGTTAGAGACAAAAATCCGGCAGCTTATAGAATCCTTAATAAGGAAGTTGCAAAAGAACTAGCAGATGAAGGCGAAACAGTAGCAACAGAAATATTTGTAGACTATAAGGTATATTACTTTCTGGTATAAACTAGGATTAATCAAGTAATCCCATGGGATTCATAATCAATCCCATGGGATTCATAATCAATCCCATAGTAATCCCATGGGATTCAGTATGAATCTCATGGGATTGTCTAATAGGATTGGCTAATAATTATAGGGATTCACTGGGAATCCCATGGGATTTTTGTGAATCCCATGGGATTCTGTTTAAAATCCCATGGGATTGTCAAATGGGATTGGCTAATAATTATTGTGTTTTAAAAAGGTCTTGCGTAATCTGTAAGATGGGTCGGTGGTGTGTAGTTGCGAGACATTTTGTACGATTCGGTTTCCTATGCCGACACATATTACGTGTTTTCAAGAATCGTGATATTAACTTCATTCCAAAACAATATATTTTGAGGCGTTGGACAAGAGATATAATACCGCCTGATTTGAGAAGGAAAAGAAACAGATATGGTGAAACAAATGAAGAAATTCAAAGACTTACAAATGAGGCAACGTTTCTGGTGGATGAATGTTTGTTTCGGTTGAGCAAAGACAAAGTGAAGATGGGTGCTTTTGTAGAAAAGTTAAAGACATTGAAAACAGAAGTGGAGGCTGAGGTGCCAAATCCCCCTTCAAGAAATACAGGAGATGTAATTGGTGATCATTTTGCTATTTCTAACCCTGAGAAGAAAATAGTTAACAATCCAACAAAAGCAAGAAATAAAGGGAATATTTTAAGCGAGCGAAATGAAAGGCGAAAGAGTGAAAGAAAAAGCGCTTCAAGTTAAAAGAAACAAATGAAGCCTTGTGGACATTGTGGAGAGAAGACGAACTTGCATACGAAAACAACTTGTCCGATGAACCCAAAGGCAAGGAAAAGGCGAAACCAACGATGTTTGAAAAAATTAATTTACTTATATTCCTTTTTTGTTAGTTCTTTTTATTATTTTCTTGAATATATAGATTGAATATTCGGATGTTTTTAGATGATTTCCAAAAGAAAATTTATTTTTCTTTGTTATTTATATTATGTTTAAAAACTTGTGTGGATAATCTGAATGGATCACAATGAATCCCATGAGATTGATTAGAAATCCCATGGGATTCACAATAAATCCATGGGATTCACAAATAAATCCTATACTTATATTCTATTTCAAAAGTTGTATGCATAATGCATGGATTCACAATGAATCCCATGGGATTCATATAATTCACATATTTGTTATTTATATTATGTTTAAAAACTTGTGTGGATAATCGAATGGATCACAATGAATCCCATGAGATTCGTTAGAAATCCCATGGGATTCACAATAAATCCCATGGGATTCACAATAAATCCTATACTTATATTCTATTTAAAAATTGTATGCATAATCTGCATGGATTCACAATGAATCCCATGGGATTCACAATGAATAATTCACATAAAAGATAATTCACATAAAATTAACATTATAAAACTCCATCATAAACTGTTCTAACATTCTCAAAATGATCTACCATCTACCATCAATGCACATGTTTTCAAAAGAACATTCCTCTAACATCAATTAACATGTTTTCTAACATTCTACAATCAACTGATCAACTATTGATAGCTTCAACTGGATCAACGGCTAACTTTTCAGTCTTTTCTGGAATCACTTCGCGTTTTTCCCTATTCTTAATAGCTTCAACAATTATGTTCATCTTTTCTAGACGAGGAAGTTTATCAAACTCTTTGGCTAGATCAATAAGCTTACCAGCATGCATATTAATCTCATGTAACAAGATCTTGGTAGCAAACTTAAATCTTAGTCGCCTCAACATGTCGACCTGCCTCATCTTGTAACCATCCATTTCACAGCAGCCAGACTCGGAAATCAGCCCACAATCCCATTTTGTAGCAGGTTCACCATGGTAACATTCCATATGTACCATGGTGAAAATACCACAATCACTAAAAATTTTCTTTGTTCTCCATTTTAGCTTTGGGACTTTTGGTTTAGCTTTAAGAATGTTACCATGTTTCTTGTGACCATAGAGCTTCAGGTGTCGGGAAAACAACTTTATCTACAAAATTATTTAAAAAAAGATCATAAATTACTAGAATTCTGGGAAAATGTCAATAGCGATTCAAATGGAAATCTGTATGAATCCCATGGGATTATGTTTAAATCATAAAGTATTCATCAAAGAATCCCATGGGATTCAGTATGTATCCCATGGGATTATGTTTAAATCATAAAGTATTCATCAAAGAATCCCATGGGGATGAATCCCATGGGATTCTGCGAAGAAAAGTAAATACTTACAAGTAGTAAGTTCAAAAAATACTTACAAGTAGTTCACATGTTTTTATATTTCGAATCATATGTTGCTCCGAATCCATGTTATCTAGTATCGTTATCGATCTTTGTTTTGGTAAGGTCGATGACGATGACATAAAAGTGGCCACCATTGCAAATTGGAAAGAAAGCTGTTTTAACAAAAACAAAAATAATAAAATGAATCCAAAGTAAAACACAAACAACAATTTATAACAAAAATAATAATAATAATAAAAATACCAAGTCAATGCCGTCAAGAGCCAAGCCAAGAACATTATCTCAAACCGAGCTAAAATTTCCTTTTCAAAACTTTCAAATTTTTGTCCTCGACGCCAAAGTCCCATCAAACATAGATTTTATCTGTATATGCAATTTACAAGATCATGTTATGATTTGTATTGCTTTGGGGGTGTTTGGTAAGTCAGATAACATGATCAGCATTTTATTAAACAAATAAGAATACTAAGCAAATCAGAAATAAATACTTACAATACATCCGGTTGGGAAAAAGTGCCGTGATGGAAAGCCATGTTCTTTAAATCTTTCTTCATAATTCAGAATGGCACTCCAACAATCAACAACATTGGCGTCTATCCACAAACTGGGCGCTAATGTTTCCATAGCCAAACGAATTGAAAACACCGTGAACTCCCGAGAATGGGATTCAAAAATTCTCTCACTATATGAGTAAACAAGAAAAAGAAAAAAAAATCATTTCAGAATCACATTGGAGTTTGTATGAATCCCATGGGATTCAAACGAATACAATAGGATTCGGTATGAATCTCATGGGATTTGTGAGTGAATCCCATGGGATTTCGTATTGAATCCATGGGATTAGATGTGAATTTTTATTAACTATATTTAAAATACACATCTAAACTTACAACTTGTCGCCTTGCATCGCAAACAAACTATTTCCAAGAATAAACTCCAGCCTTGTAATTTTGGCTACAACCTTTGTCTTCTTATTCATATAGGGAGACAACAGGTACGAAGAAGGTTTCACCACACGCTTTCCAGCACGAGTAGCCATTTTTTCAGGAGTCATTGGATGCGGCATCATTGGATCCGGACCTCCATTGAGCGATTCTTGCTGAAAACAATAAAAAGATTTAATTAAAAAGAAACAAAATTTTCGTAAAAAGAAAGAGATTCAAGAATATTACATATGCGTGCTCGTGACTATACACATGATAATCTCATCAACATTATCTAAATTATTTTCTATCCATTTCGTTAACCCCTCCGTGTGCACGTGATCTCATGCTCATCCTCATCCTTCTCCTCATCCTCATCATCAACTTCCTTCTCACCTCATCCTCTTTATCCTTCTTAGCATCAACTTCCTTCTCGACCTCATCCTTCTTAGCATCAACTTATCGATTCATCCTTCTCAGCCTCATCAACTTCCTTCTCAACCTCATCCTTCTCAACCACAGTGTTATCATCATCTTGTTTCTCGGCCTCATCGGCCAAATCTTCTAAACTTACCTTCTTCCCATTCTTATCATCGTCATCATCATCCTCCTCATCACCATCGTCATCCTTCCCATTACCATCATCATCGTCATCCTTCTCATTACCATCATCATCGTCATCCTCTTCATCATCGTTATCCTCATCATCCTTCCCATTACCATCAGCATCATCATCCTTATCATCGTCATCCTTCCCATTACCATCAGCATCATCATCCTTCCCTTCATCGACATCCTCAATTAATGGCTTCGATTGGCAGAAAATTCGAGCATACTTTTGATGTAGCTCACGCAACTTTGCATCACCGGGGTAATCTGACATTGCTTTCGCGAAATAATCTTCTACAACAAGTTTTCATCACAAATAAACTCTAACTTTTTTCAAGTTTATTAAACAAATCACGAAATAAGAAACATTGTAATAGTCATAATAAAGCTCATTGCAATGAATCCCATGGATTTCATTTCTAAGCGGTGCATGTGAATCCCATAGGATTCTCTCGTGGTTGTAAACAAGAAAAGAAAAACATCATTTCGGAAAAACATTGAGTTTGTATGAATCCCATGGGATTCAAGATGAGAATCCCATGGGATTCACTTCAAATCTCATGGGATTCATAATGAATTCAATAAGATTTGTAGTGAATCCCATGGGATTCTCAGATTGAATCCCATGGGATTACGTATTGAATCCACATCGATATCATTTAATAACAATAAATGTAAAACAAATAACAAAATTTTAAAGGAACCTCTTTCAAAAAGAATCTTCCGAACGCCACAAATAAACCCTTGACCTCTTGAACCTCGGATTGGTCCATTACGGTTGAAGTGGTAGCAAACCAAAACATTCTTCTTTAAGTTCTAGATCACATCGTTGGGACATTAAATATGAAGACCGACTTTTGATTGCGGGGCGTGTCCGGACAACAGAATCTTTTCATGCTTTGTGGAATCCGGATACAAAAGTCGAAAAACAAAAAGTGTAAAGAAGGTTATAACAAATCATCACACAAACACGTTTAATAATCAAAAAATAGAGTTCAAAACTTAGAAACTTACAACAAGGAAGGTATATGGACCAAGATAATGATTAGATGTCGTTGTTGGGACTTTATGGCGTTTAAGGCGAGGAAAAATAAAGTCACACCAATCAATAGCCTTAACATCGGTATCTTCACGCAATCTTAACACAACATCCAAACATATCTTCCCTTTAACCCATCAACCTCACCCATCAAGTTTGCAAAAAGTGCAGTTGACTTTAAAAGGAAGTCGGCTTCCGAGACTCAATCAATTTATTAGCAATGTCATTAACACGGACATCCTTGAGTTTTTAGGATGAAACCGACCGATCCAATTCCTCACAAAGTCATCATTTTCTGATCTAGCATCTAGAGAAAAAAGAGATTGACCACCAAACGGAACACCTAATATCTCATGAATTTTTGAACTAGTGACCTTGATTGACTCGCCATTCTCCAAAACCAACTCACAACTTTCTGAACGAAATCTAGAAACTACATACCTTCCCAACCTTGAAGGAATGTGATCTATGTTACAATTGTGTAACGAACTAAATCCGATGTCGATATATGTTACAATTGTGTAACGAAAAACCGCCTCATATCAACCTTAGCGTCACGGATGGCAGAAAAAAGAGCTGTAGGTGTTGTCCGTGAATGAAGAATCGGAAACATGGCAACATACTTTTCATGTGCTTCCTCTTCTGCCGTCAACTCCTTCTTACCTTTCTTCTTCGACTTCCCCTCTTCATCATATTCTTCCTTATTTACAAGCTTCTTATCATCAACATCATCAGAATTCTCCCTCTTTCTCTTAGCCAAACCCTTTCCCTTCAAAACCTTTTTCGTATCTTCAATGTCATCACAATCTACGTAAAAAAAAGACATTATAAATATGTTGGTCAACAAAATCCCATACTTATATTATATTTCAAAAACTTGTATGCATAACCTGCATGGATCACAATGAATCCCATGGGATTCACAATGAATCCCATGGGATTCACATACAATCCCATGGGATTCAGGTAGAAATCCCATAGGATTCACAATGAATCCCATGGGATTCACAATGAATCTCATGGGATTTACATACAATCAACCAAATAACCCTGATTAAGCCCTCAACTACCTACTTTAAGCCCTGATTAAGCCAGCTTAGAAAATTCCTAAATTTATACTAAAATAGGCATGCTAACCACAACCAACCAAATAGCTTATTTCCAGAATTTCAACTAATTTGGACATGCTATGAGGAAAATTAAAAATCAAAACTATAAGCTATTTGGACATATGGAGAACTAATGTGCAGAGCAGATAAGGTGAAAAAGGGTACTTGCAGATCAGATCAGATCCTAACAATTATAGCCTGCTACTACTAACTACTTAGGGATGCTAGATGTGCAACAATAAACTCAAGTACATATAACGAGAAAGTAGTTTTTTGAAACAGTAGAATATTGATTGGTTGTCTCTTATCTTAGTTTATTAATGATCTAGTAATGCGATAGGTCATTCGTTGTGTACTTAATGCTTGATTAAATCTTTGTGAACCTTAGAATATGACTCCTTGAGTAGTTGTAAGCTAAACCATCCAAAGAGTGCCTTAGAGTAAGAGTTTATTATCCCTAGTGGGTTTTGTAGACGAGACCCTTTGGTAAGTTCAAAGAGTTAGGGAGAAACGCATACCCTACAACCTTAGACACACAACACAACTAGGAATAAGGACGTGACAATTCAACCACCAATAGAAGATAATTAAGGAGTAGTAAAACCTAAGTAAACACATCTTTAAACTATCATACGAGCACACATTAATTAGACATAGACTACATACACCTTAGATTAGATAATTAGATAAGTAGAGTAATCGGTAGCAATACCAACCCCCCAAATTCAAACCCCGAGATTCGTACCTTTCCTTTTCTAAAAAAACATAAAAAAGATAAAAAATAATCTTCCTCAACCCCAACCTTAGCGTAGTAACTTCTCACTAGCATTCCTATTCCCCAGAGAACGATATCAATACCCGTGGCTTACCCTAATACTACACTACAACGATCGGGTTCAACGCCTAGGGTGTTATAAAACTTGCTCAGAAAAGGAAGTTACTTTGACCCCGAACAACGCGTGTAGCGTTATCAAGTTTTTGGCGCCGCTGCCGGGGAAAAGAATAGCTAGTTAGTAGTCTACCTCGTTTAGGTTTCCTTTACTTGATTCCTATCAAGTAAATTTTTCTCATTTTTAGCTTTCTCTTAGTCTATCCCCCTTCTTCGTGACCTTTGTTCGTAATCCCATCACTTTTCATCATGGAAGGTGATAACCAACCACCACTCATCAACCAACCACCAAACAAATACCCACTGCTTGACCCAGCCTCTGCCAACCAACTTCAAGCCCGTATTATTAGCAAAATTGGAGAGCTTAGGAAATTAAATAGGATAATTGAAAATACGCTCGAGGAAGCCCTTAAGGAATCTGATCACCCTTTAGATAGTGATTCGACCACAAGTGATTCGGATGATGATCTAGAAGAGGGATATTATAAGGTGTTAGAAATTATGGAGGGTAGTAAGGAGGAGGAAGAACTTAGGGAGTATTTTGATTCATACCCTAAAGGGAAGGAAACCGCTTATCACTATAACGTAGTTAACTTCCCAAGACCACCTTTCGATCCTCGCATAAGAAAGGAAACCCTAAAACATCAAAATATCGTATGATTGGATACTTATATAGGGATCACACCTACATTGACTATAAGGCACCCATGAATATAATGTCTAGGCTCTATTACAATTGGATCATGAGCAAAAGCTAGAACCTATGAGGGACCCCTTCGCCTAGGAAAGCAAGTAACTATGTGGGGAGGGTTAAGGGATTGCATGTCTTCATAGGTAACTTCACATATAGGTGTGATTTCATGATTTTGGAAAATGTTAAGGGCATCATTGATGGGTTTTAGGAGATGTGATACTTGGGAAACCATTTATAGAGGAGTCTAAGATGGTTTATGATCGAGAGAAGGGAATAGTCGAGTTCTCAAATGAAGAGAGTGTTAAATATATAATGCCCTACAAGAATAAGAAGTTTGAAGGCATGGATAATTTAGATGTAGATAACATTCCGGCATTCAAGTAGACGGAAGAACAAAGTTTACTACATCGCTTGTCTTGAACTAGGCCCCGAATATATTCGTGATGAGAGAAGAGTTAAGGAAATCGAATGGGCCTCTAAGATTAGGGCAGCGTGGAGCACGACTACGAGTCTAGCTACAAGACTCTTAAATAAAGAAAAGCGCTTAAGTGGGAGGCAACCCATGCTTAATTGTTTGCTTGTTAGTGTCATATGTCTTTTATTGATTGTTTATTCTCATGTTTAAATTTGTAAAATGCTTTATTTTGTTTTTAACCTCGTCTTAATTGCATATAAAGGTAGTTTACATAAGGGGTAAGTGTAGGGAGGATTACACACGCTTTCAAAAGAAACGTAAACATGAGAATAACAATTAAACTAAAAGATATATATGTGTGTTTGTTCGAGTCAAATGCTTGTATCGAGTCATAATGGATGTTTTGCGAAATTTTCCGATTCTAAAGATGTAAATTTTCCGAATTTTTCCGAAAATCGCAGACCGCTTTTTTGTCGGGATAACTTTGACCGTCCAGATCGCAACGACGACGGCGTCGAGAAGGAGTAAAAACAACAGATTACTTTTTTTCTCGTTTTCGAGCTACTTAAAATTTTTGGAATTTTCGTGTCTTAATTTTCCGTAAATTCGTAAACATCCATTCCACAAGCATTATATCCTAGTTTAAATCGAGTCTTATATATATTATTACCGCCGATTTTACGCGAAGGTTTCGTTTGTTTCTTCAAGTGTGCAGGTTTAATTTATCAAGAAGAAGCTACATAAGATTGGCAGGAGCTTTTCACGCATAAATTCTTCTTGGAAAGGATTTAACCAATACTTCACACACGGATCCTACCGAGCTAATCAAGGGAGTACTAGTTTCTTTCATTTTTAATTACCTTCCATTATCATAACTTTGATACTTTCGGGGAACATTGGGGACAATGTTCAGTTTAAGTGTAGGGAGGGAAAATAAAACGGGAACTTTGAAACTATACTTATCCTTGAATATTTGCTTTGTCCAGTTGTATTTGTGTAATAAACCATGAGAAAATGTCGGTTAGGGTAATTTTGGCACCAAATTTGAAATTTTTCATTATATATAGGAGTGGGCCATTAGTCTTAACAAAAGCGTCTCACGGATAGGAAGTTGCATGACTAGCACAAAAACCCTTTACCACCTAAATTCCACACAAAATGTGAGGATCGCCCTTAGATTAGTAGGAATTAAAGCATTTATCTTTAATGCTTAGAGTGTGAACCGGTAGTATATTAGATTCTAGAACTTGTTTTGTGATGCATTCCGAGATCGCTAGTAAGACTACACTTGTGTAGTTAGGAATAACTAAATGATAAGAGGCATTAGGATAACTCTTGTTTGATACCCGTAATATAATTACTTCTTCCACTTCCGGTTGAGTAATTCCCCACACCCTTTGCGTTGTACTCATCTTTAGTACACGATACCCTAGTTAACCCCTCGAGCATATCCTTTTGCGGTTCTCGTGATGTTTTGGTTTTCCGAATATCAATGAAGAGCATTGTTTACACCCCACCCCAAATATACACCCAAATCGCTTTAGCCTACCTTGTATGCACTCACTTTTAGTGCATTATTGTTATCACCCTAAACCCTTAGTTCAATTATCTAGTTACTTGCATGAGTTGCTAAGTCGAATCATATCCTTTGTATACGCTTTGGGACGATTGGGATTCATGGGAAAAGTTAAAGTTTATGAAATGACGGAAGGGAACGTTAAATTCAAATTCCTTTGTTTGCATAATAATGTACCCCAAGTGTTTTGATCTTTTCAATTCGGGTCAAATTAGTGTTAGAGTAATAAAAACTCAAGTGTAGGATGTGCCTATAAATCCCTATCATTTTGATGTTACCGTAGAGGATGGTAGAGTAAAAGTGTATGAAAAAAAAAAAATCGAAAAAAAATAGAAAAAGAAAAAAATAGAGTAAAAAAAAAAAACAGGCTACCATCCTACATCTATCCTTTAAATTTATGTTTGTTTATTTCGATTAGCTAGAGTTTAGAGTGTCGAGTCTTGGCTTAGCAACGCCATTCTTCGTATGCTTGTAACATAATAGATTTTGACTTACCACCACTATATAGCCTATCCCACCAAACCCTTTGTTTCCTACCATAAGCCTAACGTTACAACCCTTTAAAGACCTTTTGATAGTCTTTCCTAGGTGCCACGCAAAGCGATGGAGGTTTGATCTATTCTCAAGCCTATGGTAATCTATGTACTAGGACCGGTTAATGAGTGTTTATCTTCCATTTCCAATTTGTTATATTTCATATACACCGAGAGAGATGTGAGTATCCAAACACCCCATGAGAGGTGCTAGTATGTGATTTCCGTGATTGTTATGACTTTTATGGGCTTATATGTGTTGTGGACTGTTTTAAACCAATGTTTCATGACCTCTAACTTATAAATTAATTGGCTAAAAGCACATTTGCTTGAGGACAAGCAAATACCAAGTGTAGGGATATTTGATAAGGTTTAAAAGGTACCTTTTGAGGGTCGTTTAAGCCCTTATTTGATCACTTTTGTATCCGTTATTAATTAATATCGTTCCTTTTCACTTTTAGGTCTCTTGAAGGCAAAATGTGGAATGGCACTTATTTGGACGAAAAGGCGAATATACTGAAGAAAATGGCCAAAGTCGAATCGAGACACTAAAAGTCTTGAAAACATAAGGTGACGGCGGTGTTAAATTGCGCGCCGTCGGAGGATTTTGTGACGGACGGAAGCCAAAACTCCTATTTTCAAATGACGACGTCAAGTTATAAAAGAGTAGGCCGTCGTGAACTCGGGCGGCCTAGATGCAATCCACGGCGCGCCGAAGTCGAAGAGGACGGCGTCACAAGCATAAGGTGACGCCGTCGCAAGTCTAACGCGCCAAGACGAAACCCTAATGACGGCGACCCGGCGCCACAAAACATAAGGTGACGCCGTCAGATGTAATCTTATATATAGAATCCAATTTTTCAAGATTAGTGTGTAGTCTTTTGGAGTAAAACCTAAACCGAACCAAGGTCGTCTTTGTACAAGATTTTAGGTTCCAAACCCTATCTTACACCAAGATAAGTGTATTACTTCATTAATACAATTATGTCTTTGATTATTTGTGTGTATGCTTGCATGTTCTCCATGTCCGCTAATTTACTTGTGTGTTTGCTTTGGGAATATGAAACTTAATTATTGAATATTGATTGGTTGTCTCTTATCTTAGTTGATTAATGATCTAGTAATGCGATAGGTCATTCGTTGTGTACTTAATGCTTGATTAAATCTTTGTGAACCTTAGAATATGACTCCTTGAGTAGTTGTAAGCTAAACCATCCAAAGAGTGCCTTAGAGTAAGAGTTTATTATCCCTAGTGGGTTTTGTAGACTAGACCCTTTGGTAAGTTCAAAGAGTTGGGAGAAACGCATACCCTACAACCTTAGACACACAACGCAACTAGGAATAAGGACGTGACAATTCAACCACCAATAGAAGATAATTAAGGAGTAGTAAAACCTAAGTAAACACATCTTTAAACTATCATACGAGCACACATTAATTATACATAGACTACATACACCTTAGATTAGATAATTAGATAAGTAAAGTAATCGGTAGCAATACCAACCCCCTAAATTCAAACCCCGAGATTCGTACATTTCCTTTCCTAAAAAACATAAAAAAGATAAAAAAATAATCTTCCTCAACCCCAACCTTAGCGTAGTAACTTCTCACTAGCATTCCTATTCCCCAGAGAACGATATCAATACCGTGGCTTACCTTAATACTACACTACAACGATTAGGTTCATTGCCTAGGTGTTATAAAACTTTCTCGAACAAAAGGAAGTTCCTTTGACCCCGAGCACGCGTGTAGCGTTATCAGGGTAGCATCTTTGTGGTGCGGGCATTACCTTTGCCTTCCTTTACATTCTTATCCCTCGCCTCCTTACCAATGCCTTCTTACCCTTCTACCCTCTTGCTCCTTGGCCTCTTCATCCTTCTCCGACACCTTCTCCTTTTGAACAGGTGCCTTCTCCGACACCTTCTTAGCTGGCACCTTGTCTTTTTTAGCCACCGTGTCTTTTTCAGCCAGCACTTTCTCTTTATCTTGAAGACATAAGTAAATGATTTTTATTATTTTTTTTCCTTTTAGGACTACTGAAACAAGCTAATGAAAAAATATTTTTGACTTTTAAAATTTTTTGTAACAACCTGAATTGGACTAAAGCATTTATCAAAACCAAGTAAAACTACTTTATGACTTCTAAAATGCAATTCACTACTAAAATTAGAAGAATTTATGTCTTAAACCGATTCAAACTCGATAATTAACATAAACCAACATTAAAACAGATTAAAACTATACCTTTTGTTGCTTGACCTTCGCTTTTTTTACGTCTTCTAATTGAGATAAAGACAAAATCCTTTTACGCTTCACTTCATCTTTTGACCGAATCGGTTCAATCGACTCCAGTTTATCCAACTTAACAGCAGAATCTACATAAAAAAAGACATGATATAAATATGTTGATCAAAAAATACCATGATACAATCCCATGGGATTGTATGGAATCCCATGGGATTCATTAGCTGATTTAGAACAGTTTAACAAACTAAAAAAAGGAGCATGCAAAATCCTCTTAATAAATCCCATGAGATAAAAAATATACCTTTTTTCAGTTTTTTCTAATAGACCTTTAAACTCTTATGTTTATCTTCAGTATCTTCAGTCTCAAGTGGCTTAACCTTATCCGACTTATCAACCTTAGCCGACTTATCCTTTGGCTTCTTTAAAAAACTAGACAGCTTACCAACAGCCTTCTTACCCTTCTTAGCCTCTGCATCCTTGGCTCCTTGGCCTTATCCCCTTGCTCCTTGGACTCTGCATCCTTCTTCGACATCACCTTATCCGACACCTTCTCCTTTTGAACAGGTGCCTTCTCCGACACCTTCTTAGTCGGCACTTTTTCACCAAAGACTTTCTTTTTTCAAATTGGCACCTTGTCTTTTTAGCCTACGACGCCTCTTTTCGACAAGGATATCGATTTTGGTAACCACTTCTTCCGTGGGGAAACCGTGACAACACCTAAAAAAAAAAAAAAAAAAAAAAATTAGATATACAATAACTATGCATTAAGAATCCCATTAGATTCATAATGAATCCCAACATCGCTTATACAAATTTACAATAACAATGAAATGAGCACATGTATGTAAGCCAAATTATAAACTCAAACAATAACAATGAAATGAGCACATATATGTAAGCAAATTATAAACTCGAAACATACAATAACATTGTTATGGTTTAGTCAAGACTAACAACACAACAACAAGCCATATTTCAAGTAGCAAAATATGCATACCAACATCGCTTATACAAATTTACAATAACAATGAAATGAGCACATGTATGTAAGCCAAATTATAAACTCGAAACAAACAAACCAAGTGTACCCTTGGTAGCTCTCGATGGTGGGTCGAGCGAACAACCACGTACACCCTTGTGGGGTGGTCAGAACACGCAAAACAAATGCCCTCCGATTTCCTCGCTTAAATCGAACCAAGACAAGCCAAACGCACCCACAGGGCTCATTATACGATACAAACACTACCCTTATGGGTAGTTTTAGCCGAGGTCAACCCACGCCACAAACACACCCCCTGGTGTTGGCTGAGACAGCGAACAAACAAACACGAGCCACTTGGGTTGGTGTTTAACCGAGAGCAACAAACACCCCTAGGTGGTGTCGTTGTTGTGAGCCGCAACCCAAGACAAACCACCCTTGTGGTGTTGTCTACTAAACTCGAACACGACCAAACAGCTTAAACGCTCAAAACTAATAACTATGTATACTCAAATCTTTACCAAGACCAAACAAGAAGTAAATATATCTGACCTGAAACTCTTGTCGTCGTGAGCACTCCAAGACCAAATCAATTTAACAATTTTATGTTGATTTTCAACCACACGAATCTCTGAATCGTTTTAAATTCCAATTTTTGTTTCCACGAAAACTAAATAATTCATTTGTTTAATTTGGTTAAACGAAAGACGCTAACACTATGTTGATTTTTTCAAACGCTACTTTTATGTCATTTCACACATTCAATCAAAAGCTAAAACTACGCTACCAAAATAAGCAATCTAATCACAAATTTCAGTCACAACTCTTCAATCACAAATTTCAGTCACAACTCTTCAATCACAAATTAAGCTCTAAAATAAGCAATCTAATCTGATTATTATGGCTGTCCTAACAACAAGAAAAACAAATTAACCTAGTTACTGAAACCTATAACACAAACTTTAATCCATCACAAATTTCAATCACAAAATAAGCTACTGATGTTAATTAAGCAAAAAATAATTAAAAAATGAATTTCGAAGCTTACTTTTATCAGAAACGTTAGATGAACGAGGTTTTGCCACTGAATCGCCTTTAGATAGGGCTAATTCATCTCGAATATCCATTTAAAATGAGTAATTACGGTTTCACGGTGGTTTTGGAGGTGGTTTGGTGGCGGTTTGGGGGGTGGATTTGGTGGAATTGCGATGGTTTAGGGTTTCAGGTGGTTTTGGGGATCTGAATATTGAGAGGTGAGAGTGTGAGTGAATCGTGTGTGTGTGTTTTCACGTTTTGTGTTTTCGTATAATGAGAATGTGAAATTACAAAAATGACCCCTTAGTATAATTTTAGTTTCAAATGTAAATTAATCTAATCCGTTGGATTCAAATGGATGGATGGTTGAGATCTAACCATTTGTTCTTTAGATAAAACTTGTTCCGTATGGAACTTTTCTTAGGTCTATTAGTCGATTATTGTTAGCTCATTATTATGTCTAATGTTATTGATAAAGCCCATTAAGGGTGTTTAGCATGTATCAGTATAATGTATATATATATATATATATATATATATATATATATATATATATATATATATATATATATATAGAGTTACGATCAAATAAGAAGAAAAATTAAAATAACAATAATAAGAAAAAAATCACAACCACACATTTTAGATGCATCTACAAATATTGATGCATCCCCCCTTAAAAATCTCATTATAATTTAAAATATTTGTCTAGAAATTTTTCTTATTCTTCTCATTTTATTTTTTATTATTACTAGATCCCTTCCTATATATATATATATATATATATATATATATATATATATATATATATATATATATATATATATCGAATTATGATGTTTAATGGGCTTTATCAATCGGTTGTTTTAGTGGTATAGTATCTCCCGTCATGATGCTATGACAAGAAGCAAAGCAAGAATTAATAATTAAAAAAAATTGGCAGTAACACCAGGAATAGAAGAAGAGGCGTACAAATTTTTCTAAGGTTTAGGTGGAGGATTTTGAGGCTTTGATACCATATTAGAATTAGGTTTAATCCCTTTGATTTCATTAAACATTATAATTCGGTATATATATAAGACATTATACCGATACATGCTAAACACCCTAATGGGCTTTATCCAATAACATTAGACATAATAATAAATGGGCTAACAATAACCGGCTAATAGGGTCTTAATTATGGTGTTATGATACCGAGTTTGTTATAATCTAAAATCTTATACCCTGTTTCAGGATATCAAAACTCTCTTATGA